>VZRU01021095.1:40967-60087 GCA_013398155.1 Pedionomus torquatus | reverse complement strand
GGGAGGTTTAGGATGGGTATTAGGAAAAATTTAGATTTTTTCATCGCTTGCACAAAAGGCTTGGCTTTTCATTTGCAGATTTACTGGGGACCAAGAGTTCTGAGCTAAGACTTTCCCCTCTTCCAAGCCCACAGCACCCCAAGGCGCAGCGCACACGCTGTGCTGCAGAAGTAGCTGTGCAGATGTGCAGCCTCCCCGGGTGTGGNAGAATTTTTTCCTAATATCCAACCTAAATATTCTCTTAGTGTTAGTACTGGGTATTTCTTGTACTTTCTAAAACTTCAGGAAATAAAGGGTAATCGTTCTCCTCGATCACAAGACTTTAAGAGCTTCAGTGAGAAAACCAAGCCTCCCAGAAGGAAAACCAGCCCTTACCCTGGGGAGCTCACAAGCTCCTATTACGGTTGAGTGAAAAAAAGGAGGAAGAAAGGAACCAAAGGAAAGAGGCGGATGAAAGAACAAGGTTTCAGCGAAGACAAACACTGGGTGGGTGGGGAGCGGTGACTGCGGCTCCTCGCTCAGTTATACTCCAGAATTTTTGTCTTGTCAGCTCACCCTGTCTTCTTTCTAGGTTAACATTCACTCTCAGAATGACTTCAACGAATGCACGATTTCCTGCAGTTTAAAAACTGAGTCGATTGATAAACAGATTGGGAAGCTGACGGTGAGTGTGCCAGGCGGAGAGCTTTCCTCCGCACTCCTAGGCTTCAATTTTTGGATGGAAACAACAGTAGACTCACTTTGAAGACCTTATAAAAGCTGTTTCTGCGAAAGGGTTTCTGCTTTCATCTCGCAGAGCGTACGATTCAAACAAACCGCATCGTACATCCCCGTTTCATGATACTGAAAAAGCCTAGAAGCCTTTTGGGGAATCTGGCGCCCAGCAGCTGTAGCCACCAGAGGTGTAAACTCTGCTGCCAAAATAGTCATTTTTCAATATGTACATTTTTAAGCCTTATGCTGACATCGGAGCTTTTTTATCAGACTATAGAGTTTCCCCTGTTCTGGCTCTCATGGCCAGGCCACGCTGTGTCGCGGCCTTTAAACAAAGTAAGGAAGGCAGATAAACAAACTTCGGGAGGAACAGATTGTTTAGCTGAGGTCTATAATCACCTCACTCGGGTCCGGGGAATGGAGATATCGCTGCAAGAGCCAGCAGTTCTGCAAGGGAGGGTTTTCATCTCGCCTTTGAAGGCTCTTTCTTGACACCTCTGCCAGGTCGGGGCGCAAAAAGGAGCTGAAGAAAGAGTCCGGGCAGGGCTCTAGGAAGCAGAAGCAGCAGCAGGTTACTATAAACATCATCTTATTTTTTTCCAATGTACTCATTCCATTCAAGGCCTCTCTACTGCCAAGACATAAATGGAAAATAAAAACAAATAGTACTTTATTTATGGAAGGAAAAAGTAAGCACGGACATGCTGTGAGCAGCAAGGGACTATTTGGGGAATTTTTCATGCTTTGAAGCCTTTGGATTTCAGGAGGCGAGTATTAAGATAGATATATGATGCATACAGCTCGCGAGTACGCACAGCCCCAGTCTGAGTCTTCAAAGGAAGCATCAGAAAGCTTTTAAGAGGACAAATGGTCGCATCCCTTCCTCCTGTTTTAAAGATCGAAGGCCTCTGGAACCCTAAGTTATTCTGGCAAAGCCTGGTATTAGGTCTTAGAGGGGCTTCCTCTTGAGTTGGAGCCCAGCCCTTCTGTTTAGGGACACCAACATCTGCAGAGTCTTTCGTCTCAGCAGAGCTTCAAATCATGGGTTTTTAGTGAGCACCACTGCACTCCCTTCAAATCACTGACCTGCGAGTCCTTGCTGAGGACTGGGTGAAGGTCCGGCGGTCCAGGACGTACACCATAGACATCTTTATGTGATGTTCAGACCTGGGATAATTCAGAGTTGAGGTAAAACGACAGCCATTAGCAGTCACTACAGAGTCCCTAACTCCAGGCTTTCGCTGTTACAGAACGAGGAAATTCTTCCTTTTATGTGGAACCATCAGACATTTCAAGAGTAGAACAGACACAACAGGCACAAACTTGAACATGAGAAGTCCAATCTAAACAAGAGGAGGAACTTCTTCACTCTGAGGGTGGCAGAGCCCTGGAAGAGGCTGCCCAGAGAGGTGGTGGAGTCTCTGTCTCAGCAGATGTTCAAAACCCACCTGGACAAGTCTCAGTTCAACCTGGTCTGGGTGGACCTGCTCTGGCCAGGGGGTTGGACTAGACGATCTCCAGAGGTCCCTTCCAACCCCGTGTCATTCTGTGATTCTGTTATTTCAAGAGTGGAGATACTGTTAAAATGCAAAACCAAAACCTTGAAATGAACAAGATATTGGACAAGACACTCTTCGTTCTTCCATCCATAGTCAGAAGTCACTTTTTGGTCCTCTCAGTTCACCATGGACAAGGTCCCTCATGCTTAACCTTTGTGAAGCAGTTATATTCTAAGGCAAAATTTGCAAAATTTTGTCACTTTCCTAGAGGGAAGTGGACTCTGAAGAGCAACTTCAGTCCATGGAAAATAATAGCTGCTTTCTTGGAGTTTTTTTTAGCCTTTTTAGATCCAGTAAAAACAAAGGCTACAAGAAGATTGCAAGATTTCTAACAAGTGTTCCAGTGACTGAGAGCAGCTCCTGTTGCAGTCCCATGAGAGAGATATTTTCTTTATCATCCCTTAGTTCTCCTGTGAGGGTTAGTAGCACCATCCCACCATCTACCAGCTTTATGATTTTCTCATTGCAGGTCAAACCTGTGTGAATCTGGATGGAGGAGGCATCAAACTGCTCAGGTGGATTTAGCTCCACGCAACGGTCGCAACAGGAGATTTGATGCCATATAGCTGTAGGTGCTGAGGTCAGAATGGGTATTTGGAGGCTGGCCCCTCTCCAGCATCTTAGTTAGAGTCTAAGATGATGCTGGTTTATGTAAATTAGCAATACTGTGTACGGTATTATGAAATCCTGTTGGCTCAAAGGCTTCCTAATGTTATCTTTCTATTGCAAGTAAATTCTATAAAACAAAGATGAAAAATGACGCTGTATTTACAAACCAAGAGAACATGAGGAAGGACTCTTGATCAGGGTGGGGAGCGATAGGACAAGGGGTAATGGTTTTAAACTGAAAGGGGGGAGGTTTAGATTAGAAATTAGGAAGAAATTCTTTGCTGTGAGGGTGGTTAGGCACTGGAACAGGTTGCCCAGAGAAGCTGTGGCTGCCCCATCCCTGGAGGGGTTCAAGGCCAGGCTGGATGGGGCTTGGAGCAACCTGGTGTGGTGGGAGGTGTCCCTGCCCAGGGCAGGGGGGTTGGAACTGGGTGATCTTTAAGGTCCCTACCAACCCAAACCATCCTACGATTCTATGAAACCGCATGCTACTAAGCACCCAGTTTCTTTGATTTTCACTTAAGTTTGCAACTTTAAAGTTTTTGGGAAGAGTTTGCTCTCCTTTGGGTAAAATGTCACCAAAGTAAAAAAAGAAAACAAAACAACGACAAACTTCTTGCATTGCCCACCTGGAAAGGGAAGTACACAGTGGGTCTGGGAAGTTTTGTAAGTGGAAGCACCGAGCACTGATATGTCAGAGGGAGGGAGAACAGCTCAGCATATCGAGTACCGGCTTTTGTAATTTTATTTTAAATGAAATTACATCCAGTTACAACCCCGTGACATTAGCAGAGATTTAAACAAATGTTTGAAGCTATCAGACCCCCAGAATTAATCTTGCAGCTTCCCAATTCTTATGAGCTGAGACTAAATCCACTCTTTTGCATTACTCAGATTCAAAATCACAATGTTAAAAAAAAAAATACAAAAGTGTCTAAAATTTCACTTTCCAACCTAACTTTTAAGAATAATAGAACGGTTGAAATGCCTTCATTAAAAAGCCACGTTGATGTGATTTACGGCTGCACAAATTCTTTTTTTTTTTTTTTTAAACAAGCATTATAGGAGAAGTGTTCAAAGCAAGATTTGAGACATATCTTCCCACTGCCCTTACCTAGAATTTTCCAGCTAAGCTACAAATAAGAAATACTTTCAAAATGTGTTCTTAAATTCATCTGAATAAAAAAAATAAAAACAGTAAAAAAAATTTAAAAAATCCAAAATAACTGTGTCTGAGAGAAAAGAGAAGGCCGTATTCTCTGGTGCCTACTCACACTCCAAATTCCCAGGATGTGGAACTGAAACAAGGGGTTTTCCTGGCGCTTGATGTTCTTTGACATTTGACTAAGACCTGGATAAAAAATGAGTAGAAAAACGTCTTGTCCCTGGCAGGGTGAGCAGTTTGCACGCTGGAAAGGAGCCGAGTACTGCTGAGCAAGGCATCCCAGACAACGTATGGCTTAAGTGCAACATGATTAAGGCAAGGTAAGTATTTTTGAAGCCGTTAATTCTTCTGCTTCCACTTAAAAGCACTCGCGCACTGGAATGTGTTTAAGAGCTTTGGTTAAAAAGACCTGGAAGGCTGTCACAGGCATAAATCTAAAGAAATTCATTACAATGAGCTGGACAGTCTGTCAAAAAAAAACCACCATCGACTTCAGCTTTCTCAAAAGCACACAGTCCTAAGCCTCAAATGTGTGTACTCACAGGGGGGACATGCACATTAAGTCCAGCTTTCTCAAAATGCCCATCCCTTATTTGCCCCCTGCAAGACACAGACCCCACTCAGGATCAGCTGAAACTTTGCGTGACTGAGCGTGGCAATATTTGGGCTTGGGAAGTAAATCATACCCAGCCCTACCCTGGCAATGGATGAAGAATCAGCCCTTTATCAGGCCAAATACTGCACAATATTCTGCTGACCTTAATCTAAAGGAATTTCTTTGGCATCAGTTTGGATTTTTAAGTGAAGGTAGAATTTGGCCCATTTTAGCACATTAAAACAGCGCAACACACAGCTTCTCTGTGAAGAATCATTAGATTAAGCAAAATAGCGGCAGCACTTCCCATATTTACT
Organism: Pedionomus torquatus; assembly: GCA_013398155.1. Classification (NCBI taxonomy): domain Eukaryota; kingdom Metazoa; phylum Chordata; class Aves; order Charadriiformes; family Pedionomidae; genus Pedionomus; species Pedionomus torquatus. The sequence goes on along the minus strand of VZRU01021095.1, from coordinate 55,128 downwards.
ACGTGAAAAGCCCCACTTGCCCCATTTGAGCAGTTTGCGATTGTCAATTTGTCATTTCCAGTGCAAAGAATTTCTAGATTACTCATAGAAATATATCAAGGCTCGGGAAAATGTAACAACAGATGCATCATATCGTTGCGTAAGCTTATGCTTGAAAAATACTAGAGAGTAGCTGGGCTCTGATCACTCTTTGGCTTGAAGCAGAAGCCTCCTTGGACAGATCAGTTCTTCCATTTGTTGGAATCCCAAGCCAGGAACCAGCCGGTGAAGGTTGGGGGTTCATGCCCCTGCTTCACGATTGCAATGGGGGTCCCCTTATCCCTGCCAGAAGGATCCGTTTCAATATAGCGTTTGGCTGAAACCAGAAGGGAAATACAACGTGCAATAGATTAGTTCATTCCTTCGCTATAAAAAGAAAAAAATACATTGAAAGCCCTGGTGAAAGAGCCCAGGGCTACTATAATACCGTGTTCAATTAAATGATTTCAAAGGCAATGAAACCATGGGGTAGTTGCCGATTTCTCCCATCTGTCCGTGAATGAATTTTGCAGGAGGTTAAAAGAGAGGGGTCGTTCCTCTGATGGGTTTGTTCCACCCAGCCCCGGCCCTCGAGGAGGAGGAAGCGTTTGCAAATGCACAAGCTTCATTCCCATGTAAAAGCCGGCAGAATTTCCCTTGACACCGCAACGTGGCACCGGTACCGGGCTGGAGGGTTCGTTGGCGTTCCTTCGACTACGTACACGGGCGTAGGGCACGGCTCAGCAGGTACCTGCTTTTACATTCTTTCGCTTTTAAGTGCAGTTTCTTTTTACAGAGCTCTCCTGCACTCTCCTTCACAAGCTCTGCAGCCTACTTGAGCTTCGTAAACTTAGAGATAAGGAAGATACAATGAGGTTTAAATCACATTTAAAGGAGAAAATGATCTCCAGGATTAAATCCTAATAAGATCAATAACCATTTTAGACACTGTAAACCTAACTAAATTTCTTCTACATCATCTTTTTTTTACTTCTTTAAGTACTATTGATGCTCCTCCTGTCAGAATTCTGCCAAATTGATTTGATTTACCAGATTTAACGGATTCCTGTCGCTCAGTTTCATTAGCATCCTTCCCAATCCAGACAAAAACCTGCAGAGGAGAGAAAGACTTAGCTCCCCTGTTGTTATAGGGCTGTTGTGTGCAGCAGGTAAAATTCAAAATCATTACACATTCCACTGGGAGAAAGAATACCCACAAGGAAGACTGCAGAGAAACACAGCTCGCACAAACCGCAACTGATGATTTTTGTTTTCCCCTCACAAGTGACTGTAGCTCTGTCCTCTGAAATCTCACTACTCTCACGACGCCAGAAGGCCAACCCTTCACTTGCTCGGATGAAAGGGACTCTAAATATCTTTTGCATGGATGTCTTGTTACAAGTTACCTGGAAATTGCTTTTTAGGTGTGGGTAAAACCACTAAGGAAGAGCTGTCTCTGGTGTGAGCTCTGGGTGCACATCAACGCTCGTGCCCTGTGACTGATGCTACCCCAGGTAAGTGCCAGATAAACCATCAAATAACCCAACAGCCAGAGCCTCGGTCTGCAACCTCCCACTAGTTCTTTTCTCTCAAGGATCTTTTTGATCCAGCTCTTCCATCTACCTTCCCCCATGGAACTTGAACATACCTGCTAATTTCCAAAAACCTCAGCCTTCTTTCCATTAGAGTTAAGCTGAAGAAGACAAATAAAAGACAGAACCATGGAAACATAGAATGGTTTGGGTTGGAAGGGACCCTAAAGATCACCCAGTTCCAACCCCCTGCCCTGGGCAGGGACACTTCCCACCACACCAGGTTGCTCCAAGCCCCATCCAGCCTGGCCTTGAACCCCTCCAGGGATGGGGCAGCCACAGCTTCTCTGGGCAACCTGTTCCAGTATCGCACCACCAGCAAAGATTTTCTTCCTAAAATCTAATCTAAATCTCCCCTCTTTCAATTTAAAACCATTACCCCTTGTCCTATCACTCTACTCCCTGATCAAGAGTCCCTCCCCATCTCTCCTGTAGCCCCCTTTAGGGACTGGAAGGGGTTATAAAGTCTCTCTGGAGCCTTCTCTTCTCTGGGCCGAACAGCCCCAACTCTGTCAGCCTATCCTCATAGGAGAGATGTTCCAGCCTCTGATCATCTTTGTGGACCTGACCTGTTCCAAAAGGTCCATGTCTTTCCTGTGCTGAGGACTCCAGAGCTGGACACAGTGCTCCAGCTGGGGTCTTACCAGAGTGGAGTAGAGGGGCGGAATCACCTCCCTCAACCTGCCGGCCACACTGGGATCTGTGGCCTCCTCCCCCTTTCCCTCCAAGGAGAGAGGAAGAGTAGAGAAATATTTTGTGAGTGACGGGTGGACACTCCACACCTGCAGTAAGTTTGTCTGTCAGCCAAAAAAGCTTTCAACATTTTTCAGTTTTCAGCAAACCTGGAAAAATGACAGGGATTGTTTCTGTCACCCTCCACCCTCTTTTTCTGAAAGAAAAATATTTGTGTACGAGTCTAATATTTGTCCCCTTCTCTAGGAAGAATTTTCATGGGTGCTGCTACATGGATTTTGTGGCTTTCAAATACCTTTTAGGGAATAAATCTCATATTTTAAAAAAAGTAATATATTTTAGTGATAAATTCAAAAACATTATTGAGAGCCTTTCAGAACACTCCTGGGGCTTATACCTGGCAACCCCCCCTGCTTTCAATGGGAAGTGCCTGCTATCATCTCACATTATGCTTGGAAATTCAGTTGTGCATGTTCACACCACCACATCATAGAGCTCCAAGAACATAGCTCCCCTCTGGTATAACTCAAAGAAAAAGATACCTCTTTCATTCTCACAAAGACGAATTTTCCTCCCATTTTATGATCTGAGTAGTTAAGAATGAATTACTCTTGTCACCACAAGAAGCAGTGGTCAAGCCCACAGCTTACCTGCTCCCAAACGTCCAGCAACATGACATCATCTTCAGCCAAATCGTCCTGAGTGAATTCTCCTGGGACCTCCTCAATCTAAGAAAATGATACGGTTTGGGTTTTTTTGTTTGTTTGTTTTAATTGTTGGTTAAGTTATTCTGATTTTGGACAGACCAAATATGTTTTTTAAAAGGGGTTAAGTCTAAGAGCCGGTGTGAAATTCTTGCTCCTAAAGGGTCAAGCTCCAAACCTATTGAACGCATCGAGGGTGTTTCACCAAAAGGGAACAAGTCACACGTCCTATAAAATCAGCCCTCAGTTTGTCAGAATTGCCGAGATATCCTCAGGAGAGGCTAGAATTGTTACTATTGTAACTTGGGACCAAGGTCTGGCAGAAGAGGGGGACAGGAAAAGTTCCATAGAGCGTCTATCACATCCAAGCAAGCTTTCTGGTCCCTTGACAGTGGGATGTTACAGTTGACCACGTGCCCAGAGGAAAGGCAGACTGCGTGCTTCTTCCAAGGATGTGCAGACAGACTGGAAAGCAGTTTAATGTTATTCTGCTTGAGAAGGAGAAGTGATAATGTAGCCAGTGGTCGGTCAGCCCTCTGCTTTTACAGGACTGTCAAGGGCTTGGCCACCCTTGGTCATGTAGGACAGGAAACAGATGGTGCAAAAGACATCCCCTTTCCCCACCCTGTGTTATCGTGGCCAGAAGGTCAGAGCGATCTGACCTACCCTTTCTGGTGAGCTCTAACATGGGTGGTTCTGGTACTAGAGAAGTGCTACAGAAAGAATTTGGAGGGAATTTAAAACAAAACCCAAACAACTGCATAGCTCCCAGCAGACTATTACAGAAAGCCTGGTTCCCATTACTGTATTTCACAGCCGTGTTTTAGAAGCTCGTCAGAAGAATACCCTTTACTCCTCTCATAAGATTTTTAATCGTCCTTATTAAAGGACCCTATTTGTTTTATCCCTCTCCAAATGAATGGGCTGTGCCTTAAGGAGACTGCGGAGGTGGCAGCCAACTATGTCCCCTACCTAAAAATTCATGTATCATTGTGCAACAGTGACACAGCATTGCCCCCTCAGAATACCATAATTAATTAAGCCTGAGTCCCAGGCTCGATACCCAGTGCCCAGGTCTGGGTATTTCTGCTAAGGAAATAAGTCTTCCTGCCTCCTTGAGCACAGGCCAGTACCTCAGAGGCATAATTACACGTATTAAATCTCTATGGAAAACTTCAGGCTGCTGGGGATTTTTGGCAAGGGGTGTTTCTTTTCCTTACCACCACAATCAAACACGTAAGGGGCGAGACACCGACCTGCACTTTCTCAACAGAATGATAGGAGTCTGGCAACGCTCCACAAGGACATGATTGGTTTTGACTTGGTAAACAGCTTATTTTTTCACGTGTGCAAGCCTCTAGTCCCAGGCTGGAGCAGGCTCTGCCTATAAACTTCTGCAGTATTAATTCTTCTGTCCATCCTTTGCGTTTGGAATGATACAAAGCACTGAACCTCAGCTCTCGGTCTCTCGCCAAGTGCAGCTAACTAAGCCAGATACCCACATTCATTTAATATCTGCTGATTCCCAAGGCAAAATATACCAAGAACTACATAATTAAAGAGAGGGGAAGTATCCCTCACATACTCACAATAAATCTGCCTGTCTTATTAGAGCATCCGTACAGGCGAGGGGGATGATCTTCAGCTTTTGTCAAGAGTTGTGATGAAGTCTGATATTTTTTTTTACCTCCAAGTGCGTTCCAGAATTCCTCTGAAATACACAATACGTAATTTATTCAGCAGTGGATTTAACATCTGATGGTTTAGCTTGTTATATACTGTTTCAGGAATCCCTAAACAGTATCTTCTTTGCTGTCTCAAAGACCAGTGCGTTTTTCTTACAGTTCTCCCTGCATTTTGTCAAAATGACAAGAAAGGTATCACTTGGACGCCTAGAGAGGGCAAACGTGCCACATTTTTCTCCCTCCCAAGACACTTGTGGTAAAGAAAGGACCACGTTCTTCTGCAGCTCCTTCTACTGACTAGTCCTATAGGGCATTGCGTTTGCTTGTGTACCAGCAAGTTCTGGATAGATCTCCTTGGTAATTTCCAAAGAGAGCGAGCGAGGGAATGCATCTGCCCACAAAATACACAATCACAAAACCCCCCTCGGCTGTGTTTCCGTGCAGTGCTGTGTGGCCTCAGTTGCCTGTTAGCAGCTTGGTGGGTTCCTACTAACCTGGTTCCTGGCCTTCATTAATCTTGGCAGTCTGGCACTTAAGAATGCTGGCAATGTATTGAGCCCCTTGTTCCTCTTCCCTATTTGCTCCTTTTCCTACCCAGGTGTAGCCAGAGTTGTTTGGCAGTTTCAGAACAAAGACATCGTTGGAGTTCAGTGACATTGCATCAGCATCAACCTGGACCAAGACAGAAATTGTTTTATTCATTGTATTTTCAAGAACATGACCACTATTTTGCACGCTTATATAAAATGTGTAGATAGACACTGACCAGCTACGGGTTTTTTTCCTTTCAATTTTTCCCTGGATTTATTATGACAAAAGTTAGAGAAGACTAACTTGAAACAGGGAACTGACTTGAAGGACAAAACTTAGGACTGTTTGGCTGTAGGAAAGACTGTCTCATAAGGGTTGCTGCTTTCTTGCCTATTCTTTGTCAGCTGACAGTGTTCACTAGGCATTTTCTTACAGTTTCCTCTGAAATATGTAGATTGGTTGTAGCCAATCTACATTGCTATATATAACATATAATTATGGCATATTCTCCTTGATTTATTAGGTGGGTTGGTCACACAGAGCAGCGATTTGGAGTTCTGGGTTCCCACCACACATCAAGATCAGGTGGAGAGACTTGTGGCAGCTGTATCATGCCCCATGGGGAATGGTTTCACAGGAGGTGACTTTACCTCCGCAATCCTGGTGACGGCTCCCAGGTTCCTGCGGATCTGGAAGAGTCGCGTGGGTGGAGGAGGTTTCTGACCCTCCTTCTTGGATGTCCCATCCTTGTAGACAATAAGTGGTTTGTTTTTGAACAAGCTCAGTAAATGTGGAGGCTCTTTGCCTTGGCTGACTCGGATCTGTACAGACGTAAAGAAATGCAATAAAAGAAACAAAAGTAGTTATTTTTGGTCTTTGTTGAACAGCATAGGGAATGTTAGCCAATAACGTTAAATATGTTAGTAAGAATGAGAAGTGGCAAGCTGAGAACATCTAAAAATATAGTTCCAGACACATTAAAATTAGAGCATTTGCAAGATTATTTTTTTTTGTCAATCACGCTGACACAAAGACAAGACTCAAATTTCTAACACATCGTTTAGCTGATTAAAATGGCTGCTATCTACTGTAATAAGAAAATTACTCTTTTTCAAAAGAAATGTCACTTCACAGAGTTTTATAGAGTGACTTAATCCCCCTGAAAAACTGTCTTGGAAGTTTAGGTGGCTCATATTTAAGCAGAAAAGAGGAGTTATTCATCCTGACTATTTTATCCTGCATTTTATCTGCAAGAAAATGAAAAAGATGAGCAGAAATCTATCTCACAGAGGGTAGCATGGATGACAAAAATGAACTTCCATTACGGATGTCAACGATGTTATTGCAGTCTCAGAGAAACACTGAGTTACAAAAAAACCAACTATTTTTTATTATATGGCTAATATATGATGGAAGTTATTTACATACAACCATTTATTCTTCCTTTATAACAGCGCCATGTGCCTGAGTGGGGGCTGCAACTCCTGGCCTTCCACTCATGGGAAGAAAAGGAAAACAAAGGACAAAAAAAAAAGGGACTGAGGCAGGCTGTGTAGCCAGAACAGAAGAAATGGAGAGCCCCAGCCCTTTGCAGCCCTGGGTGCCCAGCGGTGGTCGTGCTGGGTGGCAGGGACCGGTGCTTTTGCTTATGTCACCACTGGATAAACTGGTACAGTCGCCTGATAAGGATACCCTCAGATATGTATGATGTGAGTCCCAAACCACAGCGGGATTTTTAAAATGAAAACCAACAAGAATAATAAAAAAAAATAACCTCAAACCCACAAAATCCCATCAGAAAGAAAAAAAACACAAACCAACCCTGAACCGGCTGAGGGAAACATATTCCTGCAAAACAAGTAGGGGAAGGAGTTTTTACTATTCATTTATACTGTAGTGCCATCTAGTGACCACAAAAAGTACATTTTAACCCTTCAAGTAATGCTAATGCAGACAATTAAGCAGAAGGAATATAGTCTAAGTAGCTATGTACATGCATCCAAATCCACACATATATATGCATGCATATATATACACATATATATGTATATATTCCTAAATTCATTGCAGGCTAGAAGTACTTTTAAGTATCACATCCATTGCAGTGAGATGGATCTTCTTCAGCTTTAATAAAAAAGCTTTTTAAGCATATTATTATTGCAGTTGTCAGTGGTAATACTACTATTCCTTCAGTGTTAGTATTGGCCTTAGGTAGGAGGCAAGAGCATATTGTGCTGAACTCTGTCCAAAATTAAAACACGTGTAAGGAATATTTCAAGGAGTAATTACCTAGAAGCGTTCTAATCCTTCCTTAGTATCATCTGAATCATAAGTGATTAATAGCTAAAAGTGCGGTCTGCCATCTGAATTAACTGCACCTTGGTGGGTGGGGGGAAGCCCTTTACTTTGGTAATTAAGAAATGGGAAGCACAGAGTTATCTCCTGCTGCCTAGAAAAATCTCTGCCTGTCCCCAGTCATCTTCCAGCTGTAGCCTTTCCATGAAAAGAGGTCTTCTTCGGAACACCTACGTTCAGGAAGGATCATTCCAATGGGAAATCTCCAGCAACTTTAAAAGGAGCCCAGATGCTCGGTTCCATCCAGGCCATCAGCAGTTGATATTCCCGGTCTTCAAACGCTACCTCCTCCTTTCAGTTCTCATTGAAATTTGCACGTAGTGCATACTCCTGCTGGATTTTAGCCAACAGGCACTAACCTGCACGGCCTGATCGTTCAATAACCGATCCAGCTGAACAGTCAGAAAAGCAGATGCGGTCAGTTCATCTTTGGTAGCATGGGCTCCTTGCCTGAGGAAGACGAGGAGAAAGACAATAGTTAAGTCCCGTTTCAAAGTGATCCAGACCTTACACTGCGTGACAAACAGTCAACAACCTCACATTTACACAGGGTTCTACTCAAAAGGACATAAACCCACCATAAAATAATACCCACATGCTAGAGGTCTCTGCACAGTCTATCAAACATACCAGGTGTAGATGATCTGCCCTTTGGGGTAAGTGTAGAGGATTATGTAGCAGTCACCACCGTAGAACTGCCCGTACGTCTCAGGTCCCACAGGAACTCTGCCACTGCTTTCCACACGCCAAATCTGGGTAAACAGAAAAAAAAAAAATCACTGGAAAATGCTAAACTTCATCCTGAGACTCTTCAAGAAGTGATTTACCACTTAATCCCTTCAGCAACTTTGTTTCTGTTCCCAAGGGTTATGGAATAAAACCATGAATTCTTCATAAATTAAACACACAGAGCCTGTAACCACTGAACGAATGGGTAATGACCATCCAGAAACCACCTCAGTACGCTTTTCTTTGACTTGATGCTTTAATGCCACATGCTCATGTCCTAACGCTCCGCTGAACTGACCTTTCTTCATGTCTTCAGATGACAATGTGGCTTGAACAGCACAACATTGTGATTCATCATACAACTATCCTATCACTTGGGAGGGGCACACTGCAGTCAGAAAACACATTCTTAGGCAGATTCTTTCCTATTTGATTCACCCCAGCCCAGTTCAGCTAGCAATCACTCTCCAAAAAAATCATTCTGCGAAATTTATACAGTAAAAATTGCTTCGGATCGAAGCTGCTTAAGATCTAAGCCTACAGACCATCCCAAGCGTGAGGCTGGAAACCCAGAAAACACACCAGTGAGACTGTAGGGACTTATAGCTCTTTTCTCTTACCGGAATCCCAACTTGCAGACCTACACTCAACAGGCTGTGTTGGTACAACGCCAAGCCAGCCCCGTGCAGTCCAAAGACACTCCTGCAGTGGGTTGGGGATGGATTTAGAAAGACTGTGCAGTCAGTCATCTTTTTCTACCCAAATCCAGGCTCCCTGAGAGATACACGAGGGGCGAAGAAGGTTCCTCTAGAAGCAGAGTGGCTACATACATAACCATGCAGGATTAATTTCTGACTCCAAGGGCAAGTTTTCCCGTTCCAGATGTCAAGCTGATGTGAAGTTTTTCTTCAGGCTAAGGCTCATATTTAAAGTATGTCTTTAAAAGGTACTGTTTAAAAGGGGAGATGTTTCTGCTGATGATGGTACAACATCATTCATAAACACCAAAAAGCCAGCATAGAGCTGACAGATTAACTTTTTGCTTCAAAGTACCTTTTCTGATGGTAGAAGTAACACTACCACTAATGTAGTGTTACTCTAAGCAACAGTTTAAATAACAAAACACAGAGCAGCAGCTTATCCCATTACAAGTACCAGAATGAGTTGGGTAGGCGGGATACAATTTAATAAAACACAAAAATTACCTCTACTTTCCCTGAACCGTCATCTACCATGTTGTGCTGGGCAGCCATTTGCGGAGACTCGTGTAACTTGGTGGCATCAAACTCAACCTGCTCGATTTTGGCCACTCTCTCCGTGACATATACTTTGCCAAAACCATCACTTTGATCTTTATCCTTCCAGTCTTTGAAGAATTGTTTGAAAATCGGTGTTTCGCCCCCTTCGGGAAGGACTTGAATCTGAAATGAAACGAGCCACGCGAGATAGAAGGAAAACAGACCTGACAAAGTTATTAGAACAAAAAAAAATCTGAATTATTTCTTAGTGAGACATTGCCCTTATTGTCTTGTAAGCACTTAAAATAGTATTTTTTTGCCAATTTAAAACCAAAGCCTTTAACAGAACTCATGCTCTCCTGGTATCATCTCACAAATAGATCGCACCTGTGTGTTAGCAGGATAATTCATCTGCTGTATGAATTGTTCAGCATTCTTCATGGCAGCTTTCCTCTCTTGTGGGTTCGCATCTTTGCCTGGGTAAAACAGGGGGATAACAGTAGATGGGAAAGGGCAATGAGCTCACAGACCCTGCAAAACCCAGGTGTCCTTGAGCAGGTTCCCTTCACCATTGCTCTTGCCTCACTCTTGAGCATAGAGTGAGGACACAGCACAAGCAATAAGAATCACACAAAGTTTAAAACATGCTTGACTTTGAGAACAGTTAGAATATAATAATATTTAGAGGGGAGGAAAGGAAAAAGAGGGGAGGAAAGGAAAAGGAGGGGAGGAAAGGAAAAGGAGGGGAGGAAAGGAAAAGGAGGGGAGGAAAGGAAAAGGAGGGGAGGAAAGGAAAAGAAGCACTGATTTTTGCTTAGTGTGTGTGTTTCTATCAATAAATACCGTTGGTAACATCTGCTTCGTTCAAGGTACGAGAGCACCCTGGCTCTTTTCTCTAATTTTCCCTTCCTGGGCTGGCTGCAATCTGGTAAAAAAAATTAAGCAGCTGTCCAGAATTGCCTTCACTTCTTCAGGCAGCGCCATGATAAAAGAAGCAAAAATCTTTTTTACAGAGTAGAAGAACCTCCCAATTTTCATGGACTGTGCTGTGCAATTCACCACCCCCTTCCCCATCCACTGCTCCTCATTCAGCCTTGCTGGGTGTTAGACACCTCTGAAAGGCTCTGTGGGATGATATCCTGTATCAGGTCTGCGTCCCAGCTGGCTGTCAACAGCTACACTCCAAAGACCTCTTATTCTAATAATAACACACTCTGATAAGATATTCATCATGTTCCATTTTGAATGAGACTATTAGGGAAGCAATTCACGCTCCTCGGCTTAGTGGTCTGAAGATTTCTAGCAGAGATGGTAACGGCAGCTTCCCAGACACTCACAGATTAACGTGGTTTTTTCCATCTATTCTTGTTACCAACAGTTGGAAACTGAGGATGCCCAGAGAAGCACAAAGGGCCACATTCAAAGGGCCTAAATTAGAATTTATTTATTTTATGCCTGATCATATTGGCTTGGTTCTTCTAGGAGCTGGCAGGTAGAGAGTGAAAAGCAGGAATCAGGGTATCAGGTAGACCTTAGGCCTTCAGAGCACAGTGCTCCCCAAATCCTCTCTTTTGAAGGTTGTTTCCCTAACTGCAAAGGAAGTTTTCCAGCAAAATGCTTACACTGCTTCCTGGCCCGACTTCAGCAGTTTGACAACTGCATCGATGAATTATTTGCTATTGCACGCGGTAAAAAAGATACGGAAATGCCACCAAATAATCAATATTCTGCCTCAGACAAGAAGGGGGAGACACTCGGCGACGGATGCAGCAGCAGCACAACATCCCAGTTACAAGGTGCGTCCAGACCCAGTTCCCCAGCAGTAACACTCCCCTGGGAAACGTTCAGTCAAAGCAATTGCAGATGCTCCCGCAAACTCTGTCGATACCACAAATAGTCCCAAGAAAAAACAAAGCACCAAAGTAATTGCAAGCTTGGGCTTTTAGTTGGTGCCTGGGACACTTGCCTTTCAATTGCCCATCTTTGTGGAATAATGTTTGAAATATAATATCTACCCATTACCAAACCTTCAGAGTCCACATTTTGCCTCAGAAGGTAAGGATTTTATCACAATACACAAAACTTGTATGATACTTTAGAATTGCTCTATAATTGCAATTAGATAAGCATTTAAGCACCGAGACTTACAGATCACAGAATTGTAGAGGTTGGAAGGGATCTGTGGAGAACATCTAGTCCAACCCTCTGCCAAATGCCAAAGCAGGTTCACCCAGAGCAAAGTGGACAGGAATGCAGTCACGTGGGTTTTGAGTATCTCCAGAGAGGGAGACTCCACACCCTCTCTGGGAAGCCTGTTCCAGGGCTCTCCCACCCTCAAAGTAACAAAGATTTTCCTTATGTTCAGATGGAATTTCCTGTTCCAGCTTGTGTCTCTTGGCCCTTGTCCTGTTACTGGGCACTACTGAGAAGAGCCTGACCCCATCCTCTCGACACCTGCCTTTTAGATATTTAAGAGCATTGATGAGATCCCCTCTCGGTCTTCTCCAGGCTAAACAGACCTAGGTCTTGCAGCCTTTCCTCATAAGAGAGATGCTCCAGTCCCTTGATCATCTTCATAGCCTTCCCCTGGACTCTTTCCAGTAGTTCCCAGTCCTTGAACTGGACACAATACTCCAGTGCTTCCAAGGTGCCTCCAAAAATAGCCAAAATCCATAGGCAGGACTTGGTCTTTAGGCCCTTATTTACATGAGCAGTCTTTGTCCATTGACCACACCAGGGAAGAACTCTTCACAGGGTACTGAGTCCAGTCACCATTAAATTCTTGCCGGTGTCCCCAGGGTGTTGGGTTGGCTCCCTAGATATTCCCCTGTAGCTTCTGCATTTGCAACAGGAGTGATCTCTTACCTTTCCACACAAAGATCTTCCTTGCAGCACCGTTGTCCAAAATGAAGCACTCTTCAGACAGAAGCATGGCCATGGAGAAGGGGTTTTCCTCTGCTACCACGGACACCTTCATGGATCCACTCGCATCTGACACCTAAGAAAGCAGTCATTTCAAATTTACATCAGCTCTGGATTTAATAACCAAAAGAATTTCTGCTCCCGAAATCGCTATAAAATTCAGTGGCCGTTCCTATATAAAAGGCTGCATGAAATTTGTGTGCTGCTGGAAAATAAGGCAGGCTAACAATGAATGGTTTTGTTTCATTTTACAACCGATAGAGGGAGATGTAGTGTTAATTTTGGTGAGTTTGTTGGATCCACGTCTCCCAAGTTCTTAAAATAAAACCGTTTCTCTTCCACCTTCAGTTCAAGTGCTCATTCAGTGAACACCTCATAGTTGAAAAAAAAATATAAATCTGCATTTTCTTCAGTATTTCCTCCTGTACGATCAGCCAAACTGGCGGAACCCCTGTGTGTCACCTTCTGCCACCAAGCAACCCACGCTGAAGCCAAATAACATAGTCCTACATTGATATTAATAAGTGAAATATCTACATTTGTAACCTACAATTTTTAAATTGGAAACTGTAATATTAGACCTGTTGAAGTATCTGATTTGTAGCCACCACTGTAAGTTCATGTAGATCTTTAAGACCTTTTAAAATTCACTCCTGCGTGGCTGAAAAGACCGGTTATTCCCACCAAAAATAAGTTATTCCTCTCGTAATAAACTTTTCTAGCTGTCTTTATTCCTCTTCATAATTAAATACTAATTTTAAAGACACCATTATATCTTACATTGTATATTTTGTGTTTTATGGAAGCACAAGATGGAAATTAGCACTGCATACAACAATACCTACTGTGGCATCTCACTGTAGACCTATCTCCTGACTTCGATGCTCACTGTTATATTGCACCATATTTAAATTTAGTGAATAGAGCTCTGTTTGTAGGAGCCATGTTCATAGAGGAATTTATTAGATATCCACAGAATTTTCTGAGAGTTCTTAGGATTACAAAACTCCCTGGAAGTACTTTGCTCTGCTCTAGTATTCTGCTACTATGATGGTCCTGGTTGTACCTACAAGTCTTTTTTTTCTTTTTTCCTTTTTATTTTTTTCATCCTTTTTGCTAAACTCCTGCTATAACGATTAATATGTGCATTATCTTTTTGGCAAGAATGGAACAGAAACACACAGTTAAGGGAAGGATCACGTAATGGGCAAGGAGAGAGGTGGCTCCATCCTGCTGTGCTCTGCGGGATGCAGGAGCTTCAGAGGGAGAGACTCACACTCTCTCAGGCTTCACAGCAGCTTCGAAGCTGCTGTAGATGGCACCTAAAAGGTCACACACATGGGGATCCAGCAGCACTTTGTGCCGTCAAGAGTGTTGTTGACCAAACTCATCTCTTTACAGGACTGTAGAAAAGAACGTACATCCTTCTGCCGGTGGAAGATTCTTTTCTGTCACACGCGGGAACCTCATTGCATGAGCCACGTGCTGAAGAGAAAGGTCCAGATGCCAATGCTAATGTGGCCTTGTAAAAAAGATACTCTTGCAATCTTCAGAAGAAAATATTATATTTTTTTTCAGGGGAGGGGTTGGGATAAAAGTCTTTTATAGATTTCATTGAAAACCTCTCCCCTTTTCCCAAATACTTTTTCCCTCAAGTGGGAGAATTTGAAAGAAAAGGGAGCTGTGGAAAAAAA
>VZRU01021095.1:8318-38459 GCA_013398155.1 Pedionomus torquatus | reverse complement strand
AAAAAAAAAAAAAAAAAAAATTACACAAAACTTATGATTCCTGGTAAGTTAAAGTCAGTATTTTCCCTTGCTGTGTGTATAGAAGACCAGTCTCACCACAGCATCATAGAATCATTCAGGTTGGAAAAGGCCCTTGGGATCATCGAGTCCAACCATCAGCCCCACTCTGTAAAGTTCTCCCCTTCGCCATATCCCCCAACACCGCATCTAAACGACTCTTAAGTCATTTTATTTGGCAGCTTTGTTGTAAGATGCTTCAAGGGATATAGAAATAAACTGCTCTTAACATTTTTCTGTCTTTGAAAACTATGCGAGTGCCCCTCTGCTTTTAAACAAGGCTAAATAGTGCCTGTTGGTGTTCCTGAAAGCATCTGTATATCTAAAAGCATCTCTAGAGAGGCTCAGAATCATCCTCTCTTATTCACAGTGTGATGTGTAGGCACACCGCTCTGGTGGCAATTAAACCAAACAGCCTCTATAATTTAAAAATTGAGGTTTAAAAATTGGCCCCAGCAGTTTAGATTGCTGGCCTGACCTGGGTTTGAGGAGCTCCTGGGAGCTTGATTCGGTTTTGTATATACTATATATTTCCTTTTTATTATTTATTATATTATTATTATTATTTATATTTTCATTAAAGTAGTTTAGTTTTCTTTCCCTGAACTCTTGAACCTCTTCCTCGCCTCTTTTTTTCCCCTGGGGGAGGACAGGGACATCGGGACACAACACATCTGTCAGTCAGGTTTTGGTGGATTTGGCTGAAACCACGACATGGCCTGACCTGCTGGTGTCTTAAACCCATGTGTATTAATTCTCTGAACTAGATAGAGAATTATTGTCTGACTCCTTAAGTCTCATCTCAGGAAATCTCAGCTCATCAGCACCGGCACAGCGAAGTAGGGTCAAAACCTCCTTTGCACAGGTGCCAGTTACAGGAATGAGCTGAACTGCCATGGAAAGGGCAAAGACCTTCTGGTTCTGGGGAAATCCTTTCCCAAATTCACTAAACAGCAGCTCCCACAGCAGCTTCTCTGGGCAAAGCCAGCCCCCTGCCTCAGCACAGGCAAGCAAGAAAGGAATGTAACTCACTTTGGTAGCTCTTCTGCAGTTTCTCAGAGGAGCCCCAAAATAAATGGAGAAGGGTCTTGAGGGGGTTCACTTCTCCCTGTGTTTGCTCGCAGATCCTGCTAATTTGGGGACCCTTGATAAGAAAGGACAAGGGGTGCTTCTCCTCCCACCAGGTGAAAAAGATCTAGGGCTTGTGAGGAGGGTTGGGCTGGCAACAGAGCGGTTAGAATAAATCTGGAGCTGAGTCACTACCAGGTACGTATGGCCATGTGTGTCGGTATCAAAACCAGCAGATGATACAAGGTTAAAATGGCTTAAGGGCTGTGAGGACAGCAGCTGTGAAGAGGTGCAGTGAGCACTATAGATGCTGAATATACGAAGCCATACAGTAGGAAACGTATCCCGTCGGGACGCTTTTGTATCACTGGGAAGAACTTGCATCATTCCCAACACGCCTTAATTTCAGCCAGTTTGTCTTGCAGACTGGTGGATCATAGAATCATAGAATGGTTAGAGTCGGAAAGGACCTTGAAGATCATCGAGTTCCAACCCCCCTGCCATGGGCAGGGACACCTCCCACCAGACCAGGTTGCTCAAAGCTCTATCAAGCCTTAAATACTTCCAGGGATGGGGCATCCACAACCTCCCTGGGCAACCTGTTCCAGCGCCTCACCACCCTCACAGTAAAGAATTTTTTCCTAATATCCAGTCTAAATCTCCCCTCTTCCAGTTTAAAACCATTACCCCTTGTCCTATCACTACACTTCCTGACAAAGCAGATCAGGGAAGGAAGAATTCTGCGCCTAAACAGGAAGGAATTTATGCTGAAAAAAAAAAACATTTTGTCTCCAAGAAATGCCTTCCAGAGAAGTTGTCTTTCCTCCTTCTAAGGCAAACTCCTATGCCATGGCTGAGTCCACATGCAGCCACACATTTGCCTGGATGTTATGACAACTGATAATTTTATCAGTAGGATTGCAAAGTGCGTATTGAACATTAGCTAGCTGCTCTGCTGGAATTGGGCTCTATCATTACCTGAGCATATGGCTGGCTGACATGCCGCTCTCCGGGGCACCTCATCTTTATACAGATAGCTCTCATGTGATGCATCAAAAAGAAAATAAATCATGCCAGCTGAGAGAGGTGAAAATAAACTGAGAGCTGAAAATAAACTACAGCCAAAGGCTCCCAGATCTTTTCAGCAAGGTTTCCCGATAAAATGACTTAAACCAACTGACACTGAATCTTCTGATTCTGTTCTATATACACTCTTAGCTTCACACAAATTCTGTAGCAGCTACACACACAGGACCTTGCCCATATAATTCACCCTATACAGTCAGGCTGCTCCAGCAAGTCTTTACATCTCACGACCCAGTGTACTGACAAGCCCTAGGCTGAGGTTCCAGACCCAGACTCACAAACCTACCAAGAATTCAGGCCTACAAACCCACCCTACACGCCTGAAAATGCTCTCTTGGGTGACACAAAACAGCCTGGCCACACTTTTCCCCAGACATCCAACCATATCCGCAACTTCAAACCATACCTCTTGTAAACAAGTGCACAGAAAGATTTTCAAGATGTAAAATCATTATTATTCTTTACTGCAGTGGAAATAATCTGAAGAATAATTATGGGCCCTGAGAGCATATTCATGCCCCCAGCTTCTTCATTCTCTGGGCTTAGCATCTTTCTTTGCTGCATTTCCAAACCACAGAGACTCTTCATATCACTTAACCTTACAAGCCATTGACAGATTATAGGTACTAAACCACCCCTCTCTCTCTGTTACTCAGCCACAGACTGATGTTTACCCTCTCCCCAGCTTTGCTTCCTACATGTGGGTTTCTCAGAGTCCTGCAGAAAAGCATGAGCAGCTTTTGCCCTGGCAAAGGCTCTAGCCTAATGCCAGCTTATTTCTCAAGGAGAGCATCAGACAGCTGAGTTAGTGTTGTTTAAGTAAAAGTTTTCATTAATCTTTAGCTCTTGTCTACGTGGGGGATAACTGGAAGTCAACCCGCACTAATTTTGTAAGTTTGGGGTTTTTAAGTTCTATGTTCTCTTGGGTTCGCACAAGAATCTTGAGGTGGAAACAACAGAACATCAGTTCTACAACCACTGCCCAAGTTCACTCTTACCTTTTGGTAGCTTATCCTGCCGGCAAAACCATAATCCCCTTTCACATTCTCATATTCTCTGTAAATATCTACACCCCCTCAGAGAAGTGCAAACAGAGCCAAAGCTTTCACTGACAAATGAAATTCCACCCCCTTGCCCTTAAAAAAAGAATAGACAGAAATCACAGACAAAAGGTTCCTAATCTGTAGGAAAGTGACAAGGTCAATAATTTAAAATAAACTCATCAAAAGAAGAAATTTAGCAAACATTGTCTTAATAACTGGAGAAGCCAGCTCTGCAGCGCAATACAGTTGATATTGATTTAATGGGAGCAAGAAGTTTAAAGAGTTCAGTGAGGCTGAAAATCCAACTAGGAAAACAATACCTGAAGAACACACCAGGTGAAGGTTAATTAAGAGAGAAAACCAGTTTTGTACAGTTTAACCTGTGTCCACAACACAAGCCCTGTGTTTGTGTTTCTTCTCACGACAAACACTTTGGGTTAGGTTTCTGGGTCTGAAACTGAACTATTTGTTGTGGCTGCGATCCCAAGTGTCAGACCTCAAACCCAATTCCCCTCTTTTCAAGTGAAGAGCATTGGAAAGAAAAACAAGACATTTACACAGTTTAAGACCAGCTTGTGGGCCTGAAATATTTTTACTTCATACTTTTAGAAAACGATTAGGATTATAGAATCATAGAATGGTTAGAGTTGGAAAGGACCTTCAAGATCATCGAGTTCCAACCCCCCTGCCATGGGCAGGGACACCTCCCACTAGGCCAGGTTGCTCAAAGCCCTATCAAGCCTAGCCTTAAATACTTCCAGGGATGGAAGCTCACCTTCCATTAGCAACTCACCTTTTACTTTCTTGAATGCTCTGACATAAACAAGTCTATCCTGCTCCTGAAAACTTGAGGTACACGTGGACTGTGACAGAGAATAAACCCTCCCTGCAGGATAACAGCTCTGAGCTATTGGCACAGCGGGAACCCATTGGCAGATAAAGGCTTAGACTTTTATTAACCTTCAAAGCCAAGAGAAGTGTTACAAATAATGTCTCTCTGAAATAAATACTGCCTCAAATGTCATAGAATCGTAGAATTGTCTGGGTTGGAAGGGACCTTTAAGATCATCCAGTCCAACCATCAACCTCACCCTGATAAAAAACCACCACTAACCCATGTCACTGAGCACTATGTCAACCTGGCTTTTAAATCCCTCCAGGGATGGTGCCTCAACCACTGCCCTGGGCAGCCCAGTCCAAAGCTTAAGAACCCTTTCAGGGTAAAAATTTTTCCAAATATCCAATCTGAACCTCCCCAGCTGTTTCTTCTTGCCCCTTGTTTTCTTGGGAGAAAAGACCGGCCCTTTCTTCTTGTCCCATTGCCTGTTCCTTGGGAAAAAAGACCGACCCCTACTCCAGCAGCCTGTAAAAGGGAAAAATCCAGCACAGAGAGAAGAGGATGAACATGATGGGGGCTAGTAGGCACCTGGCTACCTGTGCAGACATACGCCCTGAGGCTCAGGGGACAAAGGCGGCTTTAGGGCTTTGCTGTTCAAGGAACTGGCCACCGTTTCACTTCTAGTCATTCTAGCTTGCTGCTTCTCCTGCCAGAGCACAAGGGTGTTCTGCTGCAGACAAAACCCAACTTTTGACATCGGGCGGATTATGAACAGCTGAATATGCTTATTTCACTGCTTACTGCAACCCAGAGCTCTTTCCATCAATTCATACTCTCAGGAAAAAATACACTCCGACCAAGCAAATGATAAAATAATCCTTTTACTAAACTGCTCCCAAGTAACTCACAGGGTTTCTGCCTGAAATTGCCTCTTGCTAGCAATTCCAGCAACAACAGAATGTCATTACTTGCTCACCTTGAGCAGAAGACCCCCCACCTGCCTCAACAGACATTGAAAATGAGATGGAAACAGTCAGCACATACTAAGAAGCAGACAGAAAGGCTGTTCTAAGTTAACAAACAGTCCTGGTACACTGTTAATATTGGAGGGTTTAGCATGTAATTTATCAAAAGGATTTTCTGGTGTTAGGGTCTAAATCTGATCTGTGTGCATTCAGATTGCTATAAAATAGCAAAACGCCTCAGTTGCTCATGGCATTTTGGATGCATAAACGATGGCCTACATTTTTAGCCAGTTTCTGTTGTCGCAGGAATTTCAAATGCAAATCACATCATAGCTCCATGCTTAACTTCCTAAAAACAGGGCATTAGGCTTAGGCAGCTTTTCCTACAATATTTGCAACTTTGCATATCTGTCTGGGATAATTTGAATACAAAGCCTGTACTATGAATGAGAACAATATTCTAACGCTAATTTTCTGCTCTGTGAAACAGGCCACAGATAACACGCTCACAAAAAACTGTGTCTAGACCAGTCTTGAGAATACAAATTTGCTGTTTTTCAATAGATTGCCTCTGAGGTAAAAGAAGCTACCTTCTGTCCTGCTGGGACAGCACAGTGGGCAGTATCTAAGCCAGCCATTTACACTGAGATGAGGTGTGCATGAAATGAGGTGAGGAAAACCTCCAGCCTGCGTTATCTTCAAATGCCTTAAAGATGAACAGTGATCCCACCCTAAAGAGGGGGTGATTCTCCCCCTCTAACTCTTGCACTTATGAGACCCCACCCTGGAGTACCGTGTCCAGCTCGGGAGTCCTCAACAGAGAAAGGACATGGACCTGTTGGAACGGGTCCAGCGTAGGGCCATGAAGATGATTAGAGGAATGGAGCACCTCTGCTATGAGGACAGGCTGAGAGAGCTGGGGCTGTTCAGCCTGGAGAAGAGAAGGGGAGACCTTATTGCAGCCTTCCAGGATCTGAAGGGAGCTACATGAAAGGTACTCTTTGTCAGGACTATAATGACAGGACAAAGGGTAATGGTTTTAAATTGAAAGAGGGGACATAAGGTCAGGCCCCCACTGAAGCCTCTGGAGCTGTGCAGATCTCAAATTATGGATAAAAGAACCCTATATGAGCTGAAGGAAACTAGTTTAGGTGCCCTTCACTAACTGTTTTCTGGTTCCTACACCTCCTCAAAATTTATTTATAAAGGAGACAATATGTTCAAAGGGGCCTCGATTTACAGCTCTTAAAAATTAGAAGTTGCACTACCAATTACTCCAATTTTTAAATCCACCTTATGTCATTTAACTATCTCTTATTTTTACAGGCAAAGCCAGGTGGTGTCAAAGTCATAGGCAGTTATGTGAGCTAGATACCTGGCCCTAATAACCTGCTTTGCAGTAAATACAATAATTATATTTACATACTTCTTCAGTGTTACACAGGCACTCAGTGTTGGTGGAAATACTCAGCTGATCCCACAACACATGGAGCACTTTCTTCCACGCAGCTGTTCTTCACCCTTGCCCAGATGTGAGGACTCCAGTGTTACACGGCCTGGATAGAGAGCAGCAATCTGTGCATATCCAGACTCCTCAGGGAAAAATAACCCAACAACTGCAGAACTTCCATGTAAGAAAACTCAAAGGTAACCTTGAACAGAGATCCCTTGGGAGTTGTTCTGCACAGGGGCTGGGATGAGGCAGAGCTGCAGAAAAAAAAAAAAAAAAAAAGAGGGAAAAAAAAGGGAGAAAAGGGAAGAAAAAGGCAGAAAAGGAGAGAAAAAGTGGCAGGGGGAGGGAAGGAAAACCCTTTCAAGGTGCCTTTATCTTAGGGAGATGCTGGATTCCAGGGACAGCATATCCCCAAGCTTTTTATATGGCAGGGACACTCCACCCTTATAGTCCTCCTCCATGAAATCCCCTTGTTGATAGAAAGTACATAGAAATAACCGCTTACAACTCCACATGGAGAAAATTGCTAACAAGTCTTTTCTTTGGACTTGTCTTCTTATTTATGCTCACTTAATAACTGAAAATTACAGTAGTTTTTCAGCAACAGATTTCTTGATAGTCTAGCACAGAAAGGAAAAAAAGACATTACAAATGCCATTAATATTCCAACATGTAATTACAAGATTATAATTGACTAATGCGGTAACCCTGCAAGCACTACAGCTGCTGAAGAAGAAAACCTGACAAAGCGGAGTGGTTTTCTCACTCACAAGAACACAAACGATAATTGCAAGCACTTCCAGAAATTCATTACGATTTTAGAAATTTGCTAAAATGCCCAGCAGAGCAGCATCTTTCCCAGCATAAGACTTTATGGTTTTTAACCGTCTATTATTGGAGGTGTTCTTCAATGATGTAGTGTATGCCCTGCAGTACTGAACACTTACTGAAGTAAAATATCTAATGCAGGCATTGAAATTGGTATTTAGAGAGTTAATGAGAAGCCCGACTTTCAGATGTACTTGCCACCTGCAGTTCCTGTTCAGTTCCTTGTCGTTTAAGTATGTGGCTTCTGGCATCCAAGATCGAAAACTGCAGCTTGAAGAACATTATGGACAGCTCACAACCTTGCTGAAGATGCCTCCTCATTTGCCCCATTCTGGAGCAAAACCCCTACTGATTTTCTCCCTAGGCCTGCAGAAAACACTGGGCCAAATGCTCAGCTGGTGCCAAGGGGCAAAGCTGGACTGAAATCCAGGCCATGTGTGTTTACCTCTGAGCATAGGTTGCATAATTAGTTCTTTAAATGGCAATTTGCATCAAGAAAAAGGACTGTCCTTAATGAAGGAGATACACTCGGTAATTAGAAAGAAAACAGGATGCCTGGTTTTGACAGCTTGAAACTGGCTCCCTGCAGGGCAAAGAGTTTTTGCTTTGTATCCACATTCATAGCCCATCATAAATTTTAATTAAACAGTGTAATGATTAATAACCAGCCACTCCTCAGATGGGACAGATGTTGCTGTGAAAGGTGCATGAGCATGTGCAGTGTTTTTCCCTGTGGACTATTTTGAGTTTGTATCCTACAAACTATCACTGTTGAAAATGGCAAGACCCAAATTGTGTTCATTCATGCATATGCATGAAACCATTGCAGTGAAGAAGGGTATTTGTCTTCCTGAGGGGTAAATGTGACCCACACAGATTGAAGAGAACCAGAGAAAGTTGTCCATTTGACATGTCTACTGTCCTCACACCCACTCCTTTGTGACTGTTCAATACCACCTCTGCCCTGGGACTGAAATTCATTTCTAGTATTTATTTCCCAAAATTCCATGGAAGCTCATCCATTTTAAAGGCTGAGGGTCTTTTTAGTCTGGAGAAGCAAAGACTGAGGGAAGATCTGCTCAACTCCTATAAATACTTAAAGGACGGGTGATAGAAGGATGGGGGCCCAGTCATTTTTCAGTGGTGCACAGTGACAGGACAAGAGGGAACAGGCACAAACTTGAACATAAGAAGTTCCAGCTAAACATGAGGAGGAACATCTTCTGAGGGTGGCAGAGCCCTGGAACAAGCTGCCCAGAGAGGTGTTGGAGTCTCTGTCTCAGCAGATGTTCAAAACCCACTTCGACAAGGTCCTGTGCAACCTGCTCTGGGTTGAGCTGCTTTGGCAGGAGGTTGGACTAGATGATCTCCAGAGGTCCCTTCCTTTTAAATTTTTTTTCCAACTGTCTCAATTCAGACAATAAAAGATACTACTTTGGCTTACACATTCCCAAAGCCATGGATAATTTGGCCTAATATGACTTCATTAAGATATTTTTCATATGTGGCATTTTCTTGCTAGTGAACAGGTCAGGCTGGCCCATGATAATTATGTGCAATTCTCTGCTTATTAACTTAAAAGTTCATAAGGTGGAGGTGTTTAAGGCCAGGTTAGATGTGGTTTGGAGCAACCTTGTCTGGTGGGAGGTGTCCCTGCCCATGGCAGGGGAGTTGGAACTCGATCTTTAAGGTCCATTCCAACTATAACCACTCTAGGATTCTGTGATTCATAGCATTTGAGTAGAACTGTGTACAAGCTACACGATTAAACAATTTTTTAATCCCTAACAAATGTTTGGGCTTTGTATTCTTCAAAATAAGTTATCCTTCCTCCTGCATCACCCCCTCTCCCACTGTTCCTCCACTCCTCTATATACAAACCAAACAAGCCTCTCCTTAGCATGATTTGACCTCTTCATACAACCAAAAGCAAGGGAACAAGAAGAACTGCAAATGTTCTGAGAGCAGCAACAGCAATTTTTGTTTTCACAAAGTTGTGAAGGCAGATCCTGCTCCAGCTGGCTCTGGGAAAGGAGCAGGTACCAAACAGTATTGCTCTTGGAGCCTTATGAGGCAAGACCAGAGACTGCAGGAACCTGCCCAGCCCCTTCAGAGAAGCATGTCCTTATGCTTGTCACAAGTCACAGCAAGCCTTCATTTTTCCCAGATACCTCACTGCGCTTCGTGCTGCTCTTAGAAATTATCTTTGCTTTGCAGCAAATAATTTTTAGGGGATTGAATTTAACAAGGGAGAAGGGGGTGGTCCTGCTCTTCTGCCCATACACCCAGCCATGTATCCAGCTAATATAAGATTTATTGCAGCTTGACATCATGGTGGTGTTTGCACTATTTGGGTCTCCTCTGAAACTTGCATTTGCAATGGGCTCTTCCTAGTTTTCTGTGCTCTTGAGATTTTTATCCACATGACTGAGTTACAGCCGTGTAGCATCACCAGTCCCTTCCCAGTTACAGAGGTGGCAAGGTGTGACTGGTTGTAATACGATCAAGCATTGTAATCATTCACACCCCAGGTGAAAAACAGTCACCACCAAACACAATGGCATTCAGGAATTCTCAGAATGAAGCGTTTCTTAGGAGACTGAAAGAGAAAGGAAGGAGGAGAAAGGTTTCCTTACCAGAAAAGGAGGAAGAGGTTCCCTCTTCTTGCTCAATATTTAAACTAGCTGAATATTTACACAAGGATTTTATGAGCAGTGAGTTTGCACTCACCTGCTGTAAGGCCACTAGAATTCCAGCAAAACCAGGCACACGACAAATACAAATGCTGAGCAAACAAGAATCGTGGCGTTTTTTGTTTAAGGGCAGAAGAGTGATTTCAAAGGTGAGTACTAACACAACCCTTCATTTTCTTGTGGTTTTACACCTCAGCAGTCATGTTTCTCAGGTTTCATTGTTTCAGCCACAAACTTCAAAAAACTACACAAAATCCGAAAGCCTCAGCAGTAAAAACTTCAGATTTAAAGGGAATAATTTATAGGGGAACATCAAAACAGTCCTAAGAATCAGACAGTTTTGGCTGCAGAGAAAACAGAATCATCCTGAAAAGTGTTAGCTGAACACTTATGATTAAATAAGCGATCTCAGCCTGGAAAAGAGAAGGCTCCAGAGAGACCTTATAGCAGCCTTCAAGTATCTGAAGGGAGCCTACAGGAGAGCAGAAGAGGGACTCTTTGTCAGGAAGTGGAGTGATAGGACAAGGGGTAATGGTTTTAAACTGGAAGAGGGGAGATTTAGATTGGATATAAGGAAAAAATTCTTTACTGTGAGGGTGGTGAGGCACTGGAACAGGCTGCCCAGGGAGGTTGTGGATGCCCCATCCCTGGAAGTATTTAAGGCCAGGCTTGATAGGGCTTTGAGCAACCTGGTCTGGTGGGAGGTGTCCCTGCCCATGGCAGGGGGGTTGGAACTCGATGATCTTCAAGGTCCTTTCCAACTCTAACCATTCTATGATTCTATGAAATAGAAGGAAATAGAATTTCTGTGCTTCCTACATTAACACAAGCAGCTTCACCTTGCTGACCAACTAAAAATCTTCACAAAACCAGACATTTCTGATTCCTTGTTTCTCCAGTTTGCCACTCCTCTGGAAGCAGAAGCAGAGCGTACACATTCACTAGCCAAATGATGGGCAATAACTCCCCCGGAGAACAGAAACGGGGTACCCGAGTCATTCGCTCACCCCATTCACCTTTTCCCCCGGTGCTGAGTAATGACATCACGGACAACTAGGTTTAAAATACACCTTTTCCAGTTTTGTCCTCTTTTCAGAACTCGAGCAGAGAGCGCAGGTAGAAAATTGTCCCTTCTGAGCATGGCTACCTCTTACTGTGGCTGCACTCTCAGAGCTCAGTGGCCTCTTGGGTACGCAGACCTGGTGCCATGAGTTCTGTGAGAGGGTTTGAGAGGGCTAACAAGTGACCCTAGAAGATTCTGGTCCTAGCTTAGCTTTGAAACCTTTTGGTTAAAGGAATAAAAAGAAACGTTGTTAGCTCTAACCCTAACGTGGTCACTCCAGAGTGACCAAGCTGCCTCAGGCATGGCTAAGACCCATTTCTGGATTGGTCCCACACAGATGAAAAACCTGTTTTGAACATTCAGGCCAACGATTCAGCAGAACGAGTAACTCTAACCACAACTTTTCTGGGCAACCTGTTCCAGTGCCTCACCATCATCACAGCAAAGAATTTGTTCCAAAGATCTAATCTAAATCTCCCCTCTTTCAGTTTAAAACCATTACCCCTTGTCCTGTCACTACACCCCCTGATCAAGAGTCCCTCCCCATCTTTCCTGTAAGCCCTTTAGGGATGTGGCCCTTCTCTTCTCCAGGCTGAACAGCCTCAACTTTCTCAGCCTGTCCTCACAGGAGAGGTACTCCAGCCCTCAGATCATCTTTGTGGCCTCCTCTAGATCGCTTCCAACAGGTCCATGTCCTTCCTCTGCTGAGGACTCCGGAGCTGGACACAGTGCTCCAGGTGGGGTCTCCCCAGAGAAGTGTAGAGGTGCAGAATCACCTTCCCTGACCCACTGGCCACCTTTCCTTTGATGCTATCTGGCAGGGTTTGTCCATTCAGCCTGTGTCTTGCCTCCACGGAGGGGTGGGATGTATGCCCAGCAGTCTTGCTCTACAGCCTGGGAGCGAGGACTCTCTGCTTACAGAGCGGGGATAAGATCACTATCAGCTCTTTCTGTTGGTGTTTGTGGTGGGTCCCTCCCTGGCCAACACATTTCTCGCAGCGATGCACGAGCAAGAAATCCGACATGGGAGCAGATTTCTTGCTCACAAGAAGAGGAACCATTCCTCGTTTATCAGAGGTGATAATTTTAGGAAATGTCATTCGGATTTCAGTGGCATACTGGATGACAAAAATGTATATTTAAAGTATGTAATTCTTTTCCCTAGAAGATAGGTCAACCTTTTTTTCTAAGAAAGCTGAAGATTTCAAAAATCCATCCTTCCCAATGGGAAGGAAGGAACAGGCACAACATCAGTTTCAGAGCAGTCAGCCCCACTAAGTGCTACATTAAGTTAATTTTGTGGGAGCAAGAAGAAATGAAAATGAAGACCAGGAACCAGAAATTACTTGAGCAGGAATAGAGATTAATAAGTTTTACATGACTGTGAGGATAAACTAACACCCCTGGTTTATTAGCAGCAGATTTCAGAGCTTAGAGTGGGACAGCTGCAGCCGAGCTGCAAACGCCATCACATGAGCAGCGCTTCCAAAAGCAAGGCTACCCAACACGATGCAGGCTTGGTGAGCCCTGGCTGCCCACAAACTCACTGGAATCGGGCTTATTTCAGTGGTAGCAACGAAAGCCATGAGCCTCTTGCATTGAACTACCCATGTTTCTTCCCTCTGCATTCACAATCCAAAAGGAAGAGCAGAAACCTCATACACTACTGAGCAGGTGAAGAAGAGATTTATTTCCTGACGCAGTAACAATGCCCTGCAGAATAAAAATGCAACCTTGGCATTTTTCCTGTGCTTAATCCTGTGCCAAGGTTGCTACAAAACAACAGTTGCACCCAGCTGAAAAAAAATAAAAAGATCTGGCAAAGAGATGCAGGGGCAAGGTCAGCATATCCGTGTGGCTGGTAGCCTGCCAGGGGAGGAGGAAGGTGGTGGCCTCCTGGACCTCCATCCCAGCAGGCTGGCTTTGCATCTGCATCCCTGCCTTCGTTGGGTAAGAGGCACAAAGGGCAGCAGTGCTGATCAGTGCTCCCAGCCCTCACGTGAGCTTATCAGGAGGCTTATCCTGTAACCCCGGGATGGGCTTGGCACTAGCAGGCTGCTGCCAGGGGACCGTGCCAGCAGGTTCCCACAGTGCCAGCCAGCCCCGGCCAGCAGCGACTCAATACCATCGTTCAGTCAACGAGCAGAAGGTTGGGCTCTAATTATCAACCTGTGCTCTTTCCCTAGAAGTTCTAGGTGTAAGATCTGTGCCACATCAGAAGTCTGTACAAGGAAGTAAAAGGCAGACAGAGGATTGGGGTTGGTGTTGTTTTTTTTTTCCTTCAAAAATCTTTGGGTGCCACCTCCCCTGGTTGTGAGCACAGTCAGGTCTGTGCCCACACACACAGACAAAAAATACCTTTGCCAGCAGATGGACAGACGGATCATCCAAAGGCATCACCGCAGCCAGCATGGCCTCTGGCAGCTCAGCACCCACCAGGTTTTGCTACTTAAGCAATAACTACTTACAGTCCCTGTGGCAAAATCAAGCATAAGCACCACCAAAAATAATAGCCTACCTGCACGCACCATTAGCATTACTTCCTAAATTTAAATCTGAAGTACAAGATAATATTCTAACTAAATAATATTTTCCATTTTATCGAAGGACTGCTTTATGACACTGCTTCCCCTCTTCCTTCTTCTTAGAGAATGAATGGAAGCGGCTTAATTTAGCACACAAAGGCCAAGTGACAATGATTTAATTAGTACACGGCCTGCAACAACACATTGTCACTCATTAATTTTTTCAAGATGTGACAACTCCATAAATTGGGGGATTTCCACACTCCACACCCCCCAATCTACTTTGGCAAACTCAGCCATGAAATCTAAATTCTGGTTTTTAAGTATACGGTTACACTTTCTAAACATACAAGGAATGGGCTTAGTAGGGTCCATAGAAATTAGGAGTCTGTAGCAGAAGCAGTGATGCTCAGCAGAGCCCTTGGCCCCACACAATTTGCTGCCTTTGCTGACATCCTCAGCATAGTAATAATTCTATGTCATTCCTCTCGTTTGCTGCTGGCACACCTCGATGCTGCTCTTTCCTCATACAGAGCAGAGAGCATGGCTCAGGTATGAGCTGTGAGCTGAAAAAATTCATTTGCCCTATGGCTAATTCAATCCCCAAACGCATAATACAAAAAAAAAAAAAGGAAACATTTAGTCCTTGTAGAAGCATTCACAGATAATCGATTATCTTGGACTCTGAGATAAACTACTGTACTGCCTAATAAACTTAATGCTTGGATAAAGAGGGAAAAGTGTTTTAAACTAGCCTACCATAACCTAAATCTGACTTCTTTCAGTCCTTGAAGAACATAAGGTGCAGCCTTATTTAAGTTCCTGAGGTGTAAAAGCATCTTGTTCACAGCTGTGTGGGTAACCGTATCGCGTATTACAATACCTCTATGAGCTGGTCTGGTTCACTCCCTTCTTCCACAGTAATTAATTTAGACCTTCCATTCCGTTCATTGTCCCGAATGCCAATAGCAACTTGAGTAGCCTTCAGCCGCTCGTATTTATTGCACGATGAGCCACACCACTGATAGATATCCTAAAATAATGAAAAGCACACATACATTAGCAATAAGATTCAATACTGAGCAAAATCAGGAAATTACAAAACTATTAATAATTATCTTACTGGATCTAAACAACCAGAACATCGGTGAAACTACATCTTTCAGAAATATCTTCCAGAAGAGATTTGCTAAGTCACCTAGATATTTAGGCATTACAAAGGCATTTCAAAGTCTCAAAGCTACTCAAAGGTAAAGTTAGATCTTTCAGCCCAATTTTTATTTTGGTGACTTTTTGCTGTATAATGGTATTTGTGACACACTCTGCTGCATCAAACCACAAAACCAGTTCAAGTGCAGATGACAGGTGTTTTCAATAAAGCCTTCTTCACTGGCAGAATTTTCCTTGAAGTACAGCTGATCCAGCGCTCATAAAAGTTTATTAATCTCAGATTAAAGCAAGCCTTTCTGACTGTAGTCATCACAAATGTCCTTATAAATTACTGTCTGAAGGTTTGCAGATCAGGAATACGCAGTTTTTCTGGTCAGTTAAACCACAAAGTTCGCCCTCAGCAGAAGACGGGCACAACCAGCTAAAATAAAGACAAGAGGCACATCTCTAAAAGATGCCTCTATTCAGGAAACACAGCAGCTAGGAATAATCATTTCAGAATACGGAATTTGGATCTCAGTCTTGATGAAAATTACTAAGAAGCAGAACATAAGCTGCAAGGCCACTAGAGGCTGAGCTGGAATGAGCGAGTCAAAGGAAATAAATCAGCTTGGCTGGTTGCCTTTTTTCCCCCTCCTCCCTTCTTTTGGGAAGAAAGTAATTTGATTTTTCTTCACTTGATTCAATCAAAAAGCTCCTCAATAAAGGTACATGTTCGTTTTCAGCTTTTAAAAAGGTTGAATTGGTTTGTGTTCATCTACAATGCAAATAACATGGATTTAATCAGAGCCCTCACTGAGCAAATTATTGGGGTGTTGGTGTTATGGCGTATAAACACCACATAAAACTTAAGATTTCAGACAAAAGCCTGTTTCATTTAAAAAAAAAAAAAAGAACTTCAGCTAATTCTGCTGAGCACTATTGTTACTTAATAGCACTTGAAAGTTAGAGATGAAGCAGAGCTTCGCAGCATCAGCAGATTCAAACTTTTAGAAGGCATCTAATGCTGATGCCGTGTGCAAGCAAAACGATGCTGGTGACTTCCAATATTTAGATTGCACCAGCCTGTACACAAAAAAAAAACCACCCCAAACTCAGTCATCTCACAGCCAAGTTCCCTTTCCCTTTGGGAAGCATCCTTCAAAGACGAAGTTTTAAGCTTACATCATGATTACACAGATTCCCAGAACTGGACACCTTTCAACTCACAGATGCTACGCAGCAAAAGCTGAGGTTTTCAACCTTTAGGTTTTCTCCTTTCCTAAACTGACTGTGGGCTTAAGACAAGAGGAAAAAAACAAAATGCTTCCAAGTTCTGGTTTAACTGTCAGCTCACTAAGCATCCAGAATCTGGAGACACACTTGGCTTCAGATTTGAACCTTATCTTAAATCTGACCTTCGACATTTGCACAAGAAAATAAATAAAATACATACCTGTGCATACCTGGAGAAACAGAATTTTCTAAAGAATTAAGGTTATTCTACTTTAACCTTAATTCTAAAGAATTAAGGAATTCTAACCCTAAACCGCCTTGAGTGTGTAAGAAGTAAACCAGTTCAATTTGAGCACATTTTTAAATACAGTTATTATAGCCATCCACTGCTTAAGTCATCTTCGCCCAAATTTTGAGAGACTTCCCAAAACACAGACTCTGTCAGTTTCTGAGAGTTTCAGCACTCAAAATGTATTTGGTCTCATTTTAGCCTACCACCTACTAATTGCCCTTCTTTGAAATGATGTGAGAAAACAGGAGTCACTAGAGATACAGCAGCAATAAATAGGCATTCCTTATTTCCCCAAGTCTAGAGAAGCAATAAGGAAGAGGAAGGAGACACACGCAGAGAATTAGCTGAGGAGCTTTGGCAGCTCTTGCTTTATCTCAGTGTTCACGCTGCAGTTCAAGGAGATTACTCCTTCAGAAAGGTTAAAAGTTCAGTTTCAGTTGCACATGTCAGCCTTCTCTTGGTCTTCTGGTTAAGTGGCCATGCAACCTCAAGCAAGTATTCTCATCTACAAAATGAATAGTATTTACTGCACTGACCACAAAGGATGTTGTGAGACTTAAACTGTCGCTGCAAATTGCAAAGACCTTCGCTTCTCAGACAAATTCACATTTTCTTTTCTTGGTATCTCACTGCACAGCGGGCCCTGGTGACCCTGCATTCCCAGTGTGTTCTTCCACTTTGCCTTCAGATAGTGGCTGAACTGAGCTCTCCTACAGCCCACCAGCTCCAGGCTGCAAATCAGCCTGAGGAAGAACAACCTTTAAAAATTCATAGTACTGAATTTCAGATTTTTTTTTTCTTGCAGACTTCATTGTTTTCCTTCTGGAGCCCACCTTCCTGAAATACAGAAATATTCCCACAAAATAACATGGCCTAAATACTTCTATCCTAAAATATAATATGAAATGTTGTAAGCTGCAACCCTGAGAAACCTTGTGGGTTAAGGTCTCCTCCAGCCACATAAAAAAAACCCCAACCCTTGAATCAACAAGCAGTGTCTGAAAACATCCTTCATCTGAACTTCACGTGGATGAGACACACCATTCTTATAAGCTCCATAAATCTGGGTTATTAAAAAAAAATAATAAATAAAATCATGATTTTAAAAGGGAGTGAAAGAAGGATCCGATTCCTTTCAGCACTAGATAATAAAGGTAGTATTCTTTAGTAAAACTCCAAAGCTCAACTTCATGTCCTGTGTAATTTAATAGAAAGAAGCAAGCAGCCACAAGTCATGGAAGCATCACAAAGTATATATTTTGCTGTATTTACTGTGAGCACTAAACAAACATCTTAAGAATTCAGTGCTGCAAGCCTTCAAGAGCTTAGATTTAGTTAGTTTCCTTCTTCTGAAGTAAAATCATCTTCTCAATGATTTTTAAACACGTCTAACTTTTAGACCTCATGGTAGAAGTCCAGCTGGATACTTACAAGTGCATCTTCCTGACATAACTTACCCGTTTCAATTTTTAGGCAGATTGGGCTTTTAATTTAAAAAAAATAAAAATCAGAAAAAGCTATTTTCAAAAGTTAAAGCCACTTCTTGACAAGGCTAACATTTAGACCTGGATTTCTCTGAAATACAGTCAGCTAGTTACCTAACCATGTCCAAGAGACCACTGAGCCTTGGCCTTGTATTTTATTATTCAGGCATTTCTTTTTAGACACACATATGGGACATAACATGGTATTCAGCTTTAGCTCACACTCAGTGCTTTCACAATTTCTTAGCTGTACTACACCTTCACTATTTTTAGGCTTGTTTTGCTAACCTTATTTTGAATTGGCCAGCTGACAAAAAAAAAAAGTTTCCATTAAAATGAAAATAGACTGCCAGCATTCACTCCCATCAAAAAAAAAAATAAAAAGGGAACTTCATTCGTCAGTAATTCCTGTGACAAGCCCAGTTTATTTTCAGACATTTGTATTAGCAGTATTTATAATTATAATCTCTTTAGAGAGTTGAAGAGGTGTAATATGGAAGAGAGCGATTCTGCTACTTAATATTAATGGTTCTCAACATCAATATCCTTGCCAGATCACAGGGGGACAATTCACTCACAATTCAGCTCAGAGGAAGAAAAATATTGTCATGAATAGTCACAATGACTACTCTAGAGCTCCCGAGGGAGGTCAGGAAGGCAAGTGGGGTCTGCAATGTGCAGACTGTGGTCACAGCGAGGTCTCTTGGGTCTCTTGGTTGGTCTTCTAGTGCTAGGGTAGCAGGAGTCACTAATTTTGTTCTTGATAGCTTCTGCCCTGCAGAGTGACCTCGAGCAAGTCTCATGAGACTCCTACAGCACATCACAAATGACCCAGCACTTCACTGCTCTGCAGAAGCATGTATGGCTTGTGTAACCTTGGCTCTTTTCCCTGCATGGAGAGGGAAAGGACACCTCCTGCCTTCCTGCTCCAGCCCCAAATGGAACGTAAAGCAAGAGAAGGAAAAATAAACAAATAAACAACAAAAAAACCCCACCCTTATTACAGAACTGACATAAAAACAAGTTTTCCTTTCCTGACACACAGCCACCTCTGTTTTCAACAGGCAGCCCACTCAGCCTGGAGGCAAATGAAAATACACCATGTCCTAGTGTCTTTTCTGTGAATCTTTGCCAGGACTATGAAAAGAAAACAAGAGGCTTAAATCTGTGAAGAAGTCACAATCTTGTTCTAGCTACATGTCCTGAACATTAAAAGTGTTTGAATCTTATGTCTTTGTTGAAGCAGCTATTAATTTCCAGCCCATACTGTAACTGCCAGTTTGCATTCATTGTAACTGCCAGTTGCATCTCCTACATGAAGAGCCATTAAAAACTAAACAAATTAAATAGGTTTCAAAACTCTATTTGATGCAGATCTGTTGCAAAACTCCAATTTTGCTAGAAATAATGAAAAGTTTAAAGCATTAAGTGTCACTGACCTTAAAATATTAAAATAAAAGTTTCAGCTTTCCTTAAGGACAGACTTTAAGCCAAATCTCACAAGCTGGTGTGCCTCTGTTCTTTGTTGGCAGGCCCTGATGCACCCCAATCCTGTCCACCTTTGCCCACATCTACATCAGAATGAGCTCCTAGAAAGTAATTGTACCTCAATTTAAAAAAAAAAAAAATAAAAAATTACCACTTAATTAAGAGCCAGCTAAATCTATAGCATGGATACTGTCACATCAACATGAGGTAGCTTGTGCTAACTTAAGGTATGTCAGCCTGGACCTTGTCTTCTGTTCACAAAATTACAGAATGATATGGGGTTGGAAGGGACCTCTAGAGACCACCTAGTCCAACCCCCCACCAAAGCAGGTTGTACAGGAACTTGTCCAGGTGGGTTTTGAATGTCCCCAGAGATGGAGACTCCACCAGACTCTCTGGGCAGCTTGTTCCAGGGCTCTGCCACCCTCAAAGTAAAGTTCCTCCTCACGTTTAGATGGAACTTCTTATGTTGAAGTTTGTGCCCATTTCCTCTTGTCCTGTCTCTGGGCATCACTGAAAAAAGAACAGGGTTCCTCTAAACCATGTTAGATACTGATGCAAAGCTATAAAACAGAGGGATTTAGCCCAAAAAAAGATCTTCAGCTAAACCCACTTCCTCATGAGAGACAACCCCGCCTTCTCTTTACACCTACAATGCACACAAAAGGGTGAAAAGCAAGAAAAGAAGGTTTGCCAAGTTATTACTTACTTTTTCACTTCTCTTAGGCTTAGCTGCTTCTGTTTAGTAGACAGAATCGGATCAGAACCCGAGCAAATAGCCACATCACAAAAAGCCACAGAAGGAGTTTCCCAGTCGGTAGAAGAAAAGCTGACAAGGCTTGTCAAGAAAGGGAACCCAAGACACCACTTTTCTTGAGAGGATGTAGGAGGAAAAAATACAACCTAGCAAAGCCAGAGGCAGAATGAACACATGTGAACATTGCAAAGTTTTTATACCTATCTTATCACACTCTTATGCTTGTATCAGAGTAATTGGCATGCACTCAGCTGAGACTCCATTCATTCTCTTCATGGTCTTCATTAATAAACAGCTGTTCTGATAAGGCACAAGTTCATTCCAGCTGAAAACTGTTCTTTGTTAAAGTCTAGTCTCTAAAGTTCACAGATTTAAGGGGAAAAAGCCAAAATACAAACTTGGAAGAGCGTTTTTATAAGAACTGCAAAAACCAGAAATGCTTCCAGTGCCTTCAGTTCTCAGGATTCGTAACAAATGCACATTATTTGTAATTCAAACACCAAGTTTCTGGAAACTGCATGGAGATCCCTAAAGCAAGAGTGCAGAGCTATTGTAAGCAAAAAAGGAATGCTAAATGAAGAAAAAGTCCAAATGATAGGGGGAAATAACTGAACAGTAAAACTGAATAAAAGCAACCAGGATACAGTACTTTCTGTCAGTTTGCTAACATTCCATGTTTTAGGAACCAACACATACATCGAGAAAAATGTCTGGATTGAACCAGGTTAATATAGGCCTCAGACATTTTTCTCTTAAACTTATTCAATGTTTTTTCCTGTCTTGACTGTTAAATTCTCGATATAGGCAGGGAAAAGAAAAAAAAAATAAATTTCACACATCGGGCCTATCTGCCTTTTTATATTTGTTGAAGCTGTAATACACTGAACCATTGAAAGCCGGGGAGTTTTGATAATCCAAAATAAACTCTGAATTCATTCAGCCAGAATGTTGCTGAGGCCACCACAAGCCTGGCGCTGGTATAATTACAATGGTGTCTTTGTAATCCGTCTCGGAGTCTCCCAGTTGATTCAACTGGAACAAATCGCCAGAATAAAAATAAGTCAGATGTACCACAGTCATACACTTAGTACATTCATTTTCCCTCTCACACCTGCTTTGCCAGTATATTCTGGGAAGGGCTGTTGGAGGAGGATGGTTATTCTAAATAACAGCAGCTCAAGCAGTGAAACATCTGGATTTTCTACAGCATCAAGAAAAAAAGTAACTTAACTTGTATGTTCCATCCACCTGAAGCTTTAATGACATTCCATTTCAGCCACTTTTCTGTGTACGAGTTGGGGCAAGGGGAAGCTTTCTAGTCCATAGAGTATGAAAGAAAACTACATATCCTGAATACTCTGAAGTAGAGGGAGGGCTTAGTATTTATTTTTTCCCCCATCTAGTGACTTTGGGACCACAACAGTTTCCAGAATGCTGAGGTTTACATTACTGGAGCTGTAAAAATAGTTGGTTCACAGACTTAGAGAAAAATGAGATGCTTGCTTACCAAGATACTCCATGCATAGATATAACCACATTTTTAAACTGTTAATGCGTTCAATAAAGTTAATAAAGAACTAAAGCAGTTTAGTTCTCCAAGCTCCGCTACTTATTTGGCAGCTCTCTGCTACAGCAGAGCAGTAGTTTAACCGGGAGAAACTGGAGAAGAGGTTAGTTGTAGGAGAAACATGTGAATGAAAAACATTGCAAAAGGACATGAGTCAGCTGCTAGTGCCAGGGAAAGCAACTAGAAAGGAAAACTTACAGCAATGACCTCCAACATGCAAGAATCCGCTCTTCCAGCCCTGTTTATCTGCAAACAGGGGTTTTGTTAAAGCGGTTAATATGCAGATTGTGAACTGGTTTCTGTAAAGGAGAAGCAAAGCCACCTAGAAGAGATAGTGCAGGCAAAGAGGCAGGGAGATTACAGGGGCAAGCAGAACTACAGCTGTGCTTAAGGTTGGAGCGTGATGCTGAATCATACCCTGTAGTCACGATTGTATAGCAAGTATCTGTCCTCTTGATCTTTTACTGCTAAAAAGCAGAAGTTGGTTTTCTTTTAGTAAGCATAGCTTAATCTACATCAAATTAACAGTTTTTATGAGAAGCAGCTGTCAGCCTTTTTGCCTGATGTATTTCTTTCTAGGGTCTTCCTGCAAGACAGCAATCTTTTCCCTCTTGACATTGCTATTAAGTCAGGAGTCCAAGTGGGAGCATACTGACAGATCCATGATGACAATAGCTTTATTCAGCCTCATACTTTTGAGTTCTAACAGCGTAATACTTGTGATTCATGGAGCTCTTGAGAAGTACATATATTGATTGCTAGATGGCACAACAAGCTGTTTTTAAGCACGCCACAGGCTCCTTTAAATTTCAAACCAGCAACCTCTTATCTGTTTATAAATTGGTTTATAAACACCTCTACCAGAACAGTAAGGACAGACAAGTGCATGCAGTTTAGCCTCAGTCTTCACTGAATTTGAGATAGCTACATCTCCTCACCATCTGCATTCTTCCTTATGGAAGAAGGGTAAGTTTTCTTCAACAGAACTTTGCATTGACAAAACTTTCCAGCCTCAGAACTTCTCAGTATATATCACACAAGCTCTCCTCACACACCTTATTTTACCAAGGGTGTCCCAATTTCTCCCAGGAGTTGATTACACAGCCCTCTCCCTGCCCTCTGCAGTCACTTGACTCATGGCCCTGCTGCTGTCTCCCATCAACAGCCAGAGAGACCCAAGTCTGACATTTTACAAAGCTCCATCTGAACAAATGCACAGAGAATATTTATTCTGGTCACTACAGATACAACTTTAGACAGCCTGTGTACTACAGAGTTCCCAAACTGACCTGAGAAGCTTTCAATAAAATCAGCTGATCACTTCACACTGTTTTATCGTGTCACTACTCCCATTCTTCTGCTCTGCATTTCTCTAACCACACAGATTACCCATCCTTCTCACCATTCACATTTTGTACATCCCCAGTGTACATCAATGTATGTTGGATGAAATTCACAATACTGATAAGTTCCGTTCCCATCTTAAACCAAAGAAATTAAAAGTCTTTAGCACATCTTACCAGAAATAGACATATATGAACTATGTTAACATACTTATCTGGCTGAAAATAAAACAGCCTGGGAAACAGTGTGTGTGTTTTATTCCCCGAGAGGCACAATGATTAATCTCTTTCCTTCCCTTCTGCTGTCATTTTCCATGCTCTCTCATGCTTCTTGCTGTTTTGAGAATGTGTCTTAGTAGTTGAGGAAAAAGGACATGGCTAAGGGAAGGTGGCTGGAGGATGGGGTTACTCAGGGGGAGCTGCATCTGGGAGGCAAGAACCAAGAACTGCCAGACCCATCCTGGTGCCTCTCAGGTGGGATACCTGGAAGCCCCCTCCAGCCAAGAGGGCAGAATGGGAATTGTGGCAGAAGACCATGGATTCCGGGAAGGGTTGGGCACAGCTATGCTCAAGTTGAACCAAGCAGCAGCTGACACGGCAAGGTGTGTTTTAGACCAGGCTTGTACAAAGCCTTCTCAGCAACTGCTTTGCATTTGTCTTGCCTTCCCTGTCCCAAAGGCTTCCTTACAGGGAGATTTTCAGGTTACTCACAGAAATGTCATGGAAATCTCTTGTAGAAAAAGAAAAAATAATCATAAAATCTGACTCTGGCACTCTAGGCACCCTCCTGGATCACTCACTGCACTGGATAATCAGCCTGGTGGTCATAGTGCTCATGTCATGGCTCCACAGAAGTTTGTTTGAATAGATCTTTACACATTGCCTACAGGTAATGACTTCCCTCTTATCAAAGACAGTGTTTTCTCTGCCATCTGCAGATATTTTCTGCTCCAACCTGGAGACTTCAAAGTAAGCAAGATAAGACCTGCGCAGAATATTTGAAGTGTCATAAATGTGGTTTAGTAACATATCTGGCTAGGAGGTAACCACCAGAACCTGTACTGTCAATATGTGAGCCTAGCTGGAAACAAACCCTTCCACTGGGAAGGAAACCTTAGTGACTGGTGATTTTATACTCGATCATTATTACCTTCCTTGATCTTCCTTTATCTGTTCAAGCCACAGGTTTCAAGTAGTGCTGTAATTGAGCTCAGGGGGAAAACTGAAATGATTTTTCATTATATCAAGTAAGCAGCTTGATAAAACATAAGAGCAAGAGGACACCATAAGCAGTTTTGCAGTGCCATGGAGACCACCCTTCTGGTTAGCTGAAAGACTGGGAAAAGTAAGTCTTGGAAATTCATCTTACTTGACTTGCTACAATAATTTGATATTAAAAGCACTGACCATAAGCTCATTATTTTATGCAATTGCTGCCCATTATTCTCAGACAAAGATTCAGTAGTGCCCTATGATAAATTCCAAGACTCAAGAGCAACTCTAGGATTAATTTTATTTCAATTAAGGAATGTAAAATCCTTTAAGGGATCCCTAAATTCAATTAAGAATTCCTGTAAGGACTCACCTGTTTACAATGGGCCTCTACTCATGGAGCCATGGAAAATTTCAAATGAAAAGCACCTACTTCAGCTTGAAATTTAATTCTTAGCAAATACTGTCACAGTAGAGATCTTGAGCAAGTTCTACACCACGCCTATTTCTCTGAAGAAACTCACTAGACCTACGTATCTTCATCTTTAAGCATGTCACACATTGCCTTTTCATCCCCCACAAGAAAGGTCTGGATAAAGTTATGATTTCTTTTGATGACATTTGTAATAGTGTCTGGATGCTGAAAGACTTTATCCTTAACTTGCTAATACATCCAAGGAAACCCATCCCTCCTAAACCACCAACACAGCAATACCAAGAACTGTTGGTCATGCAATTTAACTGGCATTTCCCACAATGTGGTACAGAGACTATCTGGATGTTCACATCTAATCTTTCTTCCGGCAAACACACAGGATTGCATTGCTGCTTAATCTGTCTTGTCAAACAGGAAATCAGAAACCAGAGTCCTGTTATACTAAAAAAACCTCACTTTGTACATTCGCCATTAGAAATTAAGACTCTACAGCCATATCACATTTAAACTGCTTAGTGACAGTGCTCTCCGCTCGACAGATCTCACCATAAGTAGCATTGGGGCTCATTATCCCTATTACCCATAGTGTTTCTGCATTTTGTCAGTGTCACCACTGTGTCTACAGTGGGACCTGAGTAATTATTTTTGATGAGGTGGGTAACTGTGACACAACAATGGTCAGGACAAGATAAATTCAGGGAGTACACCCAGTTCCGTAGATGTCCACAGACAGTTAACGCCAAACCAGAAAACTCAAGCTCCATGACAGCCTGACTGCAAAAACAGGCTTTTCTATCAGTGTTCAGTTCCAACTTTCCCATGGGTTGACTTTGAAAGGCAACAGATGATTGAGTCTTCTATACACAATTGATGCAAAGTGACAGAGAGGTCTTTGAATACTGATGACTTGGACTGTTTCAGATGATTAGACCACAGTGCAACAGGAGAAATGGGACAGAATGAAAACCAGTACTTTCCTGCCACTATCTGAAGACTACTAAGCATAATAGAATTTGAACAGACAATCAAGATAGCTACTTGATACCAGTAGTTTCAATTATCACACATAGAATCATAGAGTGGTTCAGGTTGGTAGGGACTTTAAGGTTGGTAGGGACCTTAAAGACCATGGAGTTCCAACCCTCCTGCCCTGGGCAGGGACACCTCCCACCAGACCAGGTTGCTCCAAGCCCCATCCAGCCTGGCCTTGAACCCCTCCAGGGATGGGGCAGCCACAGCTTCTCTGGGCAACCTCTTCCAGTGCCTCATCACCTTCACAGCAAAGAATTTCTTCCTAATATCCAATCTAAATCTCCCCTCTTTAATTTTAAAACCATTACCCTTTGTGATGCTTTTCTTATGAAAGAGCCAAACCCGTAACGTGTTCAGAAGAACCTCCTTTTCAATAGACCTTCTCCGAAATCTCACCAAAATAGCTGACCACTTCCTTGTGAAGCATTATTAAGACCAACTGCTGCTTTGCAAACAAGCTATTTTCTCTCATGTGTGCTCTTAATTTTATAGCTGTGACTATATCAGGCATGGGAATAATTTCAAAATGGTAACTGGCACCTAATTAGTATAGACTACATCCCAGCTGCTGCTTTTAGAATTCATTTTAAGACTTTTTGGTGCTAAGGTACCAGAACTACGCTTTAAGCCACCCGAAGCAAACAGAATGATCTTCTCTTATCTGTCCATACACTTCCGTGCGAATTCTCTCCACTTGCTTTCAGCAGAAAGCCTCCAAGTAACAGCTTGAGAAGACAGTTTCTCAAGCGATCTCTTGTAATACTAACAGTTTAGTAACACCTTATGACAAGTTTATTTTGTTAACTTTATACACGATCAAGGTTTTATGAGTATGAAGAAACGCTCTTAATAGAAAGGTCCAACCTGTCTCCGACTCCTAACACTGATCCCTTTCAGCTGGTAGAAGTCCAAGTCAGACAGGACTTACTCTGAAGAGCTGAAGGTTCAAACAGGAGTAGTAAAAATATCTCCTTTGAGCGGGAAAGAGAACTGGTTCCTGAAGGATAACCTGTGCATACTTCAGAAAACATTTAGGGCAGTTTTGAACCTTCAAAGCATCGTAACACTAGACCTGATTCACTGAAGCAGATCCTTTCTGTCAGTTTGGGTGAACAGCAAGATCAGTTGTGCTTTTTATGGGATGATTCAGCCCTTAGAAGGGATGCTGTATGTCTTGGTTTTTGAGTGTTTTACTCTAGGAAAGACTTACAGTTCCAAGGTCGATAATGAAACAATCTCCTCTGTTGAAGCTGCTCCAAGCCAGGGGGACTTCTGTGGCTCTTACAACTCTCCGGCCCTTGATATGCAGAAGCCTCCGGGCACTCAGATCATTAGTAACAACGTGATTAAATCCAGAGGCAACACCACCTGCCTGTATAAAAGAAAACAACAAAGCAGCAAGCTTTATTTCAGTTTGATTTCTGCAAATTCACAGTTCATCTAGCAGGTGAAAAGCAGAACTTATGCAGTGAGAGGCAAGTGAAAATAATATCCTCTTTAACAGCGCTGAACACAGACCAGACAGGCTTGGGGACACTGCTGCTGAACTCAGGTACGAGCAAGATGTCACCCTGCTTCAAAGGGGTTTTGGATGGGGAAAAAGGAAAAGCACAGAATTTACTGCACTTCTCCGCATCATCCGGAGGATAAGGTAATGCTGAACCACACTGTCGAGCAGAAAGTCAGTAGGTTATCAAATAAGGACTAAGGGAAAGCAGAGGGATATGCAGCTCCTGCACAGGTTCTCACACCTTCCTTGAATTCAATAGGTCTGGGTGGTTTTAGTACCTGGTTAAACACAGAGGGAGGAGTCATTCCACAACAGCCCTGTCATCTGCTGAAAGGAGTACTTGCAGCTTAGGAGGCAAGCTAGCAAAGAGCACCAAACTTTGGGAAGCGAGTCCAAACTGTTGATTTCTAATCTCTAAAGTGAAATAGAAGAAGCCTAACTTAATTCTCTAAACGGACTTGGCTCTCTGCTCCTCCTTCAGGAGAGCCAGATCGTGGGTTGAAGTAGAGGAGTCTCTTAAAATTACAAAGGAAATCTAAAAGAGTTGGCAGACTCTTATTCAAGCAGAGTTAGAAGTTTCAAATTGGTTGTGCAGACCATGACAAGTTGCAAACCTCCATAATGGGCAAAAGGCTGACTGAGCAATGGCTCTCAGAGCTCCTACTATAAGGAGATTCTCAGGAGATACATTACTTCATTCTTTAAAACCACAGATGTTTTAAAAAAAAAAAAAAACCTCCTTCCAAAGGCTCTGCTTCTGGAAGGGGCACAAGAGACTGACACTACGGCTTTTTAAAACATTTTTAAAAGTGTCATTAAAAGCATTTGGGAAGGTTTTTTACCTGCCTCAAAGGAAGAATTGCTGCAGGACTGTAAAAGCCCCATTTTTAGACTAAAATGAGGTTTTGGTCTTTTCCACTCTGTTCCTGTTTTTAACCACTTAAGCACACCGAGTTCTGCATTTGAACCAAGTGATTCAGTCTGAGACAAAGCGGTTTCTGTGACACTTACACAAACACAGAGAGTCCCTGCTGTGAGCACCCTTAGACACACAAATATGAAGGCTCAGGATAGCTTGATTTATGGATGGGACAAGAGGGAATAAATCACCGGGTAAGGTTTTCAGTTATCAGAAGAGACACTGGTAAACAAGGTGCTGCTTTCTGTACAAGCACCAGGACTCCTATAGTTTAGGCAGTTCAGATCTGAAACCACTAGAAGTTAAGAAATAATTTTTAAATTTTCAGTAACAGATACAAAGCAAAAGATTTTATTTTACTTGGGGGACAATGTTAGATATATTTTATATGATATATTCTGACAGCTGGCTCTTTACCTTGTATTTAATTCCTCCTTTGAAGTAGCTCACAAACTCAGTAGACTCAAATCCTTGAATTTCTCTGCTCTGCACAGGCTTTCCTCCTAAATAGTCATCCAGTTGAACAGTGAAGATAGCAGCAGCTGTGCTTTCGTCCTGGGTACATTCCTTCCCTGAAATAAGATGAAATTATTTTTATTTTATTATGCCTACAAAAGCACGAGTATAACTTTGAAATCTGCTGGAGAAACACAGAATTTCTGCCTTCAGCAGGCTGTAGAGCCCTCAATACACTGCAACGAAACACCTCATCATAACCTTGTTCACCACCAAATGCACGGCCATCTAGAAGTAAAGGAACGGTCTGGAACCATGTTAAGAAAAAAAAAGGTGAAAAAAGCCAGGTTTGTCATCTCTCAGCCTTTTTGAGCAAGATAATATTTTAATTCAGTAAGTTTAGCACGGGCAAGTGTTTGCAGTAATAATTTTTGGACTTTGAGTTGAAGCACAAAGACCAAGGAAGGGCATGCCAAAAGACTGATTAAATGGCAAACCAGATATTTAAGCTAGAAGCAGCTCACCAAGCCATAAAGTTAAAATAATTCAGAAGCAGTCCTCTTGACACTATGATCTAGTAAAGGCCATTTTATTTAAACACCTTTTATTAGATCAGCTGGTAAAAAGAAAAGCAGCTTTGGGGCTCGGATATTTGCTTCATGAGATCATAATTTGTTTTTTCAGAGATTAGCCTCCTCTCAGGAATGTGGCAAAATGGCTTCCTTAATTAGTATGTTGTTGGACTAATCACACTGCAAAGCAGGTTGTATAGTAAACTAAAACTTCTAGCATGGGCCCATGGACTTTTGATGAACATTTTCAGCAGTTTGGGTTGTTTCAAGAGCAGCTCAAATAGGATTGAGTCTCAAAAGCCTGGCTTCTCAAGAACTTTTGAAGAGCAAGCAAAAGCCTGGTTCATCATTTGGTTTTTATTTGTTCTTTGTAAATAAGAGGAAGAAGCCTGTACACTGTGCAACGGTTCTCAAGAGCAGCTTCTCACGTGCATTAACCATTTCTTTACGTCCAGGTGACTGGGTGGAAAACCAGTGCAGAGCTCCAGGCAGCCTGGACAGAGATACCTCTCTCAGGCCATGGAAGTGCCTAGTGAGGTGTTGGTGTCACCTCATGATGTAGGGAGTCATTGTTGTCACAGGAACTGTCTGTAAGGCATTAAGAAAGGGGGAACAGGGATGCCCAAGCACATCACAGAGCTAGCTCCTCTCTTAGCAGGGGGATGAGTGCTCCCTTCATGGCTCAGCAGTGAAAATGCTCAGCTCCCCACTGCCAATTGTTCTTCTCTGAGGAAGAGTGCCACCACCACCACAGCTTCTGTGGTGACAGGTGCAATGGATTGCCTCCAGAAAGAATCAAGGATGAAATAGGGAAGGAATTCAAAGAAGAGTAAAGGCAGATTAGGCAGAGAATGGCTGGAGAGCAGCCCTGAGAAGGACTTGGGAGTGCTCCTGGAAGAGAAGCTCAACAACAGCTGGCAGTGTGCGCCAGCAGCCCAGAAAGCCAACCCATCCTGGGCTGCATCAAAAGAAACATGACCAGCAGGTCATGGGAGGTGATTCTCCCCCTCTACTCTAT
Organism: Pedionomus torquatus; assembly: GCA_013398155.1. Lineage (NCBI taxonomy): Eukaryota > Metazoa > Chordata > Aves > Charadriiformes > Pedionomidae > Pedionomus > Pedionomus torquatus. Next base: position 8,369 of record VZRU01021095.1, on the reverse strand, counting down.
GCTTATGAGGCCCCACCTGGAGTCCTGTGTCCAGCTCTGGAGTCCTCAACA
>VZRU01021093.1:6598-17785 GCA_013398155.1 Pedionomus torquatus | reverse complement strand
TATTTGATTTAGAATAGAAAAAAAAAAAAAGATTTAAAGATACACTGCTGTTCCATATCCCTTTGTATTTTTTCACAGCTCTGTACACATCCTTGGAGTTTCTATCCAGAGAGCAGGTCCAGGGTGTTTTTCCCCATGTGGAATAAACCGATGCTTGCAGTTTATAGAAGCCGACAGTGGCTACTCTTGATCTAAGTTGCATGACTTCATCTGAACAGGCAAAGATAAAGTTGTTGTTGCCTAAATTGCAGAAGGAAGTTCCCAGTGCTAATTGCTACCATCAAATGCCTGTTCAGTGTAAGCAGCGTGGACTCTTAGCTTAGAGGGTTTTTTGAACCCTGGGCTGTGCAGGGAAGAGTGTGGCCAGGAGGTGGAGGGAGGTCGTTCTCCTCTGCTCTGCACTGGGGAGGCCACAACTGGAATCCCGACTCCAGTGCTGGGCTCCCCAGTTCAACAGAGACAGGGAACCACTGGAGAGAGTCCAGCGTAGGGCAACCAAGATGCTGGAGGGACTGGAGCATCTCCCTGGTGAGGAAAGGCTGAGAGCTGGGACTGTTGAGCCTGGAGAGGAGATGAGAGCTGGGACTGTTGAGCCTGGAGAGGAGAAGGCTGAGGGGAGACCCTCTTCATGCTCCCAAGGATCTGAAGGGTGGGGTGAAGGAGGATGGAGCCGGACTCTTCTCAGTGGTTCCCAGGGACAGGACGGTGGTTGTTAGGCACAAGCTGGGACACGGGAAGAAGTTCCATTGGAACATCAGGAGGAACTTCTTTGTGGTGAGGGTGTCAGAGCCCTGGCAGAGGCTGCCCAGGGCAAGTGTGGAGTCCCCTTCTCTGGAGACCTTCAAGCCTGAGGGATGTGCTCTGGGAAACCCTGCTTTAGCAGGGGAGTGGGACTGGAGGGTCTCTAGAGGTCCCTTCCAACTCTGACAATTCCCTGATTGCAGTGAGTCACAGGACGGTTTGTGTTGGAAGGGACATTAAAGCCCCCCCAGTGCCACCCCCTGCCCTGGGCAGGGACACCTCCCACCACACCAGGTGGCTCCAAGCCCCATCCAGCCTGGCCTTGAACCCCTCCAGGGATGGGGCAGCCACAGCTTCTCGGGGCAACCTGAGCCAAGCTTGGTACAGAGTGACTTGGGTTGAGAAAGCATTTCCCTGTGTTGGCTCCCAGTTTGACAAACCCGACTTAAAAGCACCCAGTTTTTCTGGATACACAACATTTTCTGCAAAATCCAGCTGTGCTGAAGGGTGATCTCAAATCCACAGCTCTTTGCAAAAAAACTTGTCTACCAGGCATCAGCCATGTTTCTGGTGGTCCGTACGTGTCTGGGGACAGAGCTTGTGCTGTAGCCACAGGGTGTCTCTGCACAGATCGCCCTCAAAAAACGTGATGCAGAATCTACTGGAGGAGGTCTGAGGGATGCTGTTCCTCTGCAGGGCTGTTTGGAGAGCAGGGCACTGCAGCGCTCATGAAGATCCCGTTGTTAAGGCTGCATTTGAATTCTGCTCCTCAAAGCTACCTTGGCAGCGAGATTCTATTTTTAAAACATTTCCTGCCTCTGTCTTAGTGCGGTGTTGCCATCTGGAGAAGAAATCTGATATTTACTGTTGTTCTTGGAGTTCCACCTCCTGGAGTCCTGGGAATACTGCAGACCTCAGCTTCCAGTGCATAAAAGATACGTTTCTAGCACTGACAGGTGAAGGAAAAGTAGGAAACCACTGTGAATCTGCAAAAAGCAAATTGAAACAAGCCCCTCTAATGCAAGAGTCTTTTTCAACTGCCAATCTAAACATTTCTCAAACTTGTCTCGTGGCTTTTCAGCCATGGGCAGCCACTTGTGACTTCTGCTAAAAATCTCTGCCAAAGTGGGAAGAGATGAAAACATGCCTTGGAGCCCGAGCTTAAGAAGCACAAAGAGAAGTGTCAGCGCCAGGAGAGCGGATGGCATCAGTTCCTGCTGGGTGTTGCAGCAGTAACAGCCCCAGGGATGTCCCGTCATGGTGTGGGACAGGCAGTGATGGTGTTATGGAGGTCTCCTGGCTAGCAGGAGGTGGTGCTGGATGGACATGAGCACGCTGCACCTCAGAGCTTGGCATGGGACAGAGCTGAGCCTCACCTGAGGGTTCTGCAGGAAAGGAGTGAAGAGTATGGGCAAAGTGGGTCTGCTGGAGATGACAGGAGAGGGTTTGTGACTGTAGCATCAGGTGATGTCCCTTTTCTCCCATGTTCTCCTGTATCTGGACCATGGACCAGACAGGTTCTCGGGTGATGTTGCAAAAGTGATGCGAACAAAGATGTGACCATTATTCTTTGTCCCACCTTTAAAGTATCTGGTGAAATTATTGATGGTAAATTGTGTTGGGGGTTGGCTGGAGGGGGAGACTGGTCAGAGTGTCTTCTGGCAATACGCGTCTTTCTGTAACGTCCTCTCAAACAGTCCTCGTGGTGTCACCAAATTGATCCCCATGTGTGCTCAGGGGATAAAACGCGGCAGTCTCTGTAGGTCTCGTCATGGCGATGACTGCTTATTCTCTGTCTTCTTCTCTTTGAAAGGTATTCAGGAGTCTCCAGTACCGAATGGCCATTCTCTCCCGGGCAGAGATTTTCTTCGGAAACAGATGCGAGGAGACCTTTTCACTCAGCAGCAGCTAGAAGTGTTGGATCGAGTCTTCGAGAGGCAGCATTACTCTGACATTTTCACGACAACAGAGCCCATCAAACCCGAACAGGTACTACTGCTGGCATTCAGTGTGTTCCAGATGTGCTTTCTCCTTGGTGGACATCACCAAACGCTTCTGAGAGTCTCAGTAGAAAAACGTGGAGAAAAGGCATCATATCAAGCCCTTCAGCCAAGTGCACATTAGCCATAAAAGGCTTGAGGATTGAAAAACGAAGGAAAACACTTGTTGTGTAAACATTAGCAAGTGTTTGGGTATGAAATTACACCTGATTTGGGCCAGTTACATCAAATGAGTCCTTAAAGAGCATCTCAGCTTCTGATGCTTCTGTTAGATCACAAGCGGGCGACGCAGGTAACAAGGAGAAGACTTGCAAAACTCGGTGCCTCATTTTGGTTCACAGTTAGCGTGATTGTGCACACAAATTAGATTTTTGTGTCCAGAAATGGCTTATTAGGCATGTAATTGGCCATTTGCTGAGAGAAACACCCAATTAGTATCTGAAGGTAAATTAGCTGCACCGACGGATTAGCAGTGTGTTTGAGAAGGACTTGGCACTAATTTTTTGGGAAAGTCCCGTTTTTGCAGGCACCACACAGAAGTCCTTGCAAAAAGTGATGAGCTCTGTCTCTGCATTTCCTTCTTCTTGGGTGGCAGCCTTTAATTCAGCTGCTGAGGGGGAGGTGGGAATGCATACGTTGCTGTCAGCACCAGTAGCAGTTTGCTACTTAATGGTGTGTCTGGCCATTAATCTCCAGCCTTCTTAACGTTAGACCTGCTTCTGGGCAGGGTGGATGGGCTCTCAAACTGCAGAAAAATGCTGATTTCCCTTGGAGGAATCTGTAGGTTTGAGGGCCATGGAGTTTATCTCATGGCAGCCTGCTGCCATCGCGCATCTCGTTGAGGGAGATGTATCAGTATAAATGTTTTGAAAAATAACTGAGGCTGGAAGTCACACAGTGGAGTAGAAATTCCTCACGCCTTTCAGGCGACATCTGTCATTTGCTATTTCGTTCATAGACCAATTTGTTTTTCACCTGCTTCTGCTGGTTTTGTGGTTTCCCCGGTTTGTATTTGCTGAGAAATTCTGCAGATCTGGACTCAGGCTGGAAAAATATGGGGAAGATGCTGAGGTCAATGTGATGTTTTTTAAAGAAAAGCTCATTAGGAAAGGCAAAGAAGCCGTGTGTCTGGAAGGTGAAGTGGCCTTCACGTACCACTAGATGGTGGTTATCCCATCCGAACACGGGTGACGGTGGAGAGGACGGGCACTGCGCCCCCTCCAAAGCCAGCCTTTCAGCGATGGTCACTTAGATGTCGTGTGGTGTTAGGTCTGCCCCTCTTTAATGACTTTTGCATGCCAAAAAAGTCATTACAGAGAGAGCCACGATGGAAGAGGGTTGTGTCTTCGCGTCTTGGGTCATGTCGCCGTAGCTCAAGGGAGACAGTCCAGCAGAGAGCGTTTATCCAGAGATACACTTCTGCTGGCTTAGTAGGAGGAATGGGAAAATTGAGTGAGGATGTTGGTGAAGTGCTACCCTGATTGTCAAATATGGGATATTGGGTTGTTGGTGCAGCAAGGATCTCCCTGGGTCCCCGTAAGCAGCCGTGATGGGAATGCCTGTGCTGCCGGGGCGTTACAATTGCAGGTATGTCCCGTTGATCTGGCTACGACGGTACTTTCCCCTGTCCTGGGAAGTCAAATAGATGCCAAAAACCTTGATACTGTCATGTACAAAAGCTGCTCAGCAGAAGCACCTCTCCAAGGTGTTTTGAAGTTAATTGCAAATGGAGTTTGTAGTTGTTTACTTTGATAAAGGCTGGGGCAGTGCCGTTTGCTTTGGGAAGGCTGGGCCATGGTTAAGGGGTCGCGACTCTTCAGGGTTGGCTTCTGGGGGTTGTCTTCTGCTTTTTGGGGGGCATGTGAAGTATGCAACACGAATGCACGTGATGTGTACGATAAGCTCTGGTTTAGAGGGACGTGGCACGACTGACAGAGTCGTGTTTTACCTCTTTGGCATCAAGATAAGCTGTCACGATACTTAACCAAAGCAGGGAAGCTGTCTGGATCAATTAGTGAGGCCAAAGAAATCAAAGAGGAAGGGAATACTGGGGATGTTAATGACGTGACCTGGAAAGCTGGAGTTGTCCCTGCAATAGATTGTTGTAGTAAACCAACACCTGCCTCTGGTGTCTGGCTGATGCTGCCGAGCCCGGAGCCCCGCGCTGGGCAGCAGCAGATGTGCAGAGTACTGAGCTGTTTCTGCCGGGAAAAACGGGGAAAAGATGCTCCTCTCCATGGAGACCTGATGTGGGGAGAAGTCTAGTAGCGACTGCCAGCACACTACTTGTCTGTTTTATTAAAAACTTGGTCCAGCAGCAGTACTGGCTGAATATCACTGGTGTTACTCGGGCACAAAAACCTGCTGATGCCCCTGTGCCGTTCGCCCGGGGAGGGCTCCAGGTATTTTACTGGAAGAATTGCTGTTCTCTAGACAGGAACCTTCTTTTCCTCCCTGTTTTGTGGCTCCTCTCCAGGTCTTCCTCCTCGCTCGTGTCCTGGGAACCGTCCCGTGGTCATGGTGAGCAGTGGCACAGCAAAGCCTTGGCAGCCGCAGGGGCTGGAGGCTGGGTCCTGCTGCCCAAAATCCTCCTGATGCGTTTTCTGGACAAAATTTGCCTGTTGGAAGTTGTACATCACCCCTCACGTAGGTGGATGTGGAGATGGGCTGTACAGAAGCGCTGCCAAAGCTTTTTCTTTGGGTGCCTCCCGTATATTGCCTCAACTTCTCCATGATTAAGGTTTCCTTCAATTCACCTGTATAGAATGGAGACTCATGAGTTATTTCTCACCTCAAAATAAGTTGTGCTCGTGACAGGCACCATCTGAGCTTTCCCGTCTGCTGTAAGCTGTGCCTTCTGCACAGAGACCCACAGGGAATGAGTGCTTGTCTTTGGGGAAGGGCTCAGGCAGTGCTGAGCGAGAAGGCAACCTCTGGACAATGACAGGAAAATAAAATACCAGGCAGCTCTTTGTCCAGAAATGGTGCCTGTGGCAGGTCTGGGTGAGGCAGGATCCCACCCTGGGTTTGTAATTAAGCACTGGGAGCGGGTCAGCCCGAGGCTGAGGGCTGGCTGTGCAAACGGGGTCAAGTCCCCTCGCCTCTGTGCGACTGGGGGGTCACCACAGCATAAAGTGCTCTACAAGCACCTTGGCCCCAACTGAAGACCCCTGCAAACCCGAATCCCTGTCTTCAGTGAGTGCCTCTCGCTCGTGTTTGTGCCCTTTTCTGCTAATTTTCTCACAAACAGCCTGTGATTGACTTGCACGGGCTGCAAATGCTGGTGGAAAACCGATTTCAGGTATTTCTGGGTGTGGGTTTTGAAACAGTGTTGGGTCAGCAGCACGGCTGTCGTGCTGCTGTTCCACTCACAGCTGCTGGCCACCATCAGCTGGGCCTGAACATCAGGTAACCCTGTGGTCCCAGTGATGGAGAGCCTCTGCAGCTGCTGCCTCCTGCTTCTCCTCTCCGTACCTCTCCATGTCTGAGGGGGTGTCCCTGCTGCTCCCTGCTGTTGGCCCCCTGATCCCAACACCATGGGGGAGGTTCCTCACCTTGTTAGAGAGAATCATAGAATGGTTAGAGTTGGAAAGGACCTTGAAGATCATCGTGTTCCAATCTCCCTNAGCCTTCTCTTCTCCAGGCTGAACAGCCCCAGCTCCCTCAGCCTGTCCTCACAGCAGAGGGGCTCCAGCCCTCGCAGCATCTTGGTGGCCCTCCGCTGGACCCGTTCTAACAGTTCTATGTCCTAACATCCAGACTTCTCTCCACACAAAGCTGTGCTCACACAAGGAGCAGGTTTTCATGCCTGCCTTGGAGTTGTCCTGTACAGCCACTTCCATGGTGGATCATGGTACTCCCGCCTGGCCCCTGTCAAAGGCATACCCCACTGTTCACAGTCACCGCATCGACAATTTAGGTTTCATCCAGAACTGGGGCTCATCCCAAGTCTTTCTGATGTACAGAGCTGCTACAGTGAGTGTCATCATTTTCCAGTGCCTTGCCCATTAGGAGCACCCAGATGGAGGAACAGGAGGTCCCTGTGAGGTCCATCTTCCTCCAGTGGCTTCTTACCATTCCAGCCAGAAGGATGGAGGAGCTTGGGGGACCCGTTGACTCGAATGCATTCTCCAGTTAAAGCACAGGCAGACGTTCCTGGAGGTCAAGGAAGACCTGTGAGGACCAAGGGAGGCAGGATGGATGCGGGGGACAAGGCTGGGGCTCACGCACTGGCATGATTTTGGTGGCTGTGGGAGCAGGAGGAAGGTCTCTGGAAGGGAAAACTGTGGCGTGAAGGATGTACAGCGGGATCGGCTCAGCGGGAGAGGCAGTGCGTTAATTTCCGTGGAATAAAGAAGAAAATTGTCTGTGCCGGATTTCTGTCTGCAACAGAAATGGATTCTCTTGTATTTCCAGCTTCACACATGGGTCCAATCGAATACTCATTGAAGCCAAGAGGAATATTTCTATTGACTTCAATAGACTTTAGATCAGGGCCATAATGAGGCATAACATGATGTGACCAGATTCAGTGCTATGTAGGTCACCGACTTAGAAGAGAAGTGCTTGCTCCTAATAGCAGATAATTCCCTGGCCCTTGATGATGCTTCCCCATCGCCTGTAGCTAGAACTAAACTGAGTGTCTGTTCTTGTACTCATTTCTGAATAAAATCTAAATACTCTGGGCTTAGAAAGAAACCAGGCAAAGATACACTAATAAACATGTTCATGATAATAAAGAGGGCAGGGAAGTCTGCGTGTGAAGATAAGCACAGGCAGATGAAATTTGGATAGCTACTGGATCTGAAAAAATTACTAATAAATTGAAAAAAGTTGGAAAAAATGTCATAGGATAACAGAACATTTTGGGTTGGAAGGAACCTTTAAAGGTCATCCACTCCAGCCTCCCCTGCAGTGAGGGGATTTTCACACAAAGTTAAAACTGGACTGCCCTCTGTTTCGGAGAGAACTGTGATGAAGAGGTTCTCTGAGCTGACCAAGACGGGGACACAAGTCCCTTTGTAAATCCTGAAAAGCCTTACTTGCACCTGGCCACGTATTTGCCACCTTGGACAGACCAAAGTTTATTTTTCGCTGTGATGAACGGTGTGTCCACAGGAATGCAGCTCTTGAGAGCATGAAGGTGTACGGTCCTCCTTAGTCCTGGACTTTTAGGAGTAAAGAAAAAAGCCAGAAATGTGTTGGATAAAAGAAAAGTCTGGAAAAGTCAGGTTGAACCCAGAAAGTCTGACTTATTTTTCTGTTTGTGCAAATAATACATTTTTTCCCACTGCCTTTGGGTGGACAGTGGCCACTGAGGATCTTCTTGAAGTGCTCTGAGGCTTGTGGTGAGAAACGCAGAGCTAGTACTTGCTTGAGGCTTCCCAAAACTTTAAATTGTCCAGTAAAAGTGAAAATTACGGCACTGACTCTTGGCTCTACTTGAGTGTCCACAGTAAAATCTTTTCTTGATCCTCCACCTGCAGAAGAGATTTGAGCATGTAGATGCATCTTACCCATGGCTTGTGTGGTGAATGAAGAGCAAGGAAACCAAGGACAGGTTGTGTCCTGACCAACAGGACACAGCTCGACAAACGGGCACAGATGCTAAGGCAAGGACACGCTGGAGAGGGTCCAGTGAAGAGCCACAACGGTCTGGAGGATGTGTCCTCTGTGGAAACATGGAGAGAGCCGGGACTGTTGAACCTGGAGAAAAGAAGGCTCAAGAGGGTGATCTCATGAATGTTACCAGAAGGGAGATTGTAAAGAAGATGGGACCAGAGCCATTTTAGTGGTACCCGGTGAGAGGACCAGAGGCAGTGGACACAAACTGAAACACAGGGAATTCCACCTGAGGATCAGGAGACACTTTACCACTGTGAGGGTGACTGAGGACGGGTTGCCCAGAGAAGTTGTGGAGTTTCCATCCTCAGAGATGTTAAAAATCCAGCTGGACGTGGTACCGGGCAACTGGTTCTAGGTGACCCTGCTTGAGCAGGAGGGTTGGGCTAGATGCCCTCCAGAGGTCACTTCCAACCTCAATTCTTCTGTGATTTGTGATTCTGCCTTCCCATGTCCCCCCCACCAGGAGCTGGTCCCCCACCCCGTGTTGGTGGAGCTTGGCCGGGGTCTGCAGCCGGAGGGGCTGAGCCAGTGTAGGTGCTGGTGCCGGTTCTGGTGGGGGCAGCCGGGGGGTGCTGGCTGCTCAGAGCCGTTTTGCCGGCAGCGTGAAGCCCTCTGCCCGCAGCGGAGAGGCCAGGGTGAGCTTGGGCAGCGTGGAGGGGAGCCGGGAGCGCGGCGGCCAGGGGGGCTTCCACCTCTTCCAGCTGAAACCTCCCCCGACCCGCACTGTGGCTTCATCGGTGGGAGGGGAAAGAAAACAGCTCTAAAACCCAGCCTAGGAGAGCACATCAGGAGAGGAAAAACCTTCCCATATTTACTCTCGGTAGACTATTAAACAACACCAGGCTATTAATTTGGCTTTTGAGTCTTCACTAAAGCCCATAAAAGCGCACAGTTGTCAAATGGAGTTCATTTTAATTTCCTTTCAATCACAGTAAATTATTCAGGTGATAAATCAGCTGGGGCAGCCTCCTGACTGTAATAGAAACCCTAATTCCTGGCTAATTATCCAGCCCATTGCTGCCAGCAGATCAATACCCCTACCGAATGGAAAGGCCGCGGGGTCTGGGTGGGGGGACGGCAGCTGGGAGCAGGGTGGGCGCCCATGGCCGCTGCGGGGGGTCGGGCCATCCAGAGCCCTCTCCTTCCCCCACCGTCCGTAGGGGACGTGTCCCCTCCTGGGCTGGGGCAGCCGTGGCTCAGCCGCTCGCCGTCCTGGGCGCCGTGTCCCCGTGGGCAGATGGAGACGGAGCCCACTGGGAACGTTGCTGCTGATCCCCAAGAGGGGCCGTGTCGGGGTGCTGGGTGCATCCTGGGGGACACAGGGATGTCACATCAGGGATGACACAGAGATGCTGCCCATCTCTGCCAATGGGTGGGTAACGCAGGCAGAGACGGGGAGAGCAACCTTGGAGGGAGGCAGAGGCTGCTCAGGAGGAGATCTCGGGTGGTGATGTTTTCTCTTGCTGTTATCTTTAAATAATGACAAATTTAAAGAGGTTGAGAAAAGAGAGGCCAGTGCTCAGCTGTAACACAGGACATTTCAATGGGAAGGAGCAGCAGCTCTCTAAAGATGACAGTGGCGCTTGCCCCAGTCTCACTGCCTGAGGTTCAAGGGCTGCTCCATACACAAAGCCCTTCAAGATGTTGCTGCTGTGGCCTCCAGTTCACAGGGAGCCATCAGATCCTGGAGAAATAACAGGGTTGTTCTGCAGAGTTGCCAGGTAGAGCTCCTCCATCTGCCAGGGTCCCTGGGATGCTCCGGGGAGCTCAGAGCTCTGCTCTGCCCTTGGCTTCTGAAGGATGAGCCTTCAGCATCCCTGTTCCTCTTTACTGTCTTAAACTGTGCAGGATTGTTGCTTACTCAGATTTTGGTGGTGTTGGGAGGGCCTGATGGGCAGCACGAGGCTGTGGGCGTTGTGCACTGGCTGTCCCCGAAGGTCTCGCTGCCTGGATGGGGAAGACAGGCAATGGCTGGGGAGAAGAAAGCAGTTTCTCCTGCAGCGCAGATCGAGGGAGAGCAGCTGAACGCAGTGACTTAAAGAGGCTGAAGCTTTCCTTGGGACAGAGTTTCTTCTCTGAGACCTCCTTCCTTCCGTCACGCTGCTGGGGAAGGAGATGCTTCATTGCCATGGTTTCAGCCAAAATTACCAAAACCAGACTGACAGATGACCCTTCCTACCCCCAGAAAGAAAGGAGGGGAAGAAATATGAAGATTTGGGGGTTTAGAAAAAAAGCTAAACTAATTTAATGAAAATATAAATAAGAAGAAAATAATANGACGAAATTCCCTGCCCTTGGTTGTTCCAGCAATAAGGATAAGCCAGGGCCTCTCTGCTCCATCCCTTGGTGTGATCAGGTCTGATCACCCTGAGAGGGAACAGTTTCTGACCCACGTGCTGTTCATGTCAGAGTTTAGTTCGTTAGAAGAGGCCCAGCTAAGAAAGTAGAATTGTAAAACATAAAATTGGTTCGTTTTACCTCAAACCAGGACATCCACCTTCTCTTTTGGGTCTGCTGTGCTGTAGGGTCAAGAAGGAGAAGAGAAACCTGTCATGGTGTGTGTTCCTGCTGAAAAATCATCATTTATGAGTAGGAAGCTTTTCCTGTGAGAGTGGTCAGCAGAAAGCACAGCATCCTTGCTGCTCGGCACCCCCTTACAAGCGGTTGCCTTTTGGTGCAGGGGCTTCTGAAGGCTGCACAAAACTCCCTGCTTGTGCCGCCTTGTTGTGACATGGCGTGTTGGGTGGTGACAGTCGCAGCCGGCTGTGTTGTGTGACACCTGGTACTCTGTGTGACAGCGGGGGCTGTGGCTGCGGCTGGG
>VZRU01021091.1:28659-94399 GCA_013398155.1 Pedionomus torquatus | reverse complement strand
CACCAACTTCGTTGCCCTTCTCTGGACCCGCAGGTGGTATGGGTGGTAAGCACATGTGCTTGCTTAAACTTGTGGCCTATAAATTTGCAAAGATTCTGGGCTACTGTCCTACATGTTTTCAGTGTTTATATGGATGACTATTTTCAGTCATGCTAAGTACCTGACCTCAAAATCTCTTGGTCACAAGCTCTTTGGGTTTGTGACATGCTGCACTGGAAAAGTATCCCATTTTTTCAAGATGATGCTTTGAAATATCATATTTATAAAAGGCATCAGCCTCTCACTGGTGAGTTATTTTCTAGCTTTTCAACTGTACATTTTTGACTGCCACTATATGCTGCTCATATACTTTCAGCAAGTAGATTTCAAATTTACCCACATCTTTTTCTGAGAATCTCTCCTTTCAAATTAAACTTTCAGAAACTCAGTTGAACACAGTTTGTTTAAAGGATGTTAAAATCCATAATAACTAGCAGGTAAAAGTAATATAATGTTAAAAATACACATCACAAAACATGGAACAAAGAGAAATAATGAGATTAAAGAGTATTAAAAAGTTGCCAACCATCTGTCTTCAAAGATTAAAATTTTCCATAAACTCCTCTTTATCTCCTCAGCCAAGCTCCTGCAACAAACCCATGTTTGAGGTATTGGAGAAAACTGGCTTCTACACACAATTTTAATGTGAATACCTTCCCCCAGCCCCCAAGAAATGATACAACTTACCATATGGAAATTGTAGATCAAAAAAAGTATTCTATCTTAAAAAACTTCATACAAGCACAGCCAATTTTTTAGCTCTTGGAAATTGTTTATAATATATAGAGATAAAGATTATGGCCATCGTCTCCTGTTCAGTCCTCAATGACTTAGAAAACGTGCCACCTCAAGTTTGGATTCTAAAATGATGGTGAAGTACATAGCGTTTCATAAACAGGTTGGTGGCAAATTTGTGACTAGAAAAAGAAGCAGCATTTCATCAAAATGTCTACTAGGAATTGTCGTTTAAGAAGAACATGGCTGGGCAAACAAAATTTGTGAAAGAAAAGCTACCTTGAAGATTTCAGCTATTGATACTCTTGCCCCTTAAAAAATATTTGCAAACAAAATACGCAGAGACTGCAGTTCAAATTCACATTTTCTTCATTTTGCTGACAAACTAAAACTGAAACTTGTCATTCTAGTAGGCAATACCAATAAGCCTGAAGAGGCCAATGGCAGAAACCACTCAATAAAAGACAAGTTCTTGGTGAAACTAGATATGGAGAAATGTGTCAGATGGTTGGGATGAGACATCAGTGAGACACACAGTACATCAAGAAAAAATAATTTTAAAAGAGACATATAAAGGCAAAAAGTCAAAAAGGTGGAAAACATTGGAAACTCCAGAAATTCCACATTTTCTTTCAATCTTTATAGACTTCTGAAGACAGAAAGTCATAAAAGCACATGACAAAATTTGGAAGCTTTATCAAGTACAGATTTGGGTACAAACGTGTTTTCAGCTGAAGGCAGCTGCACAGATGGGCCACTACCATCTGATGGGGGTACATGGACCTTGCCAGACAGTGCTAAGGAGGGCAACTGCCAGTCCCTCTCTGTCTGCCACCTGTAAATATAAGGCACACCTGCTCCACAATAGCCATAGAACTACGATATCCAATTAAGAACAGCTAAAAGGCTTCTCAGAGTCTTCAAAAGACAGAAATCTATATTTGTTATTGATCTTACTATTTGTGTAGGAATATACTTTAAAATGGACAACAGCCAAGTTTTAAAATGACAGCATCTATCTTGTCTTCAAGAGAATTTGACAGTTCAAACTGAACTCTCTGTATTTCATTATTTACCATTTGGCTCCCTCTCAGCTTTATTGGCAGAAACAAATGTGTTTAGCCTGGAAAAATATTTAGAGTGGTTTTAAAATGATGTTAGTAAATCAAGTAAATCTAATGGCTTGGGTGCTAATCTAAGACTTAGGAGACCGTATAATTTTGTACTCGGCCCAAAACTGGTCCTTTTAGTAACATTCCTCATCTATACCGATGAAAATACCGATACCTCTCTATTGTGAAAATAAACTCGAATCTTGTGATGAAAAGCATTATACAAGACTAAAATATTTCTACTGATGTGAATTTATTGGCAGTTTGGTCATAATCAAATTATTTATGAACAATGAAAGAAACGAAGTCTAGTTTCCCATGAAGAATTTATCCCACAGCTTCATCTTTACAGAAACTCCATCTTCTATCTCTGCAAGGCCACTCAAGGCCCAACCACACAGGAGACAGGATGTGCTGTGGTCAGTCCAGATCTGCACATCAGCTCCTGTACATCAGATTGGCTCGCTGAATTTTCCAGTAGCATAAATGTGGACCTTTTACCTCTACTCAAGTCATCAATTTTGTCAGAAACTCAAGAAATGTAATTACCTTTGGGATGTCTACAACTATTTTCGTTAAGACTTGCTCCAAGGGTTCAAACGGTTTGTCGTGGGGAGCAGAGGAAGCCATTGAAAGACACAAAAGGTCACCTCCACTTCCCTAAGGAGCAAGAGAAAACCCACAGGGTGGGTTTAGTCTGTGTTTGAAGTAGTCACCAATCTTTCCTGACCCATTCCCTTCTGAGTACAGAGAAAAACAACAGCTCTTCAGTTCTTCACTGGAGGTACTGAAGAGGTTGGCCAGAGCATCAGACTCTGTGATGATGTCTGTTAACAAAGTGCTGATGACTGGAGGCCAGCTCCTCTACTACAGAGAGCCTCTTTTAAGTCAGTGCAATTATTTGCATGAGTAATGAGCATGTGTACTAATAAAGGTTGCACAGCTAGCATTAATACCAAATACAAGACCTCAAAGTCATGACTTCTACCCACTGTAACAGGATCTGAACATGGTAGGATTTGCACAGCTCCCCGCGAGGTAACCCCAATTAAAGACAGAAATAACAGAATTATCTCTATTAATAACAAAAAAAATTGCTCCAGGGACTGATTACCTTTTTTTTCCACCCACCCCAAGACTGAATCACTGTGTGGAGTATGCCATGCAGCTCTGCTGGAGTAACTGGAGAGACAGGCACTGGAATAGAGAAAGCCCAGCACCATGCAAGAGAGCTTAAGTCATAAATATATATGAGTTCATGTAAAAAATAAACCTGATATTAATATAACCAAAATCTGAGATGGAGAAGATCTGCTGCTGAGTCATGCAGAGCACTCTTTGCCAAATGCCTCAGCTAAGAAATTATTCTGCATAAAGTTGAAAGGCTGCCACAAAACAAACACTTCCAAATTCCACCCTAAAAAGCTGTGGTGATACCATGGTCATCCTGATCCCGTTACTTCAGAGACATTAGCTCTTGCTGGCAAGTTTCCCAGGCACTTTCCAGTAAATGGCAAAGAAAATGGGTAAATAGGAACAAGACAGGAATTCCATTGCAGAGTAGAAGTCAAATATTTTAAAGACCACATTCTTCAGGGTTACTTATCTGCTCACTCTGGTATGTGCTAATATACATATGTAGCTTCTCTTTCTTTGCATCTTAGGCACAAGCTTATTCATCTCCATCAGTCTAGGCACGTTTGAGGATATTTCAAAGATTTTTCAGCAAAATGTTTAAAATGCCAAACGAAATAAGCAGAGGAGCTCTGAGTTATGCAGGTTGTAGGGGATGCCAGTGGTACTAATTATTTAAATTAATCTCATTAGGACTCTCATAGTTACAGCAGAAAAAAAAAAGATGGATTTTCAATGTCATACATCAAGATTTAGTGATAATAGAGTTTGTGGGCATTGTTTTAATCACCTTTCTGAATAATTACAAAAAAGCTGAAGGTCTGTAGGAGGTTTTTCAAACACAAATCTCACCAATTGTATTAACAAGCTTTTCTCTTTTTTTTTTTTTTTAATTATATGAAGGTCCACACAGCACTGATGGACTCTGTCCTCTCTCTCTCTCTGAAAATTAATGTGCTATTTGTTCATGGCTCTGTATGTAAGCAGATGCAATAAATCTTGGCTCTGTTGGGGTCATTGTGTACATGCATTGCATCAGCAATTCAGTTAAATATTTTTACATGGCCAGAATAGAGGCTGCTAAATAAAGACGACAAATAACTATAAGAGGAATTTAACAGGCTTCCTTAAAACAGTAAACAAATACTCCTGTAGCTTCAGAGTAATCACACAATGCTTAATGGCATCTGTTACTATAAACATAACCTCTCAAAGTCTTTCAGGTTTGTATTTTAATATTAGAAATTTACTGAATCTAGAATCCAAAATGCTATTTTTAAGCTGTATGGTATTGCACTGCTAAATGCCCTGCTGGCCAGCCCTTGATTTTCTTGTGGTACTGGCCAAACCTGTCTATGTTGCAACTGTAGTAATGATTTAGACATGAGGAAGAATCTTGGGAATAAGAAGAGGAGGATTACAAATCTCTCTCTGTTCAGCTTTTTTTTTTTTTTAAGTTAAATTTTTCTCACCAAAAGAGTAATGAGTGGGACCATTCATTCATCTTTTCCTCGTATACAGCAGGTAAGATTTGTAATTTCATAAAACATTAGATCAAGTTTGCAAGCAAACAACAACAAAAAAAGAGGTGAATTTATAAATGGAAAATAAAATGCATATACCAAAGCCTAGGGCAAAGAGGCACTGGGAGTCAATGAAGGAAAAAGTAACAAATGCATTTCCCGTGGAATGATGAAATCCCACATGGTTACAGGGTTCTCAAGAATCAACCCTTCAAGAGCCGAGGCTTCCCTTTCATTAATGACAGCTACATGCATTACTGGGTCAACTGACAATACAGTTTTATTCTGAATGAAATGCCCACACACCACTGTATTTCTGTTTCTTCTGAACTAACAAGAGCACGGGATGGAGTGTCAAAACAGTTNCTGATCCAAAAGACCCATATTTTTCCATAGCTAATAAATATTAAGCATTCTAATGCTTAAAAAAAAAAAAAAAAAAAAATCAATAATCCAACATCAAATCCATTATAAAACTGGCCAGAAGAAAACTACTGCTTTAAAACACTATTGGATCCTAGAGGTAGGATTGCATCCGACCTGCAGTTTTTTACCATTTGCACTGGTAACTTCTGATCCACCACTGAGTACTCCAAAGCCAGATTTACCAGGCCAGGTACCCACAGCCTGGCCTCTATACTTGTCCTTTCTTAGACGCTTGTTAGCTGTGACGGCCAGAGAAATGCCAGTGATGCATAGGCTCACAAAGTTGAATCTTTATTTCTTGCTTGACATTATAATGATACTGAAATGGCTCCTCCAAAACTGGATGTGATATAGAAGTTTACAGCATGTGCAATCACTGCCTTAAAAAGTTTTTGAATCAAATCAGCAAGAAAAAGCATCCTCTAATCCTAAAAAGAACTTTCCTCTAAAGATAATAAAACCGATTAAAGCCATCCAACCTGCAAAATGTCTCAGTGGTGCTTAAACTACTACTGCTTGGCTGGAATATGTGTTTAGTGCACCACAATCTCTTGACGAGTTTGCCAGGTGATTTGAATGAACAAGAACTGGAAAAACAGGTGTACTGTTTGAAGTTGGCATATTTTACCATATTAGACATTTCGGGCCAAATGCAAAGATTTCCAATAGTGAATAATAAAGCCTTTTTTGGTAAGAACATGGACAATTCTGGTTTCTATAAAAATCCTTTCTTTTTAAGCCTGTATTGGGTAGTCACAGACCCTGACAGTGTAATTACAAAAATAGAAGGTTAAAAACATCATTTGTCTTTAGGAAGGAGGCGAGGTCATCTGCTGCTCTATCATTTCTCAGCTCTCCAGCAACATGACATCCACAGCCAGTTTTACAAGACATTCATTTCTCTATTAATAACAAGGCAGAAAAATAAATGCGCAGGCATTCGGCATTTCATTTCAAGACATTCCAAGAAATCTCCCAATAGGTGTCAAATATTGAGGGCTGGACTCTTGGCTTACTTGTAAACAGAGGCAGCTTTACAGCTGACCTCAGTGAGGCATTGAAGTCAATATTTCAGTCTACACTAAGGAAAGAAAATCACAGAACGAAGCAGGGTTGGAAAGGATCTCTGGAGATCATCTAGTCCAAGCTGCCCTGCCAAAGCAGGTTACACAGGAATTTGGCCAGGTGGGTTTTGAATGTCAACAGAGACAGAGACTCCACCACCTCTCTGGGCAACCTCTTCCAGGGCTCTGCCACCCTCAAAATGAAGAAGTTCCTTCTCATGTTTAGATGGAACTTCTTATGTACAAGTTTGTGCCCATTTCCTCTTGTCCTCTCACTGGCCCCTTCCTCTCAATATCCACCCTTAAAGTATTTATAGGTGTTGATCAGATCCCCCCTCAGCATTCTCTTCTTCAGACTAAAAGCACCCCAAGTCCCTCAGCCTTTCCTCATAAGAGAGATGCTCCAGGCCTCTAATAATTTTAATTTGTGGTCCTCTGCTGTACCTTCTCCAGCAGTTCCCTGTCCTTCTTGAACTGGAGAGCCCAAAACTGTACACAGTACTCCAGAAGGGGCCTCACCAGGGCAGAGTAGAGGAGCAGGATAACCTCCCTCCATCTGCTGGTCACACTCTTCTTGATGCACCCCAGGATGCCATTGGCCTTCTTGGCCACCAAGGCACATTGCTGGCTCATGAAGAACCATTACAGATGGTTCATGACTGGGCAGAGCTTTTCTGGTCGTCCTGACTTTTTATTGCCATTAAGGACTAGTGTACCTGACAGGCAGAAACACAGCTTGGGACTCTGTTGACATGGAAATGTAGGTAATGTGTACATGTACCTGTCAGAGAGGTGTGTGAGGCCACAACAGAGGATGTGGTTGAGTGTGGGAACCATATCGAGTTCCTCAGCTGCACAAGGGCTTCACTCTGAGGTTTTACATGGAGATTTGTGCCAGCCTATAGACATAAATGGGATCTAGGAGAAACGAAAAATAAATGTATTAACAGTCATAATCTTAAACTTTAAGTATTGGGATACTAAATATGGATTTTTCTCAACTGGGGGGTTGCAAGGAAGGGTCCTGAAGCAAAGGGGTTTTGTGAAGGGCAACTAGTTGTAATAAGTAATTTACTGAAATGATCCAACAGTCTTATGTTTATAAATTAATTTATAAATTGATGTTTAAATACTATTTTTATGAATGTAACAAACAGCAAATACTAAAAGGTACTCAAGTCTGAGCAGAAATTGATGCTGAATGATACTAACCTGAAATATATTTTAAGAGGATTTAAAGAGATTTTAAACTGAAGTTGCAGTCAGGAATTCAAATTGCAGCCAGTTGTTAAAGATGTTGGTTTCCTGATGTCTGCTACCCTACTTACAAAGAACAAGTGCTGGCTACTCTTAACTGCATCATGAAAACATTTACAGATGTTTATAACAGGCCTGTCCATTTTTAGTTGCCAAGGACCAGGTTATTTCCGAGACAAAACGGTGTAAAGGCCAGAACTTTGTACAGTTCCTATTTGGTGTATTTCTCACTGCCCCTTTAGAACAGAGGATGGCTGGGATTTGCAGCTCTACAGGTTACACTCCTCTGCATTTGTAGAGTCATCGCCCAAACCCTGAACACCCCTGACAGCCTGTGGTGGCTGGGGAGGCCTCTGGGGCTTCTCTGCCTTGTTCCAGAGCTACCCCCAGTATGGCTCCCTCTTCATCTCTGCTCTCACCTTGAACCCACCAAATGCAGATTTGCTGGGCTCTTTAGCATGTCCTTCTTCCCAAACGTCCTTTCTCCATGTTACCACTGGGAGCATCTCCCTCCTCCACAGCAGTTTATGTCTTTCTCATAGAGCTGAGCTGACTCAGTGGCAGATCCCAGGGGCTGTCCCCTCATGGCAGCACGCTTCCATCCAGTGACCATGTCCATCAAGCAATCTGCCAGGGGAGTGAGACTCTGTCACAAAATAAATTCTCTTTCCTTTCCATACACCAAAGGGTATTTCTAAGAGCTACAGCTGACAGCAATACCTTTTGCAGCAATGGCAGCTCAAGAAGCAAAAAGTCACTCATGCAATGCTAGGCAAAAATGCTAAAAGAAAACTCTTATCCTCTGATGGAGCAAATATGTTTCAGCAGCCTCTGCTAAAGCAGAGGATCTCTGGGCCATCCAACCCTTCCATCTCTACCAGCACAGCCCAAAGGGCAGATTACACGGTGATTACTAGTCCCTTTTTGAAGCATGTTTTAATATTCCATTTATCTTGAGATTTTTTTTTGCTGTTTATCCCCATTGTCCTTAGCATTTTGCATTTAATTAGTAAACTACATGTAGTTTTATGGCTGATGTTTCACAGCAGCAAATAAATAATACTTAACTCTATCTGGGCAGCATGCAAGTGGATCCTAAACCTATGTTGAACCGGTTCTCTGTCCTTTCTCCTGAGAATGGAGTTTGAGCTGCCAGAAGGGCCCTCTGATGAAAGAAAAGGTCTCATCAAGAGATTTTGGTGCACATTCAGCACTCGGGCATCTCCTGGCAAACAGTTTTCCTCTCTCCACCCTGAGCACTGAGCACACCAGCATTGTTTTACATCACCTTTGCTCCCAGTTACATTCAAACACGATGGCATCTTGTAATGCATGTGTTTTTAGCATTGTTATGCAATCATTACACAATCAGTCACTAGTTCGTTGGGTGCCTCTTTTCCCCTCTTTCCCCTGCCTCCTAAGTGTCTGCTCGCAACGCAAGTCCATTTTCCAGCAGCTAAGGAAGGCTGTGGTAGGACAGCAGAGAACCTGTTGACCAGGAATGTCACATAGTGTCAGAACTGGAGGAGCATGTAGGGAAAGTCTCCACACCGAGTGAATAAGGGCTATTTAGGGGAAATAACAGAAAGCGTTGGTAACAACAAACGTGCTTCAGTCACTCACTAAGAGAACTATCCTCACACATCCTCCTCCATGGCGGTGCCGTAGCTTCTTTTGCATTTGTGCAGAAATTCACAACTTGAGACCCAAATAAAGAAATTGGATGTATTAACAAAATTCAGCCCTATTATACTCTTATAATAAACATACATACACAGAAGTACTGATTTAAAGGGGTGGAGGCTCTCTTAACTTTGGCATTTTCCACTACTTGAAAACTTGACCATTCAGCATAGGAAATAATCTTTCAGTCTAGCATTTTTTAATGGAATTAATACACAAGTACATCTAGCAGTATATATGTCTACATTTAAACAACTACAGATACATTTTTTCCCATGTCACATTGAAAACCTTTTGTCTATTCACTTTGCTCTGCCTTCGGCAACTCCTAGCCAACAACAGAATTTATTTCTCACGTCAGCCCAATTCACCCTCTTTCCAGGAAGCTGTCAAAAACCTTCAAATTTACTTTTATTACTTCTTTTTCCTTATTCCACTGTCCTGTTGACATACAGTCCTATCCTTGTAAACCAGGATGAACTGCTGTATGTACAGTTCGTCCAAGACTGCTACAGAGCTAAAGGCAAAATGGAAGGTGGGTTTCCTCCAGCCCAGGAGTAGCTTTGCACTAGTCCTTGCTAGAATTTGGTTGCCTATCAAAAACGCTTCTCTTTGAACTTTGGTGTGAAGCTCAGGCCAAATCCATCTGCAGAACAGTGATTCCTAAAAAAGGTAGGAAACCTACCTTAAAAGAAATTAATAATTTTTCCCAAATTATAGCCCTAGGAGGAAGATGTGAGGAATAAGATGCAGAGGGGTCATAGAAGTTCCTAAAAATCTACTGAAGTCTTTCTGGGCTTGTTGCAGCCCTCAGGCTGTGAGTCACAGCTCCAGAGGCTTCCAGTTAACAATTAAAAGGGAGAAATGATCGATATAATTTTTCTCAGTGAGTGATTAAGACTGCTTTTAACAATGCAGTCATGCATGTTATGTACTAAAAGGGGTGATTCATTAGTTACTTGAAAGAGAAGCATCTTCTTTTCTCCGTTCAGAATCCAGAGGGATTAGCCGGTGTCCCATGAGCACGGCTGATTAGCATGGAGAGAGAGAGGAGAGGAAATACTGGTTACTTCTGTCCCTATCCCCACATCTGTAGTGCTCTTCTCATTAAAACAAGAAAGAAATGGGGGAATTTTGTATTCAGCAGTGACATTGATTTAGTCATACTTTGTGTAAGTCTGACACCAGAGCTGGATGCTGGCAGTTCCTGGCCGCTCCCTCCTCTGCCCTGCAGTCATAGGCGCCTGCATCCAGCCCAGAGCACGATCTTCCTGGCCCTGCTGAGCAGCCCAAATAGCAACACCAGCTGCTCTGCACACCAGTTTTTGATGCTGCCCTAGCACATATGTGGGAAACCTGTTCATCCTGGGGTTTGTGGTGATTGCGTCTTCCAAAATAAAAAATAACAGTTACAGGTAGAACTGGCAAAGACGGGGGTGACAATAACATATTTTTTCTTATTTGAACCTTATTGCTGCTGAAATGAAATTTATAACAGCACCTCCCAACTTTTCATCATCTGAAGTTTGCTAATGATAGTCTTTCTTTTAAGATGAGGTCATGCATACAGGAAAGAATAAGCTGCTCCCAAGCCTTTTTAGGTTTGGGTAGCTCCACATCATTAAGGCACTCATTCTTTGCAATGCCCTGGTGGTGCAATACAGTAGCGTGATGGCACAACCACCTGAAAGGTAACAGTGGGATTCCTTACAGTCTTCTTCCCATGAGGAAGAAGGATGTGGCCAAAGCCTGCATACAAAACTTTTCCAACAAGTGGAAATGGATGTTGCCTTTTCATCACAATATGAGTTTAATTCATGGACAAGTATAAAGTAGGGCTTTTTTTTCTGAAGAGACTGATCAAAACTGTTACATGCAAGACTTACATCTCTTTCTCCTTTTCTTAGAGCCCAAAAATCAGATACAAGTATAATTTACTTGCAATCCATTTTGCATGCTTCTAACCACAGTCTCGTGTAATAATCACTCGGACACACTGTACTCAGAAAACTGGCAGCAATTCCGAGATTGTCATATGTGACAGACCTCTGGCACTAGCTTAAAGATGTTCAGTATCTGCAACGCTAGTATACATACAAATGCCCTTGCATTCGAATGTAACCACCACACTAGTTCTAAGCATACTTTTATATCCTGGATTCCACCAGTTTCATAGAAACTCTGCATCATTCCTCCCCAGGCTATGCCTTTGTCTCAGCGTTTCTCCATCTGCTTTTGCTTAGTCTGTCTTTCAGCCTAATCCTGGCTACCCCTTTTTGCCTTTCACCTCTCTTCTCCTCTGTCACAGGTTGCCTCCTTGGCTGCCACAGCACCAGTTATTTAAGTGAAGTGATTCATCTTCTTCTCCCTTACTCATGTCTCTCTTTTCTTGAAACGGTCTGGGTGGAATAAAAGGAGACATAGCCCCTGCATCCCAGGACAACCCTGACCCACGTGAAGCATAGCAGCTCTAAGGGGTGGATAAGCAACCCCTGTCTGTTCTTCCCTCTCCAAACACATTTGAGCAATATCCTGCCCTGAACGTGCCCTACCTTCAACTCTTCTGTGCTGGCTGGTATTTGTTACCAGCCTGTTGTTCCCTGAATCCTTTCTTATTTTTCCTTACCAAGTGAAGAGTATGCTTCCCATAATGATAGAGTGGAAAAATGTCTCTGTAGGTGCCTGTCTAGCTGAGTTCCTGAAAGAAACACCACAGGGATATCAGTTTAATATTATTAGTTAAGTAAGCATGCTTAAAGCCTATGACTACGTAAATTCCATACAATAAAATTCCAAATATACAATTTGAAACAAATGTACTGCTACTAAAATAAGAAGTTATTTGGAAAATTTTTTTTTTTTTTTCAAATCAAAAAGATGATGTTTTAGTCTAAAACAAGGATAGTTTTTGTAATTTTGAAGATCAAAAAATATCTCATGAAAACCAAACAATTGAATTGAAAGATGGCCAGGGTTTCTTTTCATTAAATAGTGGAATATATTGAACAAAAGAAGGATCTTCTGTGAAAATGTCTTCTTCAGGCAAAAAGTTTAAATCTCCCGAATCTCCTGAATATATGCACAGCACACATTGGACACCAAATGAAATCATCCTCATTATATCTATGTATATAACCATTGAAGAGCAATTTATTCCATATAAAACCAGAACATTACCAATTCCATATGTGAGGTGTTACGTAGCTTACATTATTTTTTCTTTCACCATTATGCTTCAGCTTTCACCAGAAGATGCAAAGACAAATAAATCATTAGTCATTTAACGGGTGATATATAGTACTCATATTGTCATCTCTGGCAGGGTTTCACTTTTAAGCTTAAGTTAAAGTTAATTCATTTGTGTCCTAAGTGACATAAACTTCATTGCAGCAGATCTCTGATAATGCTGAACACAGAGCAAGGTCAGACCTTGGGAAGAAAAAGTGAGCACAGTGCTGAATGACTGCTAAGATATTTTTTTTTTCCTGTAACTCAAGCAAACTTGTATGTTGCTCTTCTGACACTTCCTTGGAAACGGCTGCATAATTTATCTAAAACATTTCCTGCCTTCTCCTCTCAGCTCCCCAGAAGAAGCAGCAGCAGCCAGAGTTAGTTATTTGGCATTGAAAACATCTGAACAATTCATTCACGTTTAAGAAAGTATGGAATAACTGAAAATAGTGTAATTTAGTGGAAAGAGTTGGACAGTCTTTTCCTAGGAATTAATACCTGTGCTGTGCATAATGGAAAAAATGCCATTTTTCTTTATCGGTGATTCAGTGAGATTGTTACCCTGCCGCTCTTTGAAAGGTCATCTATAGCAGTTAATGTATAACTCACTGATGTGTCAGTTCTTCCCTAAAGTGTTATTTCAGGGACTGCAGGGGAATTCCCTCTGATACCTGTGCCGCAGCAAATGTATGCTGGCAGCTGGGGTTTCACAAAGGGGGACTTCAGCTGCAAGGCCAGCTTGGGAACGTCTGTCTCCCATCTCTGCCTTGCCTCCGGCTGCTTCTTCACACCCATGCTGCTCTGCAACTGTTGTTGGGGCTGTGCTGGAAATCAGGTCACTGAGCTGTTCCAAGCTCCAAATAATCTTTTTTTTTATTATTATTATTTTATTTACAGGGTTGTTCTTAATACAGGTTGCTTTTCTTACCAGAATGATGCCAGAAACCGCAGTGCTGATGCAGTGGAGGAGGCAGGGTCCTGGGACAGAGAGGAGGGCAAAGCAATTGGGACAGCGGATGCTTGGGAGGGAATGTGCCTGGGTTCACGGAACAACGGTCAGGTCAGGGGGTGTCTCTTCCACTAATAAGGGTAGAATGCAGTCAGGCAGGTGTGAGCATAAACCAGCAACAAACACAGAGTTCACACATGAAAGGATCATGTGTTGGCTTAAAACAGGCTAAGACTAACAAGTAAAAAATTGCTCCGTGCAGAAAAAATATCTATATAGATGTTAGAGAATGTATATATGTATACACACATATGCACATGCGTACAGACACATATACGTATTCATACACATACACACACACAACAATCACCTCTAAACTTGAAAGAAATGCAAAACGTGTCTCACTTCAGAGTTTTTGCCAGCTTTCAAAGCCTGCATGCAGCTCTGGTCCCCTGGATGGCAGGTTGACGAACGCAACACCCAGGAAAGCCTATAGAGGGAGCGGGTCGCCTTCTTTTCCTGAGTGACAGGAGTTTTCTACCTTAAACAGAGGAAAGACAAAGGTAGAGGATGAAAACGTGTTAGGGAGCGGTCCCAAGGGCCAGAGGGAGTTACCCTGCAAACAGTGGGAGCGGCAGCATCACCTGCCTCTCCGGGAGGGGCAAGAGGGCTGCAGATTCACATCTACCTTCTTCTTTCCCCCTTCTTCAGGTTCACACCCGAGCCCCACGAAGGGTCCAGAATCTCTCAGTGTTTCCCTCTTCTGCAGTCGCTGGGGTGTCCTGGCACTTCAGCACGTTTGCAGGTTGGAGATCTTCTTGGTTAGAAACTGGGTGGAATTTCGTCTTCCAACACCTACAGCGAAAGTAATAGAGCGGCGCCTAGAAGTAAGGGAAGAATGCGCTAAGAAAAGCCCAGCATTTCCCGTCGGACAAAAAGAGTAACTCAATAATACACAACTGTATGTCACAGACAACATAAGAGAAAGTATTAAGCAGAGCCAATACTAAAACTGCATTCAGAAGACAGAATATACAGAAATATCAACAACTTAGTTCTTGTCAGTAGAGGCTTTGTGCCCAAGCTGAACATTGTGTTTATGCTAATTTACATGTGCATACACAAAAATTTCTAAAAATCTTTAACTTTATCACTGTATCTTTAACATGTATCACTGTATTGTG
This sequence comes from Pedionomus torquatus, assembly GCA_013398155.1. Taxonomy (NCBI): domain Eukaryota; kingdom Metazoa; phylum Chordata; class Aves; order Charadriiformes; family Pedionomidae; genus Pedionomus; species Pedionomus torquatus. The sequence goes on along the minus strand of VZRU01021091.1, from coordinate 80,062 downwards.
GGTCTAGAAAGCTGGTAACTATTTGTACGGCTGTAAAACCCAGAAAACTCAGCTTAGTCAGAACTGCATTTGCTAAGCATGACACAAATGCGTACCAAGAGCCTTTTCCCTACCATGTTTATTATAGTCCAACAAAAGAGAGGACAAGATTTTTTTTTTCCCTTTTTCTTTTTGAAACAGCTAGGGACATGTAACCCAAAAAGGTTTAACAGAAACTGGATCTTATCAAACAAACCCAGATTCATTCTTTGAGATGAAAAGACTAGCAACTTAAAAGTACGCGTTTGGGAGCAAGGACTTTTGTAAGATGCTTGACTGAGTAGTATGTGTGTTCTCAAGTTAAAAATAACAATTACAAATGAAAAAAACCATTATGTGATATGTGGCAAAAGTGTGTTTTTTACCATGATATACCTGTGAGTTCTCCTTGTAGAAACACTGGCCACCAGAGTGTGCACCAGCTAACTTACAGTTCTGTCAAAATCTAAGAACTTGCATAAAGCATGCAATATTTATATATTAAAATCCTACTAAGAGCTCTTCCCATCACACACTAAGGTTTAATAATACTTCAGCATTTGTCTCCTGGGGAGCAAGAGCAGGTTTTAGGATTGCAACATAGTTAAGCACCAGTCATGCAGCAGTAAAAGAGAAAAGGAACACTCTATGCTCTTCAATTCCCAGGCACTACAGCATGAGGCATTAAAAAAAAAAAAAATATGATATTACTTTTCCTCAGCTAACTCACATAACGTGGGTTTTTTTAATTTTTTGATACAGGTTTGCCTGTTGGTGGGGGTTTCTTTGCATCATTAGAGAGAGGCCATTTGAGGAACATATTCTGCATCGTGGTGTGATTCAGCAACTTTCTGGAAAACATAAATGCAGCCTTTCTTTCTGTGCATTAATGAAACACAACTGGCAATGATTTTCTTCAAATTGAGCTTAACTGGAAGCAGGCGATGTACCACGTAAGCTGAAGCTCAGCGGTATTAGATCACAATGTCGTTTTCCCCAGGTTTTTGTATGATTGAATAAGAACTGAACATACCCTGCTATTCAAACCAGTCCAATGACAAGAAATACTTGACTGTAGGAGCTTTTGCGTTACCAAGAATGGCTCAGCAAAGACATTTTCCTTTTTATCCAAATTCTAGGTAGCATTCATCCACACCAACATGTAAGACCGCTGTTTCTGAGTATGACCCAGGGACATATTTGTGGAAAGGTTATCCTGCAGTTCCACGAGGGCAAAGCCCCTTGTCATGAGCTTGCCCCGCCACAAGTATTTCTGCACAAGGGCAATGAATAGCACTTAGTAACACCACTGCAGAAACACTATGTAATTTTGCATATTTTGTATTCTTTACCCAGAAGTGCTCCAAGTCTGGGGAATGAGATCAGAACCAAAAAAGCCTTTGCCTTAAGAGGAACAAAATCCTCCCCAGAGACACACAAAGTAGTCAAAAGAGTTTAGGAAGCCATAGAACCCTGGTGTTTCATGGGTGTGTTTCCCAGCAAAAATATCCTAATAAAGAGAGCCTTGCCTAGTTAGCCTGATAGAGGAGCCCTATTTGCAGGCAGGCAGGATGTGGTAGCCCTGGCAAGCGATGAGTGCCTGAGCTGCCTGTCCCGGCTTAGGGCTTGGGCTGCTTTTCCTCCAAGCAACGCGTGGGAGCAGCGGGCAGCATGCATCTCACAGACTGCCACGACCCTTCCAGCCCCGAGCCGCAGGAGAGCTGCCATCGCAGCTCTGAGGCCGGCAGCAACTGCAACTTGTTGGGGAGGGGAGAAGCAGATGGGGGGGTATCCCACCCCTCCTGCGAACCGGTCTGAAGATGAAAAGTGCTGCATAAGCGCCAGCCCTTATTGTTACTGGCAGTGGGGACGTTGGCACGCAGCGCCTGTGGGCTTGGCTAACCACTAACCAGCATGGAGCCTTTGCTCTTAGAAGCACCAAGCCACATTCCCCAAACATACTCCCATTTGCAAAAGAAAGAGGCATTTTGACAACAAAGTCTTCCAGCGAGTAAGCGGCCAGTGTGTTGCCGGCATTAAATAGCTGGCAGAATTTCCATCATAAACATTGCTATCAGCTGTATCTCAGCTATGTTCGTTGTATCTCAGCTGTAAAAACTTGCTCCAGGCTGATATTTGGCAAACAAGACCCAGCAAGATAATCCTTTTTTAAAAAAAACATTATCCTATTTGAGTAATCTACAGACATGTAAATCAGTAGTCTGCAAGTGTGGGCTCCACTGACACCGTTGCTGATCCTCTCTGCTGATGGCATGGGCAACCAGGGGAAGCGAGCACCCGGCCATCCCAAAACACTCACTCCCGGGTTTTCCTTTCTCCTCCAAATGCCCTCAATCAAAATGTCTAGATCAAAATGCTGGGGAGGTGCAGTGACTGCTGCCAAGCTGCAGTCAGTGACGAGACACGGAGAAGTTTCCCCAGCAGGAAAGCCTATCTCCTGGGAATGCACACAGAGCAAGACACTGATCACCTTCTATGCAGGTGAAGAGCAGCTGCTGGAAACCTCCAGCAGGTAGGTCCTACCTAGCCATGCCTCATACCATGCCTCCTTCCACGTAAGCAAAGGAAAAACTGCACCTATTTCTATCTCAGATGTAATGTCTGCTATTACTTCAAAGCTAACACAACTTCTTGGTCATAAAGCTGTAATGCTGCTACACAGTCCTCTTGTGTTTCGAAAGGTCTCCTGTGGACTCTACCACAACTGACAAATGCTTTGGTAGAGAACACGTCACCCACTGGCTCTTCTTAATGGAGATTCCCAGATCCGCACAGAATATCCCCAGCAGTTAAATGCAACAGAGAGAGAAAACTCAGCACCGAGTAGCAACTCTTTATGTCTCCATGTGAAACTATTCAGGATTTTCAGTCAGAAATCCTCTTTTCTTTGATTCCATTATTAAAAGTGCGTTACAGCCAAGGGTTTTTTTAAATACTGAATCTCATTTCCAAATGCCTGAGGGAATAATGGCCACAACAATAAAATTAGGAACCCATTACTGAAGATAAAATTAGAGTAACTAAGCTTGATTCTATACAGGGAAAATGCAGTGTTAAAATGTATGAGGTAAAATGTTTTCTAACTATCCCAATGTTAAACTTAATTTTGTCCTTGAAACGAGCAAGGGCAGGAATTCGTATCAAGCTATGATGTTATTAAACACAATTGTGTTTTGTGCAAGTCAATTGCTAAATCAGTATAATTTTTAGCATAGTTAAGGACATGGAGGCTTAATAAGATATTTTTAATTAGTTTTTAATTAACGAGACTTTTTAAAAATGCCATTAACCTTCCCTTCCTTCAGGGTTGTGATTCAGGGAAGCACTGAGAAAACAGATGGTTTACTTTTCAGTCCTGCTTACACAGGAAACCCGGAGAGATATCTCAAGTGAGAGATTCCTCAGCAAAAGTGGAGAAGCCACTGCTGTCGCACCTACCACCTCCACGGCAAAAGCAGCAGCAGGTGACAGGTATCCACCTCTCTATACCAGAGCAACCACTCAGATACTTCGTAGTGAAATTTCCTGCCGTAGGTAGGGCTCCCATTTGAGAACACGCATACTGTCGTGCCCTGGATTAGAGTCAGGCTTCCCTTATCACCCCTGAACAAGTATCTTCATGAGTCAGACACTCTCACACCGCCTGTGCGCAGTGCACACACAGGTTGCGCAGGCTGGAGACTGGCAGTTCCTCCTCACTATCACCTTGAAAAATGCATTCCCTCTTTTTCAGGACCAAAAAAAAAAAGGGAAATCACATATCTCTAAAACCAGAACAGTGTTGTAATATCCAAAAAGGGATAAAAGGGTCGAGGGGTTGTTGCAGTCCGCTCTTTCTTCTCACATTAGGCAACCCCCCCCCTTCCTCCTCCTCTTCCAGCCTCAAAAAAGTGGCTGTCATAAACTCTTTAAGAGAATACTGTCAAATGCATTTACTGAACATTCTGGCACTAATGAAAAAGAAACATTCAAATGAAAAAAATACAGCAATGAAAACACTGTTTAAAGCATTGCTTCACGTTAGCGAGCAGCTCATTTGCTATTACTGGCTATTAGAGTTAAGCTCAGTGCTTTTGCAATAGATATTTTTAAATAAAGGTTAAAGAACATGTTTGTCTTATGTTACACACTCAAAACATCTGTGGAAACAAACAAGCACCCTTTTCTTGCAGTAGTGTCTATAGGTTCTGAAACAAGCAGACAGACAAAATACACATGGGTTTCACAAACTGTTCTCAAGAAAATATCTACACATATGAGCTGACTCCTTATCTCCACTTCAATCAAATGAGCTTATTGTTAAAGTTTTACAAAGCAACCCAGCAGCAAGGTGAAAGATGAAGAGATTATTGAATAATAGATAAGAATATTTTTAGTCAGCTCAGATGTATTCATGTATCTGAGAAAGCACAAGGAAAAAGCTCTCAAAAAGGTGCTGGCAGAATCCCAGCAAAAGCAACCCAACTGTCAGCACCCCACAAGGGCCAGGGTGTCCATAAGGCTGGGGTGCTGGGGGCTCCCCATGGGAGATGGTAGGGCAGAGCCAAAAAACAGGGCTGCCAGGGGACCACCAGGGCACGTGAGGCAGCCCCAGCCCCAAGCATTGGGCACCTCCCTGAGGATGGGGATACGGACACATGGTTGGGGCCAGCTGGGGGGGTCCATGACCAGGCAGGGTTGTGGAGAGCTGGAGACTGTCCCTGCTGCAGCATCACTGGGGCAAGGACCAACAGCTTCAGGGGGCTGAAATGGGGTAGGGCTGTAGGCAGGGTTTGGGGAGCCCCAGGGGGGCTGGGCATGGTCAATCAGGGCTGGGGGTGCCCTCAGGGCTCTGACACTGTCAAGCAGAGGTGCAGAATTACTAAGAAAAAAAGATCTCGGTCCTTCTGCTCCTGGAATTGATGAAGATAAAATTTTTGCTTCCTTTTCACTCATAGCTTTATAAGCCCAGCAATCTTATCCTTAAATTTTCAGCAGCTGAAACTGTAAACCCATTCCCAAGGTCATTCCTTCCCATCAGCTTTCCTACAATCTTGTTAAATGCAGGGGGCAACAAAAAATCTGTAATGCTCTGGAAAGGACCTTCCCCATGTGCAAAAGAAGGGAACTACCAAATCGCCTGAATCCAGCACTGTTCTGCTTCTTACCCTGCATCCAATCAAGAATCGTTGCTCTGTTATTATGGTCTGAAGAGACAAAGATTTTTCAAAGATCTTTTCACTGCCTGAGCCAGCCCTCTCTCTGTTGTCTTTCCCTTTCAATAAAGATCACAGGGCGGTTGACATCTTTGATCTCAACACAGATCCAGAGAGCCTCTGAAGAAGTGGAGGTATAATAACATCATTCACTTAAAAGCCAGGGAGATACTGACTGAAACTGCATCTACTAAAATAAAGAACCAGTGAATAATGAAGAGTCACTTGGATATTCAGATCTTCATTCATTAAAAAACACTTCTGAAAGGAACTGGTTCATGTGTGCCTGGGAATGCTAATACAAGAAGGGCCATCTAAATCAGACTTGACATTTAGTCTAGAATCAAAGTACTTGCACATAGTCCATCCTCCTGCAACGCTGACTACAGAACAGAAAAGTCCTTATCATAGAATCACAGAATGGTTAGAGTTGGAAGGGACCTTAAAGATCATCAAGTTCCAACCCCCCTGCCATGGGCAGGGACACCTCCCACTAGAACAGGTTGCTCAAAGCCCCATCCAGCCTGGTCTTAAACACTTCTGGGGATGGGGCATCCACAGCTTCTCTGGGAAACCTGTTCCAGTGCCTCACCAAACTCACACTAAAGATTTTCTTCCTAATATCCAATCTAAATCTCCCTTCTTCTAGTTTAAAACCATTACCCCTTGTCCTACAACTACACTTCCTGACAAAGAGTCCCTCTCCTGCTCTCCTGTAGCCCCCTTCAGATACTGGAAGGCTGCGATAAGGTCTCCCCGGAGCCTTCTCTTTTCCAGGCTGAACAGCCCCAGCTCTCTCAGCCTGTCCTCATAGGAGAGGTGCTCCATCCCTCTAATCATCTTCGTGGCACTCCACTGGACCTGTTCCAACAGTTCTGTCTTTTCTAAGTTGCAGACTCCAGAGCTGGACACAGGACTCCAGGTGGGGTCTCACGAGCGCAGAGCAGAGGGGCAGAATCACCTCCCGTGACCTGCTGGTCACGCTTCTTTTGATGCAGCCCAGGACACGGTTGGCTTTCTGGGCTGGCAGCACACACTGCCGGCTCATGTTGAGCTTCTCATCCATGAGCACTTCCCAGTCCTTCTCCTCAGGGCTCCTCTCCAGCCATTCTCTGCCCAACCTGTATTTGTGCCTGAGATTGCCACGTCCCAGGTGCAGGACTCTCTTATCCTACCTCATGTACAACTATGAGACTATACAATAGTCTTTTAAAAGGCAGGTGTAAACAGGGGATACTTATCTAAGTAGGATGCAAGAAGCACAATCCTTCACAATGTAATGATATAACAACCCAAAAAATACCATGTGAAAAGACCCAAAATTTGATCTTTTGGGGCAGGGACAGTCATAAACCTGCAGCACCATGGAGCTCCACACTGATTTACCTCAAGTTTTACTTATTTATTTTTTTTAATTTACTTTGATTCTCTGCCAAGAAAGTTTTGGTGAATTCCTTGCTCCCCTAGCTAGGCTGCTATAGGCAGCTGAGCTGACATTGCAAATTAGCTCAGATGTGTCTAAGTTACACCCTGGGTCCTAGAGAAAAAGAGGAGATACAAACTAATGCTTGAGACTGCAGTGGAGACACAGCCCAGCATTTTTGGACCTCTGTCCAGGAAAGCTTTTCAGCATCCATGTAGCTGTAAGGCTCTGAATAGACTTGGCAAGTGCATTAGCCCATAACGGTGAAGCATGTTGTGAGCTTCCTTCTGGACTGGGAATTCTCTCTGAAGGGTTTTACAAAATGCAGTAGAGCTTCAGAAAGCAGAAAACAACAGTTATTCAATTTCTCTCCTCTCCACCTGGATGCATTGGCATAAAACCCAGACATACTAAAGTAAATGCCAGAGGCCTTTACAAAAGTACATTTTGGGGAATATGGGTAGGTACAGACAGGGCCCTGGTCCCAAGGCCAGGCAAGGCCAAGTGCCAAGTGACAGAAGTCAGGGTGAATGCTAGCAACATGGGACAGGGAGCCCCATGTCATCTTCCTGGAAGGACTCAGCCAGGTTATTGTGCCACTGAAGTGTGCAGGGCCCAGAAGGCTGCTGGAAGTGGCACAGGGTGGTAGGAAAATAGTGGTAAATAAATCTGTGCATTATATTCTCCTTCGCTGACAACCCTTTTGAAAAGAAGCCCACAACAAGCACCTTCAAGAGAAGAAAACCACATAAGAACCCATCACAGAATCCCAGCCTGTACCATGCACACACACAAACAAACAGAGACCATCTTATTTATCCAAAATAATCCCACATAGGATTTCACTTCTGATCTGGCAGACCACGTGGAGGTGGAGGGTCATCTACATGCACATCCACTGCTTTTGCAGCTGTTTGGATCCACCATCTGCATCTTCCACTTCCCAGCTCCCTCAAAGGAACGTTTCAGAGTGACCAAAATACTGAAAATCTCCCTGCCTGCAGATTGCACCATTTGGAACTGGCTGTGCTAGCTGATCTTCCCTGTAATTGCACTATTTGAAGCTGTATTTTCATTTCTGGGGAGTAATGCACATGCCTCAACTCCCTTCTCAGATGTGTCATCCCACTGCTATTCCTTTCTTCTTTAAGCTACATACAGTTTGGTATTCTTTTAAGTGAACACGAATGCCAATAAAGCCGTCCACACTTTCTCCCACTCTCATATCATCTCCCAGATAATCTGTTGTACTGTGCCATCATAAATATTTGTGTGGCTACATGGCAAACCAGATCAGAGAACTGATCCAGCTAAAAAAAAAAAAAAAACAGGGAAGAAAACAAAAAATCAAACATACTTTTTCCAATAGTTCCCACAAGGTCATACAAATACTTGTGCTGCAATTGAAAGGAGGTTTCTGTAAGGACAGGAATGACTGACAGCACTGTGGTGCCATGGCGTGGCATTTGTTTTCACCAACTTTAATCCTCAGAAAGCACACAGAAACCCTTGTTTTGGGGAGTAAACAGGCACAGAGCTACTGAAGGTTCCTTCTGAATGCTCGGGGAAAAGTATTTTGCATGGCAGTGTCTAATTTTTGCCTGCATTCAAGACCAAGCTCATCATCTCCAAGGCAGTGTCCTTACACCCAAAAAAGAGCTTTCTCCTATCAACAACATGCTCAGGGATCCTTTGGAATCAACTGCTAGGACTTCAGAGGCAAACAGCCTATTTCTCCTTCTCTCACTTTCTCCAGATTTGAGGACTGATGAGACAGAATAGTACCTGGCTACCTATTCCGCAGCCTTATATTGATAACAGGAGCAAAAAGCCTGGAAAAACTACCGTTGGATTGCATTTTATCAAAAAGCCTTTTGGAAATGGCTCACCTCTCCATTTAACAGTTTCTAATAAACTAGGCCTAAAACTAGACCCAGAAAGTCCTGACACTAATTCTCTCAATTTCATCTCTTTTTGCCCTATTTTCTTTCTTCACAACAAAGTGACAGTTCCACTGCCAATATTTCTCAAGATACATGTGATAATTTTTTGTGAGACACTTGAAAATCGCTGTTAAATGTAAGCTTGCTGCTGAATGAAGTTGAACAGAATAAAGATATGTCCTTCCCTTGCCTCCCCCACTTCAAAAGAAAAAGAGTCACGAATTACTGTTTTCTCCCCACTGGTTTGTGGTGTGAGATAGCCAGGATATGAAACTAGCTGATCCCATGAGTGGGAGGACTGACTACAAAGAGAACTCTTCTTTTATCGTTTCCAGCAACTGTACAATTAACTTAAATTGTGGATATCTTTTCGCCAGTGGGTTTAATGTATTCAGACTAAGGGTAGAGTCTAAGCGAACATTATAATTTCCTCAAGAGATTACAAACCATCAGTCTTCCCTGAAATCCTATATCTTCCCTTACCCTTCACTAAACTAGAAACACGGGGGCTGTATATTATCACATGCTAGGGGGGTTCCTTCATGCAGCATCTGTGCCGTGACAAGCCCGGGGACAGAGCTCTGACACATACATTGATGGACACATTTAGCTTGAGGCAGTTTTATCCAGTAAAGATCAGAGGAAATCACGCACAAAGATAACAGGGAGGGACTGATCTTGGTCATCTCTACTATTATACATATATTAGCTCTGCTAATTTTGGAGAAAGCCAAGCAGGATTCAGCTATGCAACAAACAGTCCAGCATTTTTAGACATTAAATGGGTTTGAAATCTAGGGACCCCAGAGGATGCAATGTCTATTGCTGGGCAGAGACTGCATAAGGAAGTCTGGAACTTGTTTTTAACATATCCTTGGGAAAGCCAGCAAGAACTGCTTTGGATTTTTCCCTCCAATTCAACTGCCCCCAGTTTCATTCTGCCTCTACCTGGTGTAATAGCGTGGCTTTTGAAGCTGTGATGGTCTCAGGACATAACCAAGGCAATATTTGTAAGGACAGATTCCCGTTTTTATTAAATTGAATATTTGGGGGACAAAACCAGAGATTTTCAGGTACACAAGCCCACCTCTGTGTCACTGAAAACTCAGTGTGCTTGGAAGTATGTCTGGGATTTTTCTAGCTGTATTTACCCAGTAAAAGATAAGACATTTCCCTTAAACACCCCTCTCCTCAATTTGATGCTCAGCTCGCTCTTTCCCCAGTAAAGCTTCCACTGACCCCCTCTCAATTCTGACAGCACTCCTGGCCTTGTCTGGACCCACTGAATTTTCATACATTCATTTCCACCTTTCTTCTCATTCTTCTCACCCTGCCCCACTACATCCTTAAGGCCTCACTGAGTCTTGGACAAGAGCACTTGGACAGGCTGCCCAGCGAGGGTGTGAAGTCCCCTTCTTTGGAGACCTTCAATACCCACCTGGATGCAGTCCTGAGTAATGTGCTCTGGGCAATCCTGCTTTAGCAGTGGAGTTGGACGAGATGATCTTCTGGATCCCCCACTCCCGTTACACTAAAACCCCTCTGACAGACACCTATGAGGCAAGAGCGGTTCCATAAAACTTTGTCTTCTTCAAGGCAAACCCAGCAGGGATATTCCTGTCCAGCCAGAACCACTTTCTCTGCCTGCTAACAGCACGATGCTGCTGACTATATCACTGCAGCCATCAGGAATACAAATAACCCTCAGGAATAAAGTTCCTTTCAGCTTTGATCATTTCAGTGATAGGGTTCAACCAGCTGCCTGGCACACGGTCACAGAGGGAGAGCAGGGAAGTGGGGATGGGAATGAAAGGTTGAGTGTAGGGTGAAGGAGGAAAGCAATAGGTTGAGACCGAGAACCACTCAAGGTATCTGCACCCTGAGGAGAAGTCCAGTGGGTCAGAAAGGACCTTTCTCGGTAGCAAGGAAGTAGCCAGCGTACAACAGGCAGTATTTTTCCCTGTGGTAGATAATAACATGGCATTTTGTGAGCTTTGTCCACAGCTGCTGTGTAGAAAACGCAGGAACATTTTGTGATGTTTTTAACGTCGTGTCATAGAGTCCTCCAGTTCTGCATGAGTAGTTAAAAGGGACAAGAACAGGTTAGGACCCCATTGAGGAAAGGGAAAAGGAAGGAAAATTCTCAAGTATTTGCCTCATTGGGACATGAAGAACTGAAGGGGGCAGCACCCTGCAGACATGCACAGGTTGGCAGCACAGTAAAGACCCATAGAACACTATGTTCCTACAACTGATAGGAAAAACAAAGGAAACCCCTTGAAAGAAGGGTGCTGGGGGGAGAAGGAAGAATTCCTAGCACTGCCCTGCAAAGCAGTGCATCTCCCCATATTCAAGCTCAGCTAAGGGCTGTGGTAAAGAGTAGGAATGCCTGAGACAGATACGACAAAAGGAAAAAAATAATGTCTTAGCCTTCTGCCTCGTGGAGACCGTATGGACATTTGAGCTGTCGATGAATCAACATGAATCAGCCCTATTATACCCCGGACCGTTACCATGATGTAAACCGAGGTGATGCAGCAGCTGACTCAGAGACACCTTGTACGTCCAGGGAGAGACAGAGACCTGGGGACAGCAAGCTGTCAGCCATCCTGAAATAAAGCCGTAAAGCCTGGGCAACGGGCCCAAGGGATTTTGCCCTCTCTGGTTCAAATAACCAATATGTATCATGCCAATCATGCAAAGGTTCATTGGCTTCCTTTAAAAGAGCAAGCCCTCCTTCAAGATGGATTTGTCTCACCAGTGAGGTCACTGGGAACAAATAAAGGTGCTGTGAATACAACCTGTCTCGCCACACTCAAAGAAGACAGGCTGGTCATTACATAGGATCTTCTCTGAGGACCGGCTGAAGGGTAGCCAGGGAAATGTGTAAAGACTTGTGTCACTAGCAAGAGCTGCTTGACAAGACATACACAGAAACGTGAGAGACCATGCAGCACACTATGCTGAGCCTTTAAAAAGCAGCTCTGGTCCAGGGTTGCTGTGTGAACCCCACCATGGACATTATAAAGGTCATATTATATTTCAGTAGCATCAGTTTTAAAGTTCAGTCTCTCACCTGGTGATATGAACTGCTGTGTTAGCATGGAAAAAAAGGGCCATCTGGTTTGACATCTCAGCTGGGATCAGGTTTGCCACTAGGGAATTCCCCTTGAGACTACATCCATGAGCTGCCCAAGAAGTCTTGACCCTCCACTATACTTCTCTGAAGTGGTTTCTCTAAAATATCCCTCACTTCCCGTGGGTCCTAAGGAATGCACATACGTGCCTCTCCCTGTGTCATATGCAGTGCTTGCAGGCATGCAAGAAATGCAGGCAGAGCTGTCACAAGAAGATTTGGGAGCATCCCTCTCCCAGACCATCCTACAGTGTTGCTTCTTCCTGCCTTCCACACTCCTACTAGTTGCCATCAGGGACCTGCACGCCCTGTTTCTTGGCAGCAACAGGTACTGACAGGCCCTTACATATCACCCCAGCTGTATGCTCCCCAAGTTATTATACCCTTCCTGAAGTCCCTTTGTGGCTGATGTCCTCCTTGGCCTGGCTCTGCTCTTCTTTACCACATGCCCGGATCAGATTCAGATAGAGCCAAACATGTTCACATTAGTAGTATGTGTTCCTGTGTTAAACCTGGACACAAATGAGGCCTGTAGCAAATCAGGGATGAGATGCATCCCACTAAAGCTTTCAATGCCTTTAACGTAAACATTAAAAACTCAGCTAGTTGTCTAGACAACCTTTTTACTGTGGTGGAGGAGCACTTCTGGAGTATAAGTCACCTGAATTAATTCAGATATCTACTTTAGAATGGGATTACTCATGCATTGCAAAGTATTTATTCATCAATATTGATTTCATCAATGAACCCCATTCTAGATGGGAGATACAAGGCTGTATTTGTTTGCATCATTTCAAATACCCACATGAATACATTTATATCAGTTTGGTTTATTCCAGTTTCATTTGCATAGTTGGACTTCACTCTCACTTAAGCATAGCAAAACTGTAGAATTAGGTCTCCCACCTATACTTTCATATTTACTGAAAAGAGTTGTTTGGGTTTTTTAATTGAAAGTGTGGAGGCTGCTGAAAAAGTGAGCTACATCACTCTGAATGTTGGACACAGTGCTCCTTTCAGGTCTTGGATCTCTTTGTGCAATATGCTGTGATCTTTTTGAATATTATCTCATTGGAAAGTAGCGGGGGCTGACAAAGCTGGAATACCAGGAGAGACACCTCAGGCTGGTGGGAACTGTTGACTTCCACACTTTTTTTGATGTCTGCACGGCTGCAGCTAGAGCGGAGGGTACCTTCTCCTTCTCCCTCTCTGCAGTTTTTGCATAAGGCCAGGTACCTGGAAAGGAACCTGCCTCTCAAAACCAGCATCACAGCAGGGAAGAAAGAAACAGATATATATTCAACATAGCTACCAACACACAGTGTCCCTGATCCTGAGAGATGATAGATGGCTTTCAGGGATAGTCCTGCACCACCAAAGGCACTGCCTGTTTTGTCACTGCCTATGGAAGAACAGGCTCAGTAGCATAGGTATCACCGAGAGTTTGACAGCGATGCAGGTACAGGCTTGTCTAGGGTTTCTACCTAGACATCATCCTTTCAGCTTTGACATCATTTACATGTGAGCTGTAACAAATCAAAATACAACAGCTTTACACAGTGCCATGTTTGCAATTCTTATTTAGGACAAAGTAAAAAAGAATAAAGGAAAGTTGCAATAGTGGTTTTCTTACTAAATAAAAACTGGGTGGACATGATCTGACTTTTACTACCTTGAGCACAGCAGTCAGTCAGAGGGCCTCAGTTCCTGTTGGACAATACTGATCTTAGCTTTGTACTCATGCTCTGGAAGAAATGTGTGCAACAGCATGACAGAGACAAAGGATGCATGAAACAGGATTGAATCATAGAACCATAGAATAATTGAAGTTGGAAGGGACCTCTGAAGCTCACCTAGTCCAATCTCCTGCTCAAAGCAAGTCCAACGCCAGCAGTTTATCAGGTCACTTGATCAGGTCTGCCCAGGCTTCCAGAGCACCTTCCTAGGAATGAAGCTTTGGCAGACATGATGCTTTTGCCAGCTGAAGCCATTCCTACTTCACCTCCAATCCTGGTTCTCACAGTGCCTTCCCAGTACAAACATTTATCTAGTCTCTTACAGAAGTGATTCAGCTGAAATATAGTCTGTGCCTCCAATATAATAATAATTTTTTTTAGCTGGAACAGTTCCCCAGTCTAACTTATTCTGCAGTTCTACTCACAAATGTGCTAGCATGGTGGAGGGAGAGCCAGACAATGACAAGCAGCCAAGAGGAGAAAGGGAAAGGAGGAGAAAAGAGTGAGGAAAATACCTGCCTGAGCCAGAGTTGCTGATTAATGAATTCTGTGCCAAGCCCAACCCTCAGAGAGTAAGATTCAATTCCTGTTCAAGCCCCTTCACAACTACAATTTCCTCTTCTGTACAAGGAGGACGTGGCTGACCACAGAGAGTTTACAGATGAAAAGCATGACAGATATCGCTTATTGATGATTTTCACACCCACTGAACTTATTGGGAAAACTCTACCAAATGTATAGGAACCAGATGAATCTGTACATCTGTTTTAGAAGGAAGAAGCAATCATAAAGTTGGCCTGAACAGAAGTACAAAAGAAATAAAATTTTCCAACTAAAATAGCCAGACTGGCTGAGCTACAGAACCTGATGTGTCCCCACCCAACATCTTGTGGAAAAGCACTTTCTTCAGTATTGGATCAAGCCTGAACAAAGCTGGAATGAACTCATCTACCTTGGCTCCAGCTTTCCCATTTTCACAGTCCTTCCATATTTGTCAAAAGGATTCAAAATGTTATTCAAAATAATTGACAAGGAGAGCAACCACTAATCAATATAATCTAGGTAAATCTAAGAGTAGTACTAAATTGCTAGTCATGTGCTGAAAATTCAGGCAATTGATCCATGCTACTGCCAACATGCGAAAAAGACCTGATTCATTCCAGCTAGCAGTAGGTATTTAATGCAGACATCTGAGTTGGAAGCCAGATCACACTAGTCCCTCTGCACAGCCCATGAAGAGTAACAAGCACCCCCTGCAGATAATTCATCTCAGCATCTAACTGCCCATTTCTGTACAAGCCCATCAGAGGTCAAGACTGCCCTGCAAGCACAACTCAAACCTTCACGCTCGTCACCAGCCAGTGAAAGGCTAGATGCACTGCCCTGTCACTCCTGAGTCCAGGCTCAGTTTCTCATTTCTACTGGCCAGAGTTCAAAATGCACTTCAAAAGCCAAATTCAGATGGAACTAAAACTCGAGTTGCCAGAGACTATGCTTACTAAAATCAACCCAAACACCGAAGCTTGAGCTTCTTTTTAAAACTACAAGATTGACACTCATCTACCCAGATTTAAGGGTTATAATCCTAACCAGAGTACAATATTCCCACATAGATTCAGCAGAAGCTGAGGAGTTCAACTAGTCCTTTCTCTCACAGTTACCCTGACTTTAACATTAACTGTATCCCTACAAATTCTTCCAATCCTACCAAATGTGGAAGTAGGAAGAAGCTCCTGGCTCCTGACTGTCAAAATTCCTAATTAATTTCAGCACATGTACAACCAAAGTAGTACAGAAAAGCTGCCTTAACAGCAAGGAGTGGCTTTAACTAGAACCCTGTACCAAACCTTTAGCCTACAGCGATATCACTGATTGCAGGTTCGAACTGAAGGGTGACTAGGAGAGCCACAGCCCACAGATCAAAGATTCCTAAGTGCATAATAGACACAATGCACATGCCGTAGAAAGACTGACATAAACCAAACGCTGTACTGACAGCATTTCTTACAGTTAATATCAAGAGCACGGTTGAGTTGATTTTAAGTAGGACACAGTGTTTAAAATTAATATGTTTCCTTCTTAAAGTATTAAGAGTAACTTAATTTGCTAGGATTGATTCTATGGACAAGACACATATAATTTAGAAAAGGGAAAATGTCCTAATTCTACTTCCCTGCTAAATCCCATCCAACAAATTACTGCCTTATTCAGAAAGCCAAACTCACCCTGCTGATTATAAATTCTTCACCAACAGTTAGGTAATGGAAATAATAACAAATGACTTAAGCAACTAATCACAGCTAAATAGCGCAGCTTGTATTGTGGATACCAAGTATTCCATACTGCAAACATACTTACGGAATATGGGCAAGGGAAGCACAGTCTGTTTGCACAAACTCCACAAGTGGAAGAGGTTATGTTCACCAAGCAAAATGCAGCCAATAAAAAAAAATTATTTGGAACTAATATGAAATGTGACTAATACGTCATCATTCAGAAGCTCTTGCCTTCAGTGCATTACTTTATTTTCAAGATGCTATATGAGCTGTTTTCTTTCTTTTTACCATGCTACTAAAAGATTTTGCAAGTGGGTAGTTAAAGAGATCGCAGCGAGACCTGCAAATAAATTATTTGTCTGACTTCTCTAAATGCATGCAAACTGAAAGACCAGACCGAAAGCTCATTACACTGCTTTTAAACATGTCCACGAGTGTCATGTACAGTCTGCACAATGACTTTGAAGTGTCACATGATTATTATTTAGAAACAAGTTAATCTTTGTTGCATGTTAGCTTGATGCTCTCAAAAGGCATAAGATATATTTTCATGTTACCGAACCTGACTACAAATAAAAAGTTAATAAAAACGCCAATTAGAAGCACTCCTGGATATGAATACGCTGAACACAGGCTCGCACTTTGAAATGTAAGTGCTAGCACAATTAGCTTGGAAATTAGAAGACTGTGGCAGCTAACTAGTCAGATTACAGCGAGGCAACAACAAATGGAAGGCAACTTCCATTTTACTCCCCAGCTAGCAGATTATTTACAATAGTTCATGGATAAAGGGAGAGAAGAAGGATACCAAACATCTGCCTTTGCAGTAGAGAATTAAAATACCTCTGTAGCCTCATAAGCACAAGTACAGTTACCACATTAGAGCAGGAATAAAGAAGGAGGAAGAAAAATTAGTCGTACCTTCTGGTAAGGAGGCATGGCCGGTGGTTCAGACACTCACCTCTGGTTTGCGACACCTGACTTCAATTTCTTGCCATGCCTCAGCTAATCTGTGTAGCTCTGGGAGACCCACTGATTGTCCCAGTTCCTTCTCCTGTAAAAAGGCAACAGCAGACCACAATTACTCAACTGGCATGGCATAAGGACGCCTGCTAAGAGACAGAGGGAGGTGCTATGAATGTAGCCAGATGTGTAACAGAGATTTAACAGCTGGCTGGCTCAGGATTTGATGGTCCTTCTCTTTCACTTTCCTTCTCCCTCTTCCTTGCCTGTATCCCCATTCAGCAGCCACACAGCCTCAGCTCCTCTCTCTTGTGTAACTTCTGACGCTCCATCTGTTAAATTGGTTAAAGCCAATTTAACTTACTAACCAGCAAAAAGCTATACTTTGGTTATTTTAGCGCTGCCACATTGAGTAAGGACACTGTACAGTTAGATGAGTCCTAGAGACAGTGGAGAGGACCGCCAAGGCTATGCAGCCTGAAGAGGGAGGAACAGAGCAGGGGAGAGCTGCGGGATCTCCCCTCTTGAGCATCAGTAACTCACCAGACTGGGAACTAGAGCATGGAACTTCCCATGACCGATGGGCATCTTAGGCGGCAGGGCACGGGTGGAGAGAAAAGCAGCAGCTGTTGATCACAAGGAGCAGTGATTCAAGGCCCGATCCAGCAAAGACACCAGGGTTCCAAGAAACTCCAGGGGACTGACAAAGAGGCCACCAACAGTCTAATGAAGCTGGGGCTTGATAATACTTTTTTTTTTTTAAAAAAAGAGGCTGAAACTGCAGCAGCCCAAAAATGTAGGCAGCGAAGTTTACTGCCAGCTAAGAAGAATACATATTCTCTCTCCCTTAACACAGAAGTTATTAAGTCTGGGTTTCAATTGACTGCACAGTGCAACCCCACCGAATTTGATACCGTTAATCAGTTTGCTTGCAAATAATACCATTTTCCTAATCTATTTTGCTTTCATGGTGTGCTTCAAGGACAGCCTGTGCATCTGAATAAGAGGGTACCAAGTGGTCACCTTCAGCAAGAGAAAGCTTTGGGTCTATGCAGCAAAACATAGTAAAGACATTATTTGTCGACTGGATGCCCTTCCTTCCAGTGGGGCCCAACTGGGCCCATTCCTGGGGCGCATTAAGGATTGCTGTTAACTTTGGACTAGTGTTCCACCAAATTATAACCACTGTGTTATAATAAATGTGTATAGGTTGTGTGATTTGGTGTGCTTGTTCCCTTCCCAGAGGACAGAGCAACGGCACATACTGCATTTACGTTGCTTTCACTGCTGGGAAAGCTAAGGCTGCCACCATTTGATGCACAGGGGCTTCCTAAATCTGAGGCATACCATGCACCTTGCTGGGGTGGGCGGGGGCTGAAAATACATTCCACATCACCACTGACTCTGTCCGTAAGAGGGCCGTGACATACATCTACAACACATTCACCCCGCCCTGGGTCTTGGGATGAGACCTGGGTAAATACTGTTAAAAGCATGCCCATTTCTGCAAAAAACAGCAAGGACAGGCATGAGCCTGTTGGCATCACTCCTGCCCACCATCCACTTGCCAGCCTGAGTGAGTAAGCCTTCATTTAAAGCAGGATCCCTCAGGAACCGCTGTCAGCACGCGTCCGGAGCACAGCCTGTGCTCATGACTGGCTCTGCAGCCAGGTGGCCTAATTGCTCTGCTGCCAGACCCTATGGACCCACACAGATTACATTATTAATGACTGGCTATAGCTGTTGGGAGCTGTGCACCAGGTTTATTAAAGAGATAAGTACACCGCCTTGAAGAAGAATGTATACTTTTACCGCTCACAGTACCTTCCCTGCAGTATTTATCCCCAACCGTGGTGGTGAATTACATTGTGTGAAGAAGGCAATCAGATCATAAAATCTGTAAATATTCCTAGCCAGGGTGATTAACAAAGGGAGTTGCAACTGCTCACATCTGCTATACGCATTTTTCCAGATGCTCAGAAAGAATGGTGATTACATTTTGTTTCCTCATTTTATAAAGATAAATAAGAATATCGGTCTGTCAAGCTTCAAGAGTAGATCAACCAGCCTTTCATTCTCAGGAGAATTCCAAAATATCAGTATTCAAAGGGCAGAGAGCACACCTAGCACTGTGTTCTGCAAAGCTCCCAGTATGCCAGAAGTGCAATAAATAAATGATCATAACAATAAAGCTGTCTTGTATGTAAATAACAATTCGCCTTGATGTTTAATTTTAGTATGTGCTATTTGCCACTGTACCTCAGTTTTGATTTGCCTATGATAAGGCTAAATCACGAAGCGCTGTTCTGATGATCATAATGGTGCAAGGAATGGGATGTGAAAACTAGGTAAGGACGATTTAGGAGAATGAATGAAATAAAAATATCCTCCTGGGAAATGAAGCCAACATCTCCACGGTATTTCAGAGAAGATGAGACAACTTATTAGTTGTTTAAAAATTCATATAGAAAGGATAATGGGCATCACCTAATTTTAGCTACCTCCTAAGCAAGCAATTCTCACGATATCCAGCAAAGAGGGAGAGGTTCCTTCGCCGGATGATGAAGGCTCTCTTAACTCTGGTATTTTCAGCTGCCTTCGCCAGGAGTCTCACCCTCTGCTGCCTACAGAGGAAGCCTAGGCAGCCTGAGGTCACAGGATTCAATGGCTGGGCTGGCCAGGACATCATCAATGTCTACCTTAAGTGTTTAATACTGGGAAAATATACCTTCCCTCCCCTAGCTGATACTGCATCAATTTGACAGCCTTTATATTATTCACACAATATTTATCAAATAAAAGATTTTGAAATTAGTTCTGCTGTTTTTCATGTTTGGGTTTTTTGTATTCTAAGACTAGTGTAACTTACAAATACTCAGTGCAGAAAAGAGCCTAGTATTACGAGAGGAGAGATTAAATACACCTTTGAACGGTAGTTGCATTTTTCCCTGACATAGCAGCCGACAGGATCTTTGGTTTTCACTGCCTCCCATGAGGCAGCTTAAGAAACTTCAGAAAGGGACACAACATCTGATGTCATTTTTTTAAGAGTTAAGTATTTTCTAGAAAAGTGTTTATTGGTCAGGAAGTTTTTGTTTGGTTAAAGAATTTACAGAAATTCCATTTTCTTCTCACTTCCAAAGCTTTGGTTTGGTTGTTTTATCTAGCACATCGAAGAACTGTGATGGAGACAGGACAAGCTAGTTTTATTCTGTTGAAGCTGTCTGGTCTGGAGTGCCCTAGACTCCCTGCTCTACCAGGGCCAAACACACAGCTGTAACCCATGTCCTCCCAGCCCATCACAAATGTTACTAAGACCCATGAGCACATTCCTCTAAGCATCACTAAGACCCATGAGCACATTCCTCTAAACTTTGGAAATACATGGAACCAACTGCATGGAATAACGGCCACTTTTGGAGCTTGAACTATCACACAGAGACAGGTAAAGAAACAAAATGTGCTGCCACAAGATAAATGCAGACAAAGGGAAAGAGAAGAAAACTAGAGATGTCAAGGGGAGCAGGGTAGACAGCACATTGCACAGAACAGTAACAGCACAGCATCCCTCCTTCCCCTCCTGCTTTACAGCTGGGTATTTATACAGATTCGCTTTCTGGAGTTCTGTACTCCCCCTCATTGGTGGGAATACAGAAATACAGGAAAACAAAACAGATGCTCAGGTAATGGCCTAAGCAGGAAACCAAGTAGAGGTACTAAGGGCTGCTGGGCTCTTTAGAGCAGGGACAGATGGCAACACAGGACTTGGTATTCCCTTCTGAACACTACTCAGTTTGGCTGGTTTGTAGTTCATTCCTGTCCAAACCAGCTACGTTTTCTGGAAGTCACCTTTTGCCAGATGTCTCCTAAAGCCAGACAGTATTATTCCTGTCCCTTTTACTCATCAGGTCCATTCCTTTACCATTCACACAATTTTCACTGACTATCCATAACAATGTGGTCTGAAAAAACATTGTTTTAATTTGCTTTTTTTCAAAGACCGTGCCATTCCTATTCTGTTAATAATTGCTCTAAGAAAGAATATTCAGCAGAAAGGATTTTATATAGCTCGTAGCCAGCAGAAGCTGCCGTGTAATGTTGAGACAGTAAATGTTCCACTGCAGCTAAGGCTGTTATGCCTGATCTCAGGTTACTAAAACAAGAGGTCTCATCACCAGCTTCCTCCTTAGCTATTGTTATTGTAGAAAACAAAAGACTAATTTCTATGTCAGGTTTTCAACCATTGCCAATTTGATAAATACATTATCTGCTATTGCATCCAACATAGATGTTCTGGGGTTTTAAGCTATTTTCTGGGACATTCTGCCTTCTTTCTCTTCCAGGACACCCTATTTTTTAATATTTTTTTTTTTTTGACTGGATAACAAATGGATTCCAACATTAGGAATTAATATTCTTAATTCTGTATTTTCTATATGGTGTCTAGATTTTAAAAGAAAAAAAAAAAAATAAAAGTAAGCCTGAAAATCCAAACTGAAGCTGAAGTAGGAAGCTTTCTGAAAAGCTTCTCAAAGGTTGTTTTAAACTGGAATCATGACTGCAATGTTTTTCTTGGCATCTCTTGTTGCCTTTGAAATATATAGACCACTGTTCTTAATATGTTCTTGTTTTCCTTGTATTTTATTTTAATAAAATGTGTCCCTTGGGAATGCAGTGCCAATCCCTTTTCATAGGATGGCTCTGTCATTTAACTGTGGCATTTCTCCACTGCCAAATATGCAATATACATATTTGTTAAGTGTTTATTTATGTGAAGTTCAGAGATTTCCACAGACCCAAGAAAGCATCACAGACTTTGACACCAAACGTAGCACCCAATGGTAACCTCAGAAAATATTAAAAATTAAGTCTTTTGCTGCAGGGGAATCAAGTAAGCAAGTCTTGGAGCTGGTCAAATAATGTAAAAGCCGCCTTAAAACAGCCTTACTTAATTCAACGTTTAACTTCTCCATTATGAGTTATTCAGAAATATTCCAAGACTCGGTGGTCTGCTCTAACGGAATTCTGCAAAAACCAGTTTCACAAATTCAGTCGATGATCAATTTAGGAACACAGAGAGGAAGACAGAAGAGGAAAAACTGGTTTACAAAGATGGGTGTATTCGATTAAAAGATTGTAGCAATATGATTTATGAAACAGAATTTTAAAATGCTGTCCCCTAGATTTCCCATTCTTAGGATTTTTAAATCAGCATCAGGATTCTTTGGAGGGTCAAACATTAACCTTTCTGTGATTGGGCTCTCTGTACTGAAAAGATCTCATCACTTACAGATGGTGAGCAGTCCCTGCAATCCATTAGTCAAATACTGTAATGATTAGTTCAAGGCTTTCTTAAACTTAGATGTGTTCACACTTGCCAAAAGGAGAAAAAAAAAATTAGCTGTTTGGAACAAGTGGTTACATTAGTTCTCACAGACCCTTGCAGTTGCTGATACAGCTTAGAGGTTAAAAATTTTATAACAGCTCAAAAAAATCAAAATAAAATCAGCCTGTACTGGCAGAAAATTAAAACCTTGTCAGAAAAGCCCCAGAACATTCAGTGGATTTGACAGTCACACCATTCATCCAGCTTGCTGGCAGCTCATGGTCAAATCCACTACTGACACTCTTCCATAGCTCCACAGTACTTGATCTTCTGAACAAATAAAAAAAAAAAAAAAATAATTCAGGAATTATTAAAATGTTGGAGTCCACTTGTACCTCCACATAATTTGGTTTCTCTTTCCTTCTCTCTATGTTTGATCCAAATATAGCACAGACTAATGCAAAACTATATTCTCAGCTTCACTTTGAATCAGACTTCTTAGATATCCACATGATATGTAAATCTCACATGTTTTCTTGCACATCAGTGCCAAGTTCAGACTCTCTTGCAATCTAAAAATATTTATTAGAGAATTGTATCTTCCTATTGCATACCTCCAAGCTCAGTCTTTGTTCCTTTCTCCCCTCCCCCCCTTCTTCTCCAAATAAACTGAAATTAATAGTTAATACTGCTATTCACAGAATGGATTCTAGGGTTATATGATATGACACAAAAACAGAGAAACTGTCCTTCTTCTTGTATAAGCCATATGTATATTTGTTAAGTTTGATATAGAGAAAGCAAACATTGCAGGTTCTTGGCATCCTAATTCCACACTGCTAGCAGATGAAATGAGATGACTGGCAGTGGTAGGAGGGGAGAGAAGAAGAGTGGGTTTTAAATTACACACACTTGGTAATTCATTGCAGAAATCAAGCCTAATAGGTACAGCTGCTTCACGGACATGGAGAAGTTTCAAATGGCCAGCATTGCCCTTGACAGCAGGTGGTGTTTTGGATAAACAGCATCAGGAAGTAGCTAGCAAAAGGCAAAAGAAACACACTTGGAAAAACTGCGTTGGAATTTGATCAAAATGTTTTCCAGACAGTGCAGCTCCTACGAGACATGCAGATCATTTCAGTTCAAAAGCAATATCCAGCTGGGGTAAAAGCCCAAAGACAAAAAAAAAACCTACACAGCAGTAATACTTGGTCAAAAAGGCTTGTGCTACTCTAGTAATCATTGGTGTGTTACATATCAGCCACTACTTCAGCTTTAACACCCAAATTTGAAGACTCGGTGTTAGAATTCACCCTTGGAAAAGCTGGAAAGAATGAAAGAAAGGAGGGATGTCCCACAGTGACACCACTTCCAATGTGGCATCCCTTTGGGAGCACTCCAACCTGGGTCCCGCCATCCCCCTCACCACGATATGTTATAGAGAATCAGCATTGCAAACGTGTAAGGACAAGATGCAGCTGCTGTGAGAACCGCCCCTGAACGGGTGCGGGTTTAAGACCTGTACTTATTTTGTGGTGTTACTCTCAGTCTTGCCTTCTTATTCCTAAGGGATTCGGAAGTTTGTGTGAAAGGTCACCTACAGAGAGAGAAAGGATGACGAAAAATAGCCATCATGCAGGTGCAGCAGGATTATCCATCTCCAAAGAAAAACTCTGCAGAAAACAAAGCTTTCTCAGGCTTTTGGATAAGTTCCCTCTGGAATTATCCCCAGCACAAAGCTCACTATCATCTACTCTGAATATGAGTCACATAAAAACATACAGTACCATGTACAGTTAAAGTAATAAATGTAATTGAAAATAAAAAGAGCACAAAAGTCACCTCTGGAAAGAATGAGAGAGAGGAAACTATATGTAGCAGATGACAATCCCGTCACATAATGGACTTCTGGAAGACATTCAACCCTGTGATGTGCAGCATATAAGAACCGGAACAAAGCTTACATAACATTGCATTACATTGACATAGTTTTCTCGGTAGAGGCACTGGCTGCAATTCATATAAACATATCCATGGAAAAATAATATCTCATCCACACGTACAAGATTTACCAAATAAGAAGAAGTATCACAGTACTTGATAATTATCATAACATGCGCTTCATAAAGTGGGGCTATGAAAAACAACATCCAGCGTTTCCCAACAGGAGATAACTAAAGTGGGTTGAGGTGGGTTTTATTCAGTTGCCTTCTGCCTTGCAAGGTAACAGTCTTACTCCACGGATATTACACAACACACTTCTGTGGTGCCCCACACAAGCCCAGATTTGGTAGCATTCCATGTTTTCATTTTGATGCAACACCGGGACATATTTCACATTGTCCTAATTGTTACCTTGCTGTCAGTGGTGGAGTCATCCCCCAAAGTCCAGGTACAATTTATCGCATCCGATGTTCTGATGGCCAAGGCCTAAGCACAGGGGGTGGAAGAACAGGGAGAGCGTACCGCCACACTTGCTGCATGGAAAGCTATATCATTGGTATTCAAATCTCAGCCTCTCCAACAGAAACTCCAATTAACATTTACGATATTAAGACTATTTTTAAAAAAAGTTACAGTGCGGCTCTCAGCCTGCTAAGCAAAAATTCAAAACATTGAAATGCATGTTAAACATTACAAAACGGAAAGTGGAGGGCACCAGCAGCCTGATCTGTAAACATATTTAAGTCTTTTTGTTCTTGACAAGTAAGAACTAAGCATTCATTAAAAGCCCAACCATGGTAATTGTTGGTAAACACATATTTGTGCACTACCTTGGAAACAGGAATAAAGAAACCCAGCCTTTGCTGGATTTTAGAAGCATAGCTTCCAATATATTTGAGGGTCTATATACTTTAAAAATGAGTTCTGCTTCAGATCCCAGTGAATTCAACAGAAATCCAGTGAGCAAGAGTTGAGCACAGCACTCTTCTCTTCTTTTCATCTTTTTTTCTCATGTGATGCAACAAAGGACATGAAATGCTTCCACACAGCTTGATCCAAATGAACAAAAGGAAAGAACTGAAAGAGTTTCCGCTATTACAATACACTCACTGTAAAATCATTTTTATTTCTCCAGCCCTTGATTGTTCCTTTCAGTCCAGATAAATATGCTACCTCTGGCCCTCGTACTACCTCAGCAATCTGATCAGAGAAATCTCTCAAGATGTGTCTTTACTGTGGGAATCAGCAGTGTGTTGCAAATCTCAGACATATGCATACCTGGAATGTCTTGTCTTGACCCAAGTCATATTAAGGCCACTTGTTGTCATCCAGCTTGCAAGGAAAGAAAAGTCTACAGATTGCTTTCTCATACTTTTTCTTCCATAAACTCTATTTTCTATAAGAAGAAAATAAAGGCAGGCAGAGTGGGAGGGCATCACAATGTGGTCTAGTATGTTCATAATAAGAGTCATCTTTTATAATGGTGCTTATCCACAGTTTTGCACATCTTTAAAGGAATAATCACTCTACAAAATTACAGGCATCAACATAATTAATTTTTTGTCCATGTCAACTTTCTGTCACCTCAGCCACAGCCAGGACTCCCTCTTGCCTACCTGCTTCATACAAGTGCTCCCTGGGAAACTCTCCATGTTGTCAAGGTTGAGAGCAGAGCTGCCTTAGGATGCAATTGCATGGATGTGCACAGGGCAGTGTGTGCTGTGGTGACCACATACACATATCCAGAAATTAAGATGACCAGAAAAATTATGCATGCACATGCGAAGGACTCTTCTCTGCCATTTCAAGCAAGGTTACTGGGTGTCAACCTAGGCCTATGTCAGGCCAAACATTTTGGTCTCATATCAACAATGTTTCATTTCATATGAACAAATTATGGCACTTTAACAAATTATAGTCTGTCAGCTTAACTATACCAGCTACCCATGGGCACGCTCTCGGACTACCCCAAATATAAGGTAACAAGGGTCACTTAAATATCTTTCATGGAGCCAAGTCACATCACTTTATAACTGCAGTCGGCTAAGTCTGCACACCTGGACAAGTAACAACACTTAGTAAAGCTCTTCTGAGCTTTAGTAGCTCAGGGGCATCTTTTCAGGTCTCTATAACCCAATCATCTGCTGAGAACACATTGACCAATTGCAAACACAATTAATGTTCATATTGAGCCATGCAGGTAACAATTTATAAACTGGACTAAGAGTAGGAAGATCTAAAGGGTTCATAGACAGGTACAAGGATGTTAATACTTCTAATTTTGGGATGTCATTCACTGCAGGGTTAAAATTGTACTTCGGTTTTCACCGAGCTGTAGGGCTCATTTTAAAATTCTAGATTACTGATAAAGCAATAATTCTGAGAAGCCATTTAGATATGTATCTCAGACAGTATTCTTAATTATTACCATCAAAGGTGAAGGGCCCATTCACTCAGTTTGTCATTTATAAAGTGTAGGCATGCTGGAGCCTCTGCCCAGACACCAGCTCAGAATAGTACAGTATATTCTCCACACAGTGTGAAAGACTCTTCCTCCCAGCGAGCACCTTGCACTATAGGTGAAGGTTGCTGTCTATACCTGCCTCAACACACAGCTCTCCAACGCCCTCTGCGCTGCCTGCACTGTGTACAGAATCCATGAGATCCACACTGCTCTTTCTCCACCAAGTGAAGGCCACTTCCAAAGCTTGAGTGCGCTACAAACAGCTTTCTATAGGTAAGCCCCTCCCAAACAAAAAGAATGGACGTATCTCCCCAAAAACCAAGCCTAAGCTTTTCCCAAAGACACAGAAAGCTAATCCATGATGAACACTGTTCTTTTAAACCACCACTTCACTATTTGGGGTGGTGGAGGTGAAGAGAAGTTCTCTTGGAAAGCCCATGTTTTTTGTCTAAATTCACTATTCTGCATTCCATAAAAATCTAAACTATTATCCCTCAAGTCAAGAATCAACTGTACTTACACTGGGGCAAAACACACCTCTGCTTTTATAGTGGCATGTGTTTGGCAAGCCCGACTGTCAGCAGCATTCTCTCTGCAGCTTCTAATTCTATACCACTAGCTCAAAGCATGTTATCAGCTCTTGTATTTTGGATGTGCACTAAAAAGCAACCAGATACTTATCGCAGTAATATTTCTACCACAGTTAGCAAACCCACCTACATAAGCATTCAGCCTGCTGTTCCTACAGTGTAGCAAAGCCCCTGCCTAGAGCACACAAGAGTTCTGTCATGTGCCTTAAGTATAAGCTTCGGTTTACATTAGAGGTGGAAAAGGTCATACACCTCTGCTGATTGAACTCGTGATTTTTCATCTGTGTGGCTGCAACGATTCACGTTCCAGTGCAGATATATATGTAGTCAGATTTATCTGATTCTAAAGTGGACATTTTAAAGTTAAATGTCTAAATCTCGTCTGTGTTAAACACCCTGTACAGTCAATTAAGAGGGAGGGATGCCTCCCGGGTGATTTCTCTGATTTGTCTTAGATATTTTACATACGCATACTGAAGGTATATACACTGACTAAAAGGAAGCCCAGAATGCTTGACTAATTTATAAGTGCCTGAATTTTGGAAGAGGGACCCCATGTATAGCATCATAGAGCTTTAAACAGGGAGAGTTTATTTTTCTTCTCAGACCAGAATGAGGTATGTCAGTATAAGCATTCCCATTTAAGTATAACTGCATCCCACTGGGATTTGAGTTGGTTAGAAGTAGGCTGCTCTGAAAAAAATGCCCAGCACAAAAAATTCTGTGGTATTTTAAAGTGCCTGTAGCCAGCCTCTGCCATTGGAGAAAGAGGCAAATACCATACTCAGGACTCTCCAAATCCCAATCTTGAATAATTTATTATTTGAAAGAAAGAATTGGCATGACCTACACTAACTCAGTCAACAGACGTAGCTTGCACATATTAAATTTTCTCCTGCATGTAACAAAATATGAAGAGAAAAAAACCCCAAACCGCAGTCTTTTGCTGTGACGACTCCCTCGATCCAGCTCCCTGTCCTCCACATTCCTACATTTTTGTTGGGATGCTTCACTTTTTTCTACAAGCACTTCACCTTATCACAGTGCCTTTTATCTTTTTATCCAAGTAAAGACAGGGGCTGTAGATAGAATTGCTTACTAGCTCAGAGGAAAGGGTGACGTAGTTAAAAAATAGTAAGCTAATAGCTATAGTCCACTGTTTACCTACTATAGCTGGGCTGGTCATTATAGCTGGGCTGGCCAAGAATTCAATTTTGTCTCCACTGCAGTGATAGCATGTGGTCTGGGTCATCCCTCCTGTGACGGTGAGAGTCTCATGGCAGAGGCTCCCAAAGGTACCACTGCAGCCCAGTTCACATTCATGGAGCAGGCTGGCCCTCCCAGCCTGCACTGAAGCCCCTACCTGTTTCCTCCTACTGCTTTTTTTCCACTAGGAATCCTTTGTTCCTCCTCCTCTCACAGAGGCTTCTCAACCCTATTCCTGCCCTGGGATGACCATCTCTGAACTCTGCCATCTGGGTCAGATCCAGACCCAGCCTCTCCTCTTGGGCAGATTCCCTGCTTAGAATGTTTCTTTTTCCATCATTCCAGCTCAGTGAGTGATCTCCACAAGAGCACAAACTGACCAGAGAATCAACAGCCCTTTGGCACTTCCAGCTTTCTCAAAACCAGCAGGCCTCTAGCTACCCTTTGGTTTTTATTTCACTTATCAGGGACCTGGAGGCAAGCGGAATTGATGGTCTTCAGTGACTAAATAGAAAAGCAGATTGTTTCCAGTGTGGTAAGGAGTCTTTGTATGGGCTGTTCTCTCTTCATCCTGCCAACTCCAGACTGCTCCACAAAGGCTACAATGACCAGCATGCGAGCTAGATGTTTGCCTTGGAGCTCTCTAATCCTATGCCATTTGAAGTTAAGCACAGCTGAAAACACAGCCAGAAGTTGCATCTTAAAAGTGTTAAAACCAATTCACAAACAGCTGACTAAAGAAAACAATTCTACTTTCCCAGCAGCAAATAGATCAACTTCTGTTGTTTGTCATACTGTAGTCTCTGTTCCATTGCCTGCTCCAGAAACAAAATACCTCATTTTATTCACATTTTGGAGATACTTTATCCACCATAACTTAATATTTTCTTAGCACATAATTTTGTGAAATAAGATCTCTCTTTCTTTTCATCCTACGTGAATGATTTTTCATGTTTTGTTTAGTCTGAAGAGAATGATGTAATACTTCAGTTATACAGATACACGGTTTCCATACATTTGAATTTAACCAAGACTTGGAACCCCCCAAAAAAAAATTTAAAAAAACCCACCCCAGTAACATATCTGTGACAGGAAGTATAGGATTCGTCTCTTCTAATCCAGGAGTTTAAAACTCAGATGCCAAAGTGTAGGGTGGCCATTCCTGACTCTATGTATAGTCAGTGAATCTACTGAGTACCTCTTCAAGATAAGTCATCTTGCCCTAGCTTGCGTCTACCATCAGATTCATTGCTCCCTAGAGGTCAAACTTTTGACCTCCAAAGAAAGCCCCAGAAGGCCAGTTTAGATTTGGATGTTTAAGTATCTAAAACAGAGTGAGTTTTAATTTGATTTGCAAGCAATTAAATAATTCTGAAGTTTCAAAATTACTAGGAAAAAAGAGACCAAAACAAACCCACAAAACCAATCACCTGAAGTGAGATAACAGAAATCACAACTTCTACCCCTGCAACATCTGGGAGAGCAAGAAACAATGGTATGATGGTGGCTCTGAGACAACAGCTTTAGGATCTGGAGCAGCAACAAGACCACACCAAGAGGAACCATGAGGAACACAGACCCTCTGATTTTGGAAATCATCTAGACTTATCACAGCAACATATTCTTTAGAACAGCATGATCCTAAAAGAAGTTTTCATGAGTGTTTAGGAAAAAACATTCTAGTTAATTCATAGAATTGGTTAGTTCCCAAGAAAAGTTACTGTCCTTATTTCAAGACATGAAAGATGAAGAGACAAGAGTGCTACCAGCCACTCTTTGTTAGATCAGAAGCACACTCCACAGAAAAGGCATTGGCTTTGCTTTCAGAGAAATGCCTTACATGATGCATCTTAAGCTGTGAAGGAAGCAATACAAGCTCCTTACATAACAGTCTGATATGAGTGGGAAAAAAAGGTCAGAACACCCTAAACATAGTAGACAATCTGTCCAAAACTTTGCAAAAATCAAATATTTTAGGAACAGAAGGCCCATCTCTTCAAAACGGCACTTAATTCATTTCAGTGAATCCGCCGAGATGAAAGCTACAACATACTGTGGGAGCAAAATCATCAGCAGAGTTTACAGTTGGAGATGCCTGAGATGCCTGACATGAAAAGTTCCCAAGAAAATCCAGAAAGGACTGACAAAGCCAACTCTCCAAGGTTGTTAATATAACACTAGCAGCACTTCTGTTAGTACATAATGGATTTTACAGGTATTCAGCCATTATTTTTTTAGGACTCAGAACTTTTTATTGTCTTATGATAGTTTCAAATGTGGGAGAATGGTAATTAAACAACAGGTTTCAGCTATATAGCTCTGATTTCAGTCATGACTGACTAATCACTCAGCTTTATCTGCTGAAAGCCAACTGTTATGCTACAGAAAGTTATTGAAGCCAGTTCAAAAATACCCTGATTTGCTCAGCCAATCTAAATATCAGATTTATTTTTTTTCCAGGATCATAAAAGTTGATTTAAATTATTTTCCTGGGACTGGAAAACAATGCTGTGAGCAAGCAGGGTATTAAACACGGTTTAACTTTGCAGCAGGAGAATTATACTCCAACCAGTGCCAGGCTCTTGTAACGCCACAGCCAAGTCAACAGTGTATTATTCTTCTCCAAGATTTCTATTGTTCAGAATTTTTCCAGATTTGGAAGACATTCCTTTTTTAACATATTTCAAAAACAGTGATATAATGAATAGTTCTCCACTATGATTAAATTTATCTTTTTGTAATGAAGTGAGAGATACAAACTTCTGTTCTAAACTGTGTTTTTTCTCTAGTTATAGCCATAACCCCATCATTTTTGAGGCAGCTAAAGCCACCAGTACCCGTTACCTCAGGTGGGTTCCCACACAGTCCTACCTAACTTCTTTTTCTGGCTCTGTTGTGAATATGAGCATTTTTAAAGGAACTTGTGTGGTTGTTATATCCAAGAGAGCTTTGGTGATTTTCTGTCAGGCAAAACATTATCTACAAAATTCAATGTAGCTTCTGAAGGGAATGGAACTATCATTACAGTATATCCCTTCCTTTTCCTTTTCCTCTCCCTTTCCCCCTCCTCTCTCCTCTGCTCTCCTCTCCCCAAACTGCTCCAAATCATGCTATTGTTTTATCTTGCTACAGTAATGAGCTATGATAGTGTTTTGAGAGTGACTGTCACAAAACACATCCACACAAATTTCTAGCCTGCTATATACTCCATCCAGATGCAATTAAACCTGTTTTTTACGCTATTTGGAAGTGGGTTGATGTTAAAGTGAATGAACAACTGTTAATGACAGTTGTCATGAAACTATGCCTGTCTTTATCATTCATGCTGGTCAGTGCAATAATACTGCTCTGATTATGGGACTATACTAAAACCAATACAGTTATATTAAATTACTACCTCTTGCCACATCCTAAAACTGGCATAGTTACATTTATGAGCTGCTACACAAAGCTCATAAATGCTACTTTGAGCTCTGAAGACCCTTCTCAGCAAAAACCCTGCAGAACTGCCCCATGGATTCCACATGCAGAAAGTAGAGGCAGGTAAGATGGGCTGAGTAAAAGCACCAGGCAGGATTCATGTACTAACAGACAGAAAGGGAAAAAAAAAAAAGCTACAAAAATGCAAATTATTTTTCTCCTTCTCATATGAAAAGCATAGATTTCAGTCTAATACTTTGTGGATAGACTTTCTCCACCTGCCATTTTTTCAGAGAAAATATTTATTGCAGTTCAAAAGTAGCAGCTGATCTTCCTTGTCATAATTTCAGGGATAGACGGCAGCTTCTATGAACATGGCTGGACCCCCGTGCATGTTTGTTGGTGGTTTTTATTAGCCTCAAATCAACGTTCCTATTTATTCTCCCTTGCCTGTTTTTGTCATTTTTCCTTCTTCGAAGACATCTTTTGCTTTCTTCTCCCTTCTGAACGCTGCTTACGCTCTCTGATTCTCGTTTTATCCACAGCCTGCCTCTGCTCCTCACTCCATGTAAATCTTTGGTCGTAGTTTTTCCTGTGCACCTGGTCACTCTGCTGGCTCTGACGCTCTGGCACTCTGTCCTGCTCCACCTTCTCTCCCTGGGTTTCCTTCCTCTCCTCCCTCTAATGATTGCTTTCCCTAAATTCCAGTCATCAGAGAGGTCCGGAACAGACAGCGTCACAACCACACGGAAAAGCGTTTCCTCTACTTCCCATTTTAAGATAATATCTGTTCCAGATGGTTACAAGCATTACTTGCTTGTGAATTGCTAGTGTGCATTTGCTCTAAAATTAGGCAATGGAGTGTAAAAGCATTAAACTGCAAAACAGAGATAGACAGCAAAAATTGCCATGTTGGTTTTTACAGCTGCTTGCCACACCTATAATTAGCATTGTCTGACAATTCCCATCCCATGGTGTTTTTTTAGTTTTGAATACTTTGCCAGATCTCCATCCCCATAGCTTAAACTTTCCAGCTGGACATTTGCTTTAAGAAAGTATTGGTCAAAATGGTGCAACAGCATGTAAGAATGAATCCAAACAAAAGCCAGCTTTAGTCAGGTTTTACCATATTAAAAAATACAGGTAAACTTTTTCTTTGGAAACCTTTATATTTCCATATTTGGGGACAGAAGTTTGAAGCTTAGCAGGGAATAGCCTGGTGTAAAAGAAGACATTTTTTCTCATGTAGATAGGAGGAGAGGAAATGGGGAGGAGGGTAGCGTAGGGCAGGAATCCTAAGGACTGCATTTCGGAAGTAAGGAAAAAAGGTTACAGTGAACAGGAAAAAGCTGTCTACACAAGGCAGAAGGATTGAAGCCCACTAGGATGTGGTCCCCTTCAGAGAAGGCATCTGACCATTCTCCAGCTGTAGCAAATATGGGCAAATATTGGCAAATGCACCCGCCCCACTCTAGTAAGGAAGGATGGGAACACCTACAGTTAATCTAAAGGCTTCGAACGGCTTACACAGGTCATCAGTATCATTGCCATGTTGGTGAAGTTGCTTCTTAGTGATTAAAAATCTAATAAAGTCAGCTCGTACTATGAAGCAATTTCTATCTGGCTTTTAAGCCCCGTGAAGTGCACACAACAAAACTGTCACAGAAAAAAAATAATAATCTGAGGCTGCAGAAAAGAATTAGAAAATGGCAGTTTCTTGCATTACCTTGTCTTTATCTCCCTTGCACTACAGTATATATATATATATATATATATATTGGCTTTACAATATAATCTTTCACGCTAGGAATACATACCAATGTTTGCAAAGACCCTGTACCTCATTCAGTGCACACAAGATCCTACTCAGGGATGCCTTCCAGAGAAGACTATTGGCTCTTCAGCCTTGCTTCTTTTGCTGCAGAAGTTGTACAGTGTGTGGTAAAGTAGATTTACACCTTCCAGAAGAGAAAGGATCATTCCAAAGCTAAACACTTCCAAGAATAAATGGATTCTATATTTGTGTCTGCCACAGACTTCCACAAAAGGTACTTTATGGACCTGTGTTGTTTCAGAGATGTGCTGTGTGTCACTCCCTAGTACATGTAAAGAGCAAAGTGCCTGTGATTAATAAATCCCTTGACTATGCTTGTTTTAAAGCCTGCCTACCACCTAGTCTTAAAACACCTCAACTGGAAGCTTGAATCCCCACTACCCAGAACACACACCAACCAGAAGACTGGGAACTGGAGATGGCTGGACTGCCACGTCCTGGCTCCAGGAAATGTGGAAAGGAACCAGAGTCTACAAATTCTTCAGCCCCAGAGCTAGAAACAGTAGTTACATTGAGATCCAGATACTTCTACTGAATATAGTGCTTAAATATATATATTTAAGTTGACATATAGTTGACAGCGGGATAAGGAATGCATTACTTACTTTTATCTACCCAACTGCAAAGTCATAAGTAGAGACAAAGTACTCTTTGCATGTTCTGCAGCTGAAACCACCTCTATTTCCTCCTTCTGGCACAACTGGAGAGCTGCTGCACATGAGTCATCCTGGAGCAAACACACACCTGTCAGAGTCCTAAGTTCTCCAAGAAGCATTACTGGTGTTGGTGAACCTCAACTGGGGCCTCTCCCACCACCCTGTCCATGGCCCAGGACCCCATTTCAGATCAGTCCAGAGCCATCAGTCCCTGCACCAGCAATGCAACAGGAGTGCCAGCTCTGCCTCCAGCATGGACTTCAGATCCACATTGCAGCTTTGCCTCCAACCCTGTCTCTGGCCCCATCTCTATTTTGTTCTCAGATGGACATCCAGAATGGATCCTGGACCTGGGCCATCACTCCCCCAGTTTGGGGCTGTCAATGGAGCCTGTTACCAGCACCCAACTCTGCCCACCATGTTTGGCCCCCGAGGGAAAGCACCCCATCAGTTAGAGCACAGCCTGCACTGGGGTGACTGTCAGCCCCAAGGTCCCTATCCCACAAAAGAGAAAGGTGCTACGAAGCACTAGGTAGCCTACATTTGGATTCAGTTTTAAAGCAGTCTCCAAGTAAGAACTAGGTTGATCTGTTATGAGAAATCATTCTCCAGATTACTAACTTAGATATGCACAGCCCTAATCCTGCCTCCCCTGGACACAGGATATATGTCCTTTAAATTCCTGTTTCTTGTTCCTCCATTTCATAAATGCTGTTCATCTTCTACCAGAATAATCTGGTGACTCAACACCTATGAGAGTCAATGTTCCTCATTCATCTCCCACATACCTCCCCTTTCTGAAGAGTATGAAATTCCACTAAAGCACCTTTTACAAAATGTTTTGGCAGTGCATCAGATCCCTCCACCCCCAAACACCTTTTGCTTTCAGAAACTGTATCTGAGTTGGACACTGGCACCTATAAAAAGCACTCTCTTGAGTGCCATCTGTCAATGAGTCTTCAGCAAGGCTATAAAACAAGGACACTGACAAACACATGCCAAAACACAATGCACGTCAGTTTGAGCATTTACAAAAAATATTCCAGGTTGTATAACCAGAACAGCAGTCCTATATGGTTCTTCAGCCTCTTTTACGTCAGCCTCCTATCAAAGCTGGCATTCGCTGTTGGCTTTGTGCCTTTTTCCACCAGTCAGCCTTGACAAAGGGGATATCACCTGCCCCTTTGCCAGTTTTAACACCAGAGTCAAGATGCTAAGCGGCCACAGCAAATGCAAATACTGTGCTGTGATGTAGTTTGAGGTAAGTAGAGATGATGTTTTCCAGGAAAAATGTATCCAAAGCAGACGTAAGGCAGCTGAACCTAAAGCATGAGTCTATGGCTTAGGTCATAGGAAAATGGCCTGATAATTAGGATGCTGCGTGCTCACCCCAGCTCTGCTACTAACATGCTCTATGACCTTGAGCTATTTCTCTCTCTGCTCACCTCCATACTTTTGTTCATCTTATGTATCCAGTTAGAAACTTAACACTTTCTTCAGGTGGCTTATTTGACAAACCCTGTTACTTTTTACAAAACCCAGTACTTTTTATATGGTAGGATCGCCTCCAGGGGCTTGGCACATTCCTGCATGGCAAATTTACATAAGACAAGTCCAAACCATGCAAACTTTGCTGATGGTGGTGGCTGGCTCCTGGAGAGGGAGTTGTGTTTCTCCTTGGCAGTAGCAGCAGAGGTTCCTGACTGTGCTGGCCAACAGGCAGGTGCAGGAGGAGGCATCTGGGTGTCTGACAGCTGCCAAAATATCTGCTTCCCATCCTCTCCGGGATAAAGACAGCAGGTTGGACTTTGTTGTGTGTGCCACTTCGGTGTAGCTGCAGTACAGCCACCAGCTTCCAGCCTGGGGACACCTGCTCCAGCTGGTTGAACCACTACATGTTGGTAGAACGGTCACTGCTGTGGAGGAAGACCTGCCATGTGTCCAACAGCAGTCTGTCCCTGCATCACCTCGTCTGACTTGTGAGCCCAGAGCAAACTCAGGAGAGCCGGCATCACCTGCATGGTGCAGCCATAGTCACCTGCTCACCTGTAAAACTGTGGAAAAGACAGTCCTCAGAGAGATCTGGCAAATGTGAGGGAAGGAGGGGAAGGCCACTGTAGTCCCGTCAGCAGAGCAGTGTGAAGAGAGACAGTACCAAAAGGGCAGCATGCAGTCAAGTGACTGAACGAATCAGCAAATCTGAATAGAAAATCTGAGGGCTGAATCCATTCCCAAAAAATCCCACAGTCCCACAGGAAGCTCTTAAAAGGAACATTCTTGCTAAAGACAGTGAGGAAGACAGGTGTGTATTTCCCCACCTTTTCTGATTGCAACATATAAATGCTTTTCTTCGTGTTCTTGATACTGAAGGGCAAGGAAGGAGTCATGAAGCAGAACAACTGTGAAAACTACCTCTAACAAAACGCTTACTACCCATACAATTTTCTGCCCTGGTTTTATATGGAGCCATCACTGGGGAAAGAGACAAATCACTAGGCTGGCACCGGCAGGTCCCAAGACTTTCCCTTGGTGGAACTAATAACGTTGGTGGGAGGATGTGATATGCAATGCCATGTCTCTAGCTGTCACTGCATCCAGTTTGGATCTAGGAGTAGAGAGAAGGGATGAAGATAGCTCATGAAGAGCGAAGAAGACAAACCACTCGAGTTTTAATCTGAGATTTTAAACCATATGGTATAAAATCAACTATTCAAAACAGAATAGGCAAGTAATTACTCTTCCACTGTATTATTTTGCTTTTATTTCAGAATTTCTCTTTCCTAAAACAAAACTTCAAAAAAAGCTATTCTTTAGACATTTGAGGGTTTACAGTTTCTCCCATCTCCTGTTTTGTTTAGAGCCTTTTCATAACAGCATCAACAATGAAGAGTGAAAAGAGGAGGTGAACTGGGAACTCAACCACTAGTCCCAAAATAGAGAAGGAACAGATAGTAGTCTTGTTTCCTGACATGAAGAGTCCCAGGAGGGAAGGAGGAAGGCTTAAAAAAGAAAAAAACCTCTTCCTT
The DNA here is from genome assembly GCA_013398155.1 of Pedionomus torquatus. Lineage (NCBI taxonomy): Eukaryota > Metazoa > Chordata > Aves > Charadriiformes > Pedionomidae > Pedionomus > Pedionomus torquatus. Next base: position 42,885 of record VZRU01021091.1, on the reverse strand, counting down.
CCAAGACTTTTTTTTTTTTCAGATTTTCTCCAATTTTTCTCATATCAAAATATCATCAACATCAAATCATTCTCCCCAAAGCTTTTGCATTAAAACAGCGTTTTCTAGTGGAAAACTTCTGTCAAAATGGCATGACCAACTCTATTCAGTAACTTCCGTTGCTGTGGAGATCTTCTCAAGGTTACAAAGCATTAGAAACAATATTTTCTCAACCGAGCTTCTCCTTGCTCACACAGCAAAGGAGCTGGTCAAATCATTGCTCCCAAGAGCATTCACCTGTGAGGAGGGAGAGGCAGGCCAGCCTGAAATGGAGATTGCAACATTTTCCAGGCAGGTTGAGTCATTTTGTGAGATACTCAGCCCACTTACAAACAATTATTATTCCTGACTTTATTTTTTAATTTATCTTCCTTTTCCAGATAAACATATCTGAGAATCTCTAGGCTCGGAGTAAATGTTTAATAATGTCTTCCTCTAAAGGTAAGATGCTGAACTCTCCACTTCTCTGTTTGCATTTTAAGCTTTGCCTTTGCCTTTATCCCCCGGGGGAAAAAAAAAAAATCCTGCTTTTTTATGCCTTCAGTTTATATGGCCTCTATCTTCATCTATTTTTAGGAAGCAGATAGCTGTTGATACCAGGCAGTGCTAGGTGAGAACCAGGCTCCAAGGATAGTAAATACACTTTTTGTTAGTATTGTTTCCAGTTTGAACCTTTAAAGTATATATCATGCCTGTCTAGACTTACATATTGAATATCTCAGACAATGACATGGTATTGCCTGTGTTTGTACACACAGATGTACACACCTATTTACTCAAATCATAGTAACAGGCTACATTGCCCCTGACCTGATAAAACCAATGACGTAAGATGTTTCAAGCAGAATTTCTTAGATGAGTTTACTCTGGGACATGTCTGTCCAACAGCAGGAAAGAGTTCTCTTCACTCTGTCATACAAGACAAACCCACCTTCTGTTTTCATTCGTTAATAAGAGGGCTTCCCACGTCTGCTTTATTTGAATCCAGAGATTCCTTGCTCCATATCTTTCCTGACAGCACAGTTTTCATGACGCTTCTTTATTATGAGCTCCAAAACCAGCTTCTCTCCACCTATCACAGAAATGTCCTCTGTACTCCTTGCCCTAAATGCACCCAGTCCCACTTTTTCTGGTCAACAAATCGTCAGCAGTATGGTAAACTGGTTTAAAATCTGATTTAAATGCAATAAAGCATTTTTGATGGATTCATTTTGCACTGGTAGATTTTATGCCAGAGGGGGCACTGCCTGCCTTTGCATGGTGACTGTAAATCCTGAATAAACACACAAAGCCAATATCCACACCAGAATGCATTCAACAGAAATGTGATGATGTGCCCATAGTCATTTGGCTCAGGTTTGTACCACTGGGTGACCCAGGAGAGTATATATGTCAGGCAGGAGCACCCATAGTACTAAGGCCTGGGGGAATTCATAGTCCATTCAGACGTGGGGTACTCTCCCCTGGATCATGGGCTTATGATAGCGTCTGTGGAAACTGCTGTTTGGTGGGGCAACGCCTGCTTTTCTAGCCAGCACCACCTTTGGCTTGCTCTCCTCCCAGGGGTGCAGGGAAAGGCCCACACCCCAACAATGCAGGCTAACTGGTTGTACCTTAAGGGTTTGGCTTCAGCCCTCTGAAGTAGAGCAGTTTCATCACCCTAATGAGGGGTGGACTGTACCACTCCTTGGTGACAATATCTGAACTCTTCAGAGCAGACTACTCACAATGATTAACAGAGTCTGTCATTCCACTTGCAAAGCTATTGATGATAGGTTATCACTCCTCAAACATGTCTTTAGGTTGGAGAATTTTTAGCTACTTGTGGTTTTACAGCTTCCCCAACCTTTGGCCACACTGTGCTTAAGCAATTCAACAAAAATGACTGGTTCAGCAAGAACTGAAGATAGGAAGTGGGGAATAATCAGTATGTTTTCAAGGCCTAAGTGGTCAATAGTGGCATAAAATACTTTAATCTGCTCACAGGGTAAGCCTAGAACAGTACCCCAGTGGCCTTATTGGGAAGGTTGAATAGTAGTTGTGCAGGTCTCAGGTCCCTGTTAAGTAAGGCCAAAGAGGCTGTAAGGAGACACGAAAAAGGCTTTGATCTTTCTAGGGAAGATGGGACATCTGAGACTGTAGTTCCGCAGTAACAAATATTTTGGCAGAAACATCCTGTCCTGGAGCACCATCTTGACCTCCCATTGGCCAAGCAGTTCCTTCACAGCTTCGCTGTGAAACACCACCCCTGTACCACCACTTCTGAGACCCTGCTGTGAACTCCACAAAGGGGTCAGTCTGAGTTAAAAACAAAACAAAGGTTATCTTTTAACATGGATTAGTTCCTTGATCAGGTTCATAACTTCTGCATTGGCTGACTGAGGGGCTCGTTCCTTGCAATGCAGGGCGGGGGGGAAAGAGGATGTGGAGGTACTAGGAGTAAAAAGCAGGAACCCCTTTATACTCACTGCTGCCAGATGCTTCATACTATGGAACAACGGCTACAGGTCCCAACCTCTAAGAGGTCTAACCTCTTGAAAAAATGCCTACCAAACCTGTAAGAAAAACAAGAAGGCCCTCTTCTTGATAGATTTGAATGCGGCATTTTGCTGAACTACTAAACATTGCTGTGTACATGTTGCCTGGTAAATCCTTCAATTTATAATTATTTTGGCAACTGTCTCTTGATTAAGACTCTTCCTTTGTAAAAAATAAAAGAGCTCCGTCTCCTCTACATTGCAAGTACTTATGATTGAGAGACACCCCAGAAATAGTGAGGAGAAATCAACACATTCTTAGGTGGAGTTTGGACACAATGGAAAAGGAGACCACAAAAATACCTAAGTATGTTTCAATAAGTAACTATAACAGTCATGAAGCAATTAGTTGTTCTCCTAGGAAATCAGCATAGTCACCAACATGCTCTTCAGCTATAATATGATCTAGGAAAAACAAATAGGTAAACTGCATGTGTGGTCCTTTTTTAAGTCACGCAATTACTGGGCTAGCAGTAAAAAACCAAACCTCCCCTTAGTTGTGTGCCCCTGTATGCAAAAAGGAAGCCAATAAAATCAGGAAATCAATCCTCAGTGTTTCCCAATTAAGAGTACCTGCTTGTTCAGCTCTGTCAGGTTTTGTAGGCTATTGAAAAATAATGAGTGAGATGAAAGTATAAAAGAGGGGGGTTGGTCCTTTACATATCCTGTGCATTAAACTCTTTTCGAACATTCCTGCTTTAGCTCCATTCTGGAATAGCCTCATTAATTCACCTTGTCAATATTATCAGAAATTCTCTTCTGTAGCTTGCCAGCTATTCCCTGTTCAGAGAAAGAAGAAACGTGGCACAGTTATAACTAATAAACTAATTCACGGATGTGAACTAATAAACTAATTATAAACTGATTCAGGGATGTGAGTTGCATTCATACCTACGCTGACAATTGCTCTGTGGTTTGCCCTAAGAGCTTTCCTATCAGTTGTCTTTACCCTGTTTCTGAGATTCAGAAATTCTTGTGTCCACTTAGGACTCTTCAGATGGAGGAATGAGTCTTGTGGGCAGGCTAGTGTAAAATGTAGGAACAGTCCTACAAGGATTGAGAAAGGGCCTCCCCAGCAGCGAGTTGTCCCCGGCCATCCCCAGCCTATCCATGCGCTAACGTCTACACACCGCTAGTCGTTTTTAAGGGGCACACTTAAATACCTAAAAAGAGGATATGGATTCTCATTTAGCATAGGCACGCTCCTACAGTCTAGGATGAGCAGGGAACAAGAAGTGGGGTTCAGTTCAAACCTGCTGTGCAATTCATGTTTGATATTTTAGGTAGCTGCAGACTGCTTTACATCTTACTCTGAGACATCTGCCTTTCCACAGACCGCCTTGGAACCATGGGGTCTAACAGCAGGCTGTGAATTCCACCCGGGGACCCTGCAAGGTAAGTGTAACTTTGACAATGCTGAAGTCTCCCTGTAGATTTAGCTATCAGTGTCTACCCGGTGCCAGAAATAAATAACTATTACTTTCAGCTGGCAGAACTGCAGTAATAAATCCACAACTTATTTGCCTGTTAATTACGTCAGGTACTTTGCCGCTTACAACTACTCCCTGTGCTCCCTCCGGGCCAAATTGGTTATTTTTCCCCCCTTCATAGCAAGGCATTTGCAAGTCATATTCTTCAGGGTCATAAACTTCCCTAATGATTAGATTAACAGCATGAAATTCCAATTTGTAGGACTAGCAAAACTGGACTTTGGAAAACTACTGTCTTTATTTTTGTCCATTGATGGAAAAAAAAAGTGCTATAGACATCGTCCCATGTGGAGTTGGGTTTTGTGTCAGTTTGCTGATCTTTTTGTCCAGCATTGTGATTACTGGAGAAACAAAACAAAAAATCATTATAAAAGCAAAACCTGCCACTCGGAGCAAACTGAATTATTTTGATTAAGGATATGAATTTTCCTACTGTGTCACCTTTCACACTACTGCTAGACAAAAGTGAAAGCCAATTTATTCAGTCCAAAAATTAAATAACCTTGCAGAAGTAAAATATTATGTTATTGTTACTGTACATTTGACAAATGAAGAAAATATTTTAAGATCTATTTCTGTGAGAGCATGAGAAAAACATTTACTGTGTTTTACCTATGTTCAGTAAGTAAGCAAGCAATTTCCTTCCATTTCAGAAGAGCACCCAGAAATAAGATAAGGAGACCAACCACACTTAAAATAAAAGCTCTACACCTGCATATGATAAAGACAGCCACATGAAAGGATAAGGGCATCAACTGGCTGATGATAGAGACTTAAGCCTCCTAAATCGCATAGGAAAGATAAATTAGAACTATCTGCCACCTACATCAGATGGTGAAGGAGGCAGGAACACAGTGCTCTGGATACCAATTAGTGGCATAATGGAGCCAGTATCTCATGTTCGAGTGTGTCAAATTCCAGCAGTGCCAGTGAGATCAGAAGAGAAGTCACAGCAAGGTCACTGTGATCTGTCAGCAGGACAGCTTCAGCCAAGTACCGCATCCTAATCCCTCTCTGCTGAGAATCTAGTGGAGGAATGCCTGTAGTTAATACGCGCCGAAAGCAATATCCTCCAAGGGCATCAGGCTGGAAGCCCAATAGCGCTACACAAGATAATAAAATGCAGTTGATTTTACCTGTTAAATAAGCACTTTTTGTTTGACACAGGGTGTGCTGAAGTCTATTCACAGAAACAGCAAGGACATCAGCAATGTGGCAGGGACACATTACAAGACAAACACCTTCAAACTGCACATCACCTCCCCCACTCCCAGCTTGGGAAAGCTACCTCTGCATGGAAAGGTGACTATGCCCATACCCACCCCTTTGCTGGCTCAGCCTAATGAGTTAAGATATAGTAAGTATAGCAACGAATGATTTATTCTCCCAGCATCACTTGTCAGGCAGAGAAATAAGCTACCTCCTGTGCAATGCATGGGGCACAAAGCAAAACTCCTTAATTTTTGCCTATCCCAGAGGTAATTAATCAGAGTTTATCCCATGTGCTAGCCTACCCTTCTAGAGTATGGTCACACTTGTAATGTTAGCATATTTCTGTTGTGTTTCACGCCTGCCCTGAGGCTCTCCATAGCTACAGCAAGCAACGCAGCTGCCAGAGGAAAGACGGCGAGGAGTACCCTTTCTCTGGCAACACTCAGAGTGCCTGAAAAGTAGCACAAAGTCCTACACTGGGGCTGCAGTACGGTGCATTGGCGTTGTTGCTCTGTGTATAGATGCAATCCTTAAGCGCATGTGACAAAAATAATATTTTTTCTATTTCCACGTGCATTGAAAATCCCTGAGGCTAAAAAAGTAGCTGTCCGAATTTGGTCAAAGTATGTGCAAATATAATAGAGAGAAGGACCCACTCCTAGGGATTAGAAAATATATTAGTCCCATCTTTGTTCTTTTTGAGGTCCACTGGCTCCTGTTGTTTGCTCGTTCTGTCATTAATCTTCTGTCTGTTGAGAATTATTCTTAGAGGGACTTATCCCCAGGGAAGAAATTTGGAGTTAAATTTAACTTGTAATTATTCAAAACAGTTGTCGAAGTAAAGGAGGTGGGTAGGCCAGTTAGCAGAAGACACAATAGCAGCGGCATTTATGCCGTGACCTTTTCAGGCTCCTGCAAGCTTCTATTCAGGTACAGTTTCACATAGCAGCTGGCCAGATCTAAGAGCCAGATCTTGCTGCTACAAGGGGTGGGCTGCCTCCTCTGCCATTCTTTTCTGTGCATTCTTGCTCCATCCCTTGTGTGGTTTGGCAGTTCAACTGAGCTGATTTGGCTCACTAAATCCTGAGAAGAATATTCCCTTGCTCTTGCTGAATTAGTTTTTTATGGGTTCAAGTGAGCTGAACTGACCAACCACTGGCAAGAGGAGTGCTGGGAAAGAAGGGGGGGAGAGTTGTGCAGCTGGTGACAGGAGGAAGAGTAGGAAGAAGAGAAGAGAAGGAGAAATGAGAGAAACTAGCTTTTTCACGTGACAGTGACCTTTAGATCTGCTGTGCTGTACTGAGAGACCTCACCCGTGCATACTACAATGGAAGAAGAAAAAAAAACAGTTTACTTACAATGTATAAGGTGATACTTTCCATTTGTACCACAGAAATCTTTCTCTATTTTGCACTGAAGGAACTCATGTCATCAAGTGACAGTACCGGAACTGCAAACTACAGAGGCAGAGAAGATATCTTCTTCTTACATAAGAATTACTGCCTGGAAGTCTTAGCAAGTGAAAATTTCTGTCTTACTCCTCTCTAGAAAAAAAATTAAATCAGCTAGGCAATAGTTTGGTATGTGATAACCTACAGGCTGTATAAACGGGCAAGTGCTTTAAATAGGTAGGGAAGCATGCAAACACCTGGCAATTTAGATTTGATCAAGAAGTGGACACAGTATTTCAAGTCTGTATATAAATGTTCCTCATTTTGAGAAGCCAACTAACTCACCTGCCATGAAGTGCTAGATTTCCTCTTTTTTCTCCATTTGCTATCTATTTTGAAGTGCATGAATGAAAAAGAGATCCCAGAAATTAGTAGAGGGAAATGGCATTTACAACCCTAGCAGAGCCACTCTACCAACTTAGAGCAACAACTGTGGCCACGTGGAAAACCTACCCAAAAATAAAGTCCCGCTTGCCTTTTCTGCCTCCTCATCCCTGGACCAAAGTCTGAACATTGCGATCAGGATGAAGAGGAAAGTGGGAAATCTATTGGCAAATCAACAACTGTGCTATTTTCAAACAGAAAGCTGAAGAGCTTTCAAAATAAAGCACCCTCCTTATCTTTTAAACTGTCCTTCAAAAGAGGAATAAAGACAACTGCCTTCATCTTCCTGGTCCAAGAAGCTGAGTCCTAATCTGTGCTGCTTATATTCTTTGTGTGATATATGTTTTGTAAATCAGAGCTGACCTTTTTTCCAGGGCAGGGAAAGGCTACTTACCTGTCCCTTTCTTTCCACTCTGTCCCTTAGCTGGCTGCCTGGGTGGACAGCTAATTGCAGATGCCATGTTCAACATGGATACCTTGGCCCTTGCCCCATGCTCCCAGGGGTGCCAGGGTACAGCCCATTTAATCACTGGAATTTTTACCACTGGATTTCCAGCCGCTACCCCTCAGCCCCTTCTCTACACTGGCCTTCAGATCACCCAGGCCTCTGGTCAAACAGCAGCAGCTTGATGTTTGGTGTTCCTCCTCCAGTATTAAAGTAGCGGGTTTTGTCAGCTCAGACTGACACCAAGCATCTGACATGTTCCCACAGTCAAGCACTGGTATAAAGACTTTTGGCTCTGCTGCTTAAAATGTACAGATGAATGAAAATTAAGAGATTGTAGGCAGGTTGGGATAATAGATACTAAGAAAAGGGTTTATGTCTCCCATTTCAGGCAAATGATGCAAAGAGAGAATCAGCACAGGGAAGGAGTATATAGGAATGAGTGCCCAGACAGCTTGTGGGTAGGTGTTAAAAGACTGATTACTTCTTTGTATGAGTACATGCATTCAGTGAATCCACTTGGCAGCTGACAAAAAGGCCACCAAGGTAGTTTATGACAGTGCTTTCATGTGTGGCTCTGATAGTTGCTTTAGATTCAACAATTCATCCCATGTTGAAGGGGGAAACTCAGGTTAAAGACAGAGTTAGCACATAATAAAGATAGGACCTGATGCTAGAGTCTCTCCCAGTAGCTGAGTCTTCCCTCATTAGCAGGGCAGAGCAGCAGAGCAGTAATACTCCTGTGACAGTGCAAAGACTAATTGAAAAGTCAGGCAATCAATTGTTAATTTTGTAGCTTCTCTATTTGCTATAAAAGTACAACTTTGTCATAATCCATTCATAAGTGATTGCTCATTGCACCAGCACAGGCGATTTCTTATGCCATTGTACCTCCATATGGAATTAAAATCAGCAGCACAGGAAGTCTGAGTAAGAGAGCATGAAAAAACATCAATAGCAGGGATAACGCCACAGAGTAACAAACACTTATCCACTATGAATAGCTCCCACCAGAGGAAAGATGTAATTTATAACTCTGCTTCAGTCTCAATTATGAAAACTGACAAATAAAGAAAGACTTCCTTCATTTCTGCTGGAATCTCATTCTTGATGAAGCTATTGAATTCAAATGCCGATCACTTGGCAGGCACTTCTTTAGATCTACTCAGCGAAATTCATTTACTACTTAAAAGCCAGCTGATACTGACAAAAATAAATAAGATTTTGGTGACTAATTTAATATTTAGAATCTCTCCTCTAAATTTAGTGAGCACTGTGTTTTATTGCTTATCATGTTGGACACTTACTGGATGGATGAGAATCCCAATATAGTAGGAACGTATTTCAACATAAAATGCCTAGCATATAGTTATTAATATAAACCTATTTTTGAGAGGCTAGGCTGACAGACAAGCGAAGCCTTCTGAAAATAATGGATGACTTCAGTGTGACACCAGCTCTGCACAGCTCACATCAGTATACAGTTACACCACATATCTATTTTGCACAGATAGACCTCATGATAGGTGTGTTACGTGACGGATCTACATTGAATGGTGTCAATTTTGGCTTCTTCAACGCTACAGGAAACTGCTCAGCTGACCAGAATTATGTTGAATGTGTAAATCAATCTCTTACACAGGATGTTGAAAGAAAAATTACTTTGTGGGTAGCAAGTGTAAGTGCACTGATTAGGGCACTAACTTGTATGCCATTGGAGTGTAAACATCCCCCATGCTTCCAGCATTCACATGCTGTCATTTTAATGACAGTAAGCAAGATAACCCAAAGAGAGAGCCTAATGGTGTCACGCTTAAAGATTAAGAAGTTTAAATCAAGGGCTAGGAACCAGAAAGTATTAGCCCTATTTCCTCTTCTACCACTGCAAAGCAAGTGGTCATATGGCAAGTCATTACCATGCCATTACCATTACCACCATGCCTCATGAAAAGCAAATACAGTTCATCCTCCTGAAAATGAAAACAGTTAGATTATCTACTACTGAGAAGTATTGAGAACGGTAATTAGGGAACTATTCTTTTATCTGATCTTGATTTCAGTCTACTTCATTCATTATAAGATGATGGGTCCATTACTACCAAAGAGAACTTCAAACATTTAAAGAGCCAAATAAATATTAGACCATAAACCTCACTTTCCAAATCATAGCCTTCTCCTTGTTCCTTTTCTTTTTTTTTTTTAAACCCTCTAAGATTAACAGAATCCAATTGTTCTAGTGCAAGGATGAAACAGAACAGATCATGTGTTCCAGTGAACAAAACAAAGTAGAAAAAAATAGAAGTAGAAAAAAATAGACTCATACATGACTAAGTAGAGAGAGTCAGAAGAAACACAGCAGCTACAGAAGAAAATTAAAAATAGGAAAGACAAGCCCAGTGACTGAAAATGTGAAAGAGACTCTCAGCACATATGAATGACTGCTTTGGCTTTCACACTGGAAAAAGAAAAATCTTTTCAAGATACAGAATTTTAAGCCAATTGTTAAAAAAAACCCCAAGCATTTATGACAACAATAACTGCCCTTCTCGCATGAACAAATGCATGTTTCCTTCAGTTTACTGATCCCTCTCTTTAGTGGCAATGCCAGCTAAAACAGCTCCTACCTTCTTCCCACCACCAGCAGTTTGATCCTATTCTCTTCACTAGAGCAGATGTCTGGGAGGTCCTAGGGTGAACGGGTTTCAAACTGACTGTACCCCCCATCACCACCTAAGTCCTGCTTTTTTTCAGCTGCACAAACAGCAGAGTGGGAGGTTCAGGAATTAGAATAAGCTGCCTGAAGGATGGGGCTGGTACCCAGAAGGTGCTTAGAACAATTCAAGCAGACTTGCCATCACTTGTCTTAATTCATGGTTCAACAAGCAGTTCTAGGATCAGCTGGCTCTGCCTCTGAGATAAGCAGTCCCTTACTTCATGGGTCCACCCACTCTCTCCCGCCCCATGTCTCCATTTCCTTTTGGCAGACACAGATGTTTTTTGCTGTTTTACAAGGAACAGGATCAGGGAACTTACTCGGCTGAAAAATAGATTTGGCCTTTGTTTTGCTCAAGTCAGTTCTCAAGGGATGCAGCATCCACCTATTTTACCCCACGTGCACAAACTGGAGGGCGCGAGCCAGTGCCTGGGGACAGGGAACCATGGGACTCACTCTGACTGAGACTGGCTTAACTAATATATGTGTCCACGGAATTACAGTCCTGTGGCCCCAAAACCATCCTCCTTAGCTGCAGACATGCAGCCACTTGCCTGTCGTAACTGTATACACAGCAAGAATGCAATGGTTGAAGGAGCAACCCGCCAATCAGTAAATTGCCTCTCATGTTCACTCCAGTCACTTCCAGTTAATTTGTTGATTTCTTAATGCGATGGCCCAGTCTGACAACAGATACCTGTGGAACCTTATCGCTCAGAAGCACTTGTAATTAATGTGATTCCTGTCAGCGAAGACAATCAGATAATCCAGTCAAGTCAGCTCTAGAAATGTCCATGAAGAGACATAATTTGCATGAAGCCAGAGGAGATGACCTACCCCTCTTGCATTTTTTTAATTCTCTGAGGATCTCTCTCTAAAAACCCTGTGCTGATAGAGAAGACCATTTGTGAGACCTCTTCAATCTACCTGGCTCATGACAGTACTGAAAATTAGCAAGGGCAAAGAGAAGGCATTGATGCAAAACAACATAATTCTTCGAGGCTGACAGAGAAATCAATCCAAAAGCAAAGAGAAGAGAGACAGTAAAGCCATTTGCTCATCTAGCCAGGTAATGCGAATTTGAAAATATGACGGGGACAGGTTCTCATGGTCTTATGAAAGAAACAGTTCACAATGTGTTGGGCAAATGGGGCAAACAGCACTGCCAGCACCAGGCAGGAACTGGACAAAGTCCACAGTGTTGGCACAGATCCTGCTGCCTGACCTCAGCCTGGTCCTGAGCTTGAAGTTTCATGCTTGTCCTCCAAAGGTGCCACCGGCCCTTCCCTCCCTGTCTGCTCCTGCCTTTACATCAGCTGTAGCACTCATACAGCCAGGGACTCACCCAGAACAACTGGATGATCCACGTGAAAACTCAATCAATATATTTGCAGGGCAGGACCACTACTTTCAAGTGGTCTTAAGCTCACTGTGAAACCATATCTGAATCTGTGGCAGATGTCTGAACACCAAAAATAGCCTGCAAGATTTACAGTAAAACTGCAACTTACTCCTCCACTGCAAGGAAATTATTTGGGATTTTAGAGAAATTCTGACTGCTTCTTTCTGTAAGTATATCTAATAAAGGCAGGCTTCCCCTGCCCTAAACCCTATTAATCCAAAACTCTGGCATACTGCAGGACATATATCGAATGACTAATCAGTCAAAAGCCCCACTGGGTTAAATATGTGGACAACCTGATGTTGAATGCAGATTTCAGAGTGGGGATACGTTGGAGAAGCACTGGAAGCACCGGAAGGAAAAAAAAAAAATTGCTCAAGCTCTCTCAGGACACTCAAAATATCTTTTTCAATATATCGGATTAAAAACTAAATAACTTTAAATATAGTATTGCAGCTATTTGACTGCTGAACTCTGGGGCCCCTCAGGGTTAGTAAAGAGAAACAACAGTGAACAGGGAGCCAGGATGTAATTCCTACAGGCCTCTACAACTGACCTATTGTCTCAGAATTTTTCCCCAAAATAAAATCTCACTGAGAGTGAGGGTCTGTAGGTTTTTATAGAGTCATATGCCTCTACCTCCTGTAACCTGAGGAAAAATAAATATTAGAGGGTGTCCCTCAACAGGAAGGTTTTCCTCACCTGTGCAGAAGTAGAGGTTTTCAACTCCCCTCTGCCAAACCATTCTTTATTTTAGCAATAAAGAAAAAATTACTTCTGATTAGCCGTGCAAAAATTAGGAAGTTTTTGCAACCTCTTCATAGAATCACAGAACCATAGAACGTTTAGAGTTGGAAGGGACCATAAAGATCATCGAGTTCCAACCCCCCTGCCATGGGCAGGGACACCTCCCACTAGACCAGGTTGCTCAAAGCCCCATCCAGCCTGGCCTTAAACACGTCCAGGGATGGGGCATCCACAACTTCCCTGGGCAACCTGTTCCAGTGCCTCACCACCCTCACACTAAAGAATTTCTTCCTAATATCTCATCTAAATCTCCCCTCTTCCAACTTAAAACCACTACCCCTTGTCCTATCACTATGCTTCCTGACAAACAAGTCCCTCTCCAGCTCTCCTGTAGACTCCCTTCAGGAAGGCTGCTAGAAGGTCTCCCTGGAGCCTTCTCTTTTCCAGGCTGAACAGCCCCAGCTCTCTCAGCCTGTCCTCATAGGAGAGGTGCTCCAACCCACTAATCATCTTTGTGGCCCTCCACTGGACCTGTTCTAACAATTCTATGTCCTTTCTCTGTTGAGGACTCCAGAGCTGGACACAGGACTCCAGGTGGGGTCACACAAGCGCAGAGTAGAGGGGCAGAATCACCACCCACAACCTGCTGGTCACGCTTCTTTTGATGCAGCCCAGGATACAGTTGGCTTTCTGGGCTGCCAGCGCACACTACCAGCTCATGTCTGTTCCAGACAGAAAGTCATCAAATGAGTTCTGGCACAAGCTGGTAACTGTCAACTGCACTTATACTTTATGGGCACACCCATAGTACTTTCCTACACTATCTTCTCCTCTCTTTTTTCACTAAAAGTTAACTAGCCTTTGTGAACAAACAGCAGACAATTGACCATGAAATAAAAAAACCTCAACTGCAGCTAACACTAGCTGGTTCCCAAAACACAGTGAGAGAAGAGAGAGGTGAAAAGAAAAGATTAATCATGTGTGATAGCAGAATCTGCCCTCAGCCACAGAGCCAAGCAGAAGGCTGAGGCTCTTGCATTCACTCACTTAGAAGATAACAGCTTGCAGATGATATTTTGGCTTTAGCCAGCAAAAAAAATAATTGCTCCAGTGGCTCAGGGACTGACAAAAGTACCAATAACTTCACAGCAGCACTAGTAATAGTATAAATTGTAGATCTAGTGACTTTGCTGGACTGGGTTCAAAATTCAGAAGTATGGTATAAGCAAAGGCTCATCCCCATCTTCTGTGCAATGATCTTTAATGTATTTGAAGACTGCTATCATATCCTACACTGCTGTAGCACCAAATCTAGGCATTCTGGTAAAGGACTTTCAGTGAAAGAAAAAGAGATACAAGGATCTGTACAATGCTTTAAAGGTACTGCAAATGAAAATGTATAAAATGTCTTTTAATCCATGAAAATGTGAAGTCAGGAAGACCTAACTGTGAATCTATCACCAGAAGAGACTGGAGAGGTGTTAAAAAAGAAACTAACTAAAAGGACATAAGATAGTGGTGAATGGAGTCAAATCCAGTTGGCTCCACAGCTAGTCACAAGAGGTATTGGCCAGGGCTCAGTACTGGGATCAGTTCAGTTTAACATCTTTATTGATGATCTGGATGAGGGGATCAAGTGCACCCTCAGAAATTCCATGGGACGTGATGAAATCCATCCACATTTCCTGAGGGAACTGGCAGAAAAAGTTGCCAAGCCGCTTTCCATCATATTTTAGAAATCATGGCAATCTGGTGAAATTCCTGTAGATTGGAAAAAGGGGAACATAACCCCGATATTCAAAAAAG
>VZRU01021091.1:0-28187 GCA_013398155.1 Pedionomus torquatus | reverse complement strand
CGGGAGGTGATTCTGCCCCTCTACTCTGCACTTGTGAGACCCCACCTGGAGTCCTGTGTCCAGCTCTGGAGTCCTCTACAGAGAAAGGACATAGAAACTGTTGGAAGGGGTTCATCAGAGGGCCACAAAGATGATTAGAGGGATGGAGCACCTCTCCTATGAGGACAGGCTGAGAGAGCTGGGGCTGCTCAGCCTGGAAAAGAGAAGACTCCGTGGAGACCTTATCGCAGCTTTCCAGTACCTGAAGGGAGCCTACAGGAGAGCTGGAGAGGAATGTGTTTTTCAGGAAGTGTACTGATAGGATAAGGGGTAGTGGTTTTAAGTTGGAAGAGGGGAGATTTAGATGAGATATTAGGAAGAAATTCTTTCCTGTGAGGGTGGTGAGGCATTGGAACAGGTTGCCCAGAGAAGTTGTGGATGCCCCATCCCTGGAAGTGTTTAAGGCCAGGCTGGATGGGGCTTGGAGCAACCTGCTCTAGTGGGAGGTGTCCCTGCCCATGGCAGGGGGGTTGGAACTCGGTGATCTTTAAGGTCCCTTCCAACTCTAACAATTCTATGATTCTATGATATTTCATGGTCTAACCTGTACTGTGGAATTTATTTGGTTCAATTAATAGGAATACACAACTGGTTTTGAACTTGCATATATACAGACTCCTCACAGTTACCCAACAGACGCACTATCTCTTCTACAAATTAAAATTCAAAAAAAACCCCACAAAACAGTAGGAGAAATACCATTCTGATAGCTATTGTAAACTACATCTTTATTCAGACATCTTCCAAGATGCCCCTGGAGCAGAGAATTTATAATTACTTCGACTTTTCTTGTTACATCCTGTAAACCAGACACACTCATTAAAGCTGTAACTTCCTTTCAGTTCAACAGTAAACAACTAGTATTCTCTTCTCAGAAACCTCAAAGTTCAAAGTATTTATTTACAGGAGAGATCTATTTTTTAAAGGACCATCAGTTTTCAGGGCAGGCTAGGCTGTACAGAAGAATTTTCTTTGACTGCTTCCTATTTTTTTTAAGAGAATAAAAATATGCCTTTAAAGGAATCCTTATATTTTGTTCATTCTAGCTTATGTCAAATCTTCTGTTTTCAATAAATAGCCTGCTGAACTGAACAAGCACAAAGCAAAGAGCCCTTTCTTAGGGTGGTTAAAAGGAAAAATATCCTGTGGCTTTAGGAGGCATCATAGAGATTGATATTGCATTAATCGGGTTTTTGATATTGTCTTACAGAACATTCCCATAACCAAACATATGAATATTGTCAAGTTACAGATTTTGTATGCTGACCACAAAACAAGTTGGAAAACTGTATTCAAAGAGTAATTTTCACAATAAGATTGGTACATGTAATTTCACACTCCAAGAGCAGCTTACATAGAGTTTCATGTCAGATGGGTGTATTGGTCTTATGCTGTGTTCTCACTACTGTCTTGACTGGTAAAGTAGCAAAGACACCTCTCAAATGATAACAAGCTGCAAAGTGTTGCAAGCACCACAGTGGAAACAAGCAGATTCCAAAATGGCCTCAAAAAACCCACAGAACAGGTAGGATACAATTCAAGATGGTAAGTTCACTCAGGGAGAATTAATTGCACAAATATGCACACTGGGCAGAAATTCTGAAGAACAAAACCTGCATAGTTCAGAGCATAGGAAACCACAAACAGCACATGTAGCAATCCATTGGTATGATATAAAGAACCCCAGAACTGTTTGAAGTTCATCCTCGACACTGTGGATAATCTTAGGCAGCCACCACCACATGTTGACACAGGCTTCTAGATTGACCTGCAATAGTTCAGGTAATTTAAAAGGCAAGAAGAAACTGAAACCCACTTATCCCTTAAAGGAAATCAGTTGTAAAGAAAGGTGTCATTTCAGGGCTAATAGGAGCAAAATTAAATCTGCCAGCTTGTGCGCTAACTACTTTTCTCCCTTATCAGCTTATTTCTGAGAAGCCAATGCATTGTATTGAGTATTTAAGAGCACAGGACCCTCATAGTGCAAATACCAAACTCTTCCAAGAATATGAGACTCACATTCACGCAATCACAGATCTAGTGGATGCAACTGCAAAGTTATCTACTGGTAAGTACATGTCCTTGTGAAGTCACTGAAGACCAGCTGTTTAAAATTGCTTATAAATGCCTCATTTAATTGACTACCAACAGGCAAGGGGGAGTGTCACCTGCATAGGTATTTTTTCTTAGTAAATCAAACATAAAAGTATCTAAAACAATTTAAGTAAAAAAATAATCCAAGAGTTTTTTATGTCAAGTACAATATATGAAAAATAATGCTTTTCCAGTATTAGCATAGTCTGTGCAGCTGGATAGATTAGTTCCAGAACTACTCACTTAAGACAAAACCAAGAAAATTATATTTAAATTAATTCAAATCCTTGTACCTTATTTGATGAGCAATGAAGTGAAAAAAAATTGAGACAGTCTTCCATCTTTTCTATTCCATTTATTGTAAGCTACACAAATGCATCTTTTATTCCTTCCTCTTAGTATACCTTAATTTCTATAGTTGCTGACTGTAATCACATATTTAAACTCCTTACTACAGACCCAAATGATTAAACATATTTCTGATGTTGGAAGATACCCTCTATCTACTACCTTCTTCAATTCCAATAATGATTATGTGTCAGAGGGAAAGCAAGCCTGCATTTTTAAATATCCTCCAGTGTCATAAAGCTATTATTGAAATGCCTTCTGTTCTGCCTACTGTGGAAAAAAAAAAAAAACAGCAAGACAAGAGAAACCAAGAAATAACAGAGGATATGGCCATTCAGCATGTTGTCACTTGCCATAAAATTCAGAAACTGCATCCAAGCAGATTCATCAATATCACCCAGTAGCTCCTCTGCCAATAATACTGCTTTATCTAACTTGCTAACAGCGAGTGCAGGAACCTGGCTTGAATCTCTTGGACATGGCTTCACCTTTCATTTAAGGGGACTGTGAAAAAGTCCTCAAGGTTCTTTTGGGGGAACCAAAGAACATAAACATAAACCAGGACAAATAAAAACATAAACCAGGATTTTCTTCCTCATTCAACATTACACAAGACAGAAAGATCTAGGCAAAAGGAACAGCAAGATATGTCTTTGGTCCATCACATGCAAAGGGTATAAAACAAGCCGTTCACAGTAGAGAAATAAGAGATGAGTCTTCCATCTGGCAACAGCACTATTTTGGCTGGTTTGAACAACTTCTTCATCTTAGCACACTCTCTGCCCTGCCAGCCTAGCTGTTTCAGTAGCCAAGGGATGAACTTGGTCAGAGAGCTGATCCATCTGTAAAACAACCCAGCAAAATAAATGGCTATTTTCAGATGGATCCATTGCCAGTCCTGGTAAGTGTGCAAGTGCCCAAACAGATCTGACAGCATGATGGAAGAAGCACTTTGTGGACACGAATAGGAAGCTGGGAGCACTTGATTAAGTTGACAGTGGCACTTAAGAAATACACAGAACAACACTTAAAATACCACAAGGATAAAAAAGCCTGGCACTGCCACACAAATACAGGTAACTGCAACTTTGATCTCAGTCTTATGACACGTCCAATCAAGCATGAAGCCAACTTAAGAAGTCCCTGTCCCTCCTGCAGCTTGTTTGCCTGTCCCTCAAGTGTGCTGATCAAACTGTTTCTATGTTGAACTGAAAATTGGTTTAACAAAAGCAACTGGAGTATAAACAATGCTTGAAAGAAAAGGAAGACAAAAAGATATGCAAGATCTCACTTGAAAACTCAGTGTCAGAGTACTTCCTACAGCATCTTATATCAGAATAGCTAAAATAGTTGTTATTCACATTTTCTACTCTGTGGTGCCAGTCTGTACAGTGGGACGTGTTTTAAATGAACAGTTCCCAAATATGATCTGGCTCAAGTTCTTTAATATTATTTTGTACCCACATAACTGAAACTAAGGAGCATGGCCAAGCAAAATAAGGTGGCAACGATGTACTGTCTCATCATGCCTAGGGAAAGAAAAATAAGCACTGGTACGTACATCTCCAACACCCAGACATCAGAACAAGTATTTTTCAATTCTGTTTATTTGGACAGGCTTAGGAGGCTGCCCACTTCATGAAAGAGAGGTGATAACAGGAAACCAACTACAGGGTCCTGACACCAACTACAGGGTCCTTACCCCTGGTCACCCCTGGAATATTGTACACGGTTTAAAGCAGATTGACGTGCATCATTTGATTAACAACTCACCACCCTGCAGGACCAGCCCATGTGAGAACAATAGTTCTGATTAACAGCAGAAAGAGATCATATGAGCAAGGGGGAAAGAAAGCAAAACTACATGAACTCCACGCTTAGTTTTCAAATAAAGCACAAAGGGAAATTATGTTCACAACTTTTTTCTGAAAGTCAATGAGATTTCAACATCTGGATTCCCCACTCTGTAAAAATCACCCTTTTGTATAATCTAGAATGCAACAAGAATTGACGCCCAAGCTGGCTTAACTACAATTTAAAAATGTTCTGTGAAGGATACTACAGTGGTCCCATAAGCTCAGACATCACACTACCATTGTATACTTGGAGAACTTGGATTTAGTCCCCATGAGACAGCTTTGAGATCCCATATATTGTAAATGACAATCATGTAGTTACTTCAAATAATGAGAAAATTGTGAATTTTGAGAAGGAATTAATTGACAAGTAGTTTCTGCTAAATACATAGTATTATCAACCATTTGAATACTGTCCTGAAGCACTAGAAACAATATAGGACAAATGTCTTTTGTCAGAAATAACTGTTTGTTCTTATCTTGAATTTCTGTGAACTAGAAGACGGCTTCTTTGATACCTACCAGATGCTATTCTCATTATATTAAAGAAGACAAGTTTCCTTTCTTAGATGCTCTCTCTTACTAGACGCACAGGGTATATGCATCACACAGAGCGCCAGATAAAGCAACCAACATACATTCCAAAATTATATCTAAATAGAATTTTAAAGTGCTTGCACATGTGCCTAAGTACTTGTCCTGAAGCCTCAGTAAAATCAAGTACAGGACAGTTACATACAAACTTAATAACTCTCAGATAATGTAATCTGAGATTGGTAGATATTATCAAGATTGTTATCACAATTGCAGGACTTGATTGCAAACAGTAGCACAGGCACAATAAGAAAGTTCCATTCCAGAAATAAAAATATTGATTAAAACTATTTGAAATTAAGGACACAGTGCACAAGAAACATCATCACAATGATTATTTTTGTCAACATTTCAGCTGACTGAAATCTATAGATCTAGCCTCTACATGTGTACCCAGTAGCTTTGATGTACATGACAAATTGTTTTAAATAAGATTCTCCAAGTCTTACTCCTCCTAGCTTCTGACAGAATTATTTTGGATAATGCCACTTTTCTGCTAAGAACACTGATTCCTTCTAATGCTCTTAGGTGCAGAAGATCTTTTTTTATTTAAGAGGTTTAACATATATTAGAAAAAACATGCCTGTCGCCTGAAAATTACTAAAAAGCACCCTGTAAAATTCAGTGCAGAAGGACACAAACTCCCTATAAGGTTAATAAACATATTAATCTTACAATAACCTGTGAAGAAGATATGAGTAAACCAAGCAACTCTACTTTGGTATATATATCAGGTTGAAGTAACCACAGAAAATACATATACTTCAACTCTGACCAGCCAAAAACATCACACCAGTGTTATCAGCATTGCAAAACAGCAGTGGGGAAAAAAGGCAAGCAGAAAACAAATCAGAAATTCATGTTTAAATTTAGTTCTGCTATGTGATTCCCCATGTAACCGTTAGCTCTGGGCCTCAGCTTCTCTACACAGAAAAAAAGTGATTTGCACAAGTTTTCATGGTGTATCAAATTTGTTCTGCTTCTAAGCTCCTGTTAATAATAGTTCTATGCAACATGGATAGAAGCCGGCTTTAAGAGCTGAGTGCAAGAGCATCTGCCAGCTACATAAAAAAAAAAAATTCTTAGGCAAGGAAAGCATGACCTAGTGCTCTGCTCAACAGCAATTGTGTGTATATAAAGCTGCAACTTTGGGACATCATTTTTGATCACATTTTCTCACATTTTAGAGGAACATTTAATTCTTATTGGCTGAACATTTGAGAAGAAAGCAAGAAAACAGAGGCTATATCTGCTGACCTGAGCTTGTTTTTTTCACTTCCCTGCTACTGTGGACTTCCAGGATTCTCCAAGGGAAGAATTGATAAGGGGTTAACACCCCTTATCCTTAATGCCATCTCCACCTCACCCCGACTTGGTAGCTCAGCTTTGCAAGTCTTGCCCATCCTTGAAAAGACAACTTCTACTGCAGGCTGGGAGAAAAGAAAGGAGAGAATGCTTAGGGAGAAGACTGCAGGAGAGATGCACAGCATCACTGCTGGAGAAGCCAAGGGGGCTGGGGGAGCTCACAGAGCCACTGGTTGTGGCAGAGGGAACGCAGGGCATGGACAACAGTGGGGGGAAAGGGCAATTGGTGGGATGGGAGTCTGGCATACGGGAGGGGGTACACGGAGAACAAGGAGCACACACTATCCCTGGCTTGGAGATATCTCATGGGCTTTTCCCTCAGCAATACCCACATGGCAAATAGACCCCACAAGCAGATAACGCTCAAACTGCACAGGGTCATGGAGCAGGAGAAACCTGGCAGTGCTGAAATGGAGGCACCACCTGCAACAATAGAGGGGCACGAGGAGGGAGGGGACTGAGGGAGTCCCTGTCAGCAAGTGAACTTGCTGGGCTTTACGCAGCGTGTCCTGCCCTGCTTTTGCTCCAGGGCCTGCCCTCCTCCAGTTTCTTACATATTAGTGTGACTCTCTATTTAGCAAAACTTCCCTAATGGTAATCTGCCCTTGGCAGCCTTCCGTCTCCACTCCTTCGGCTTCTGTCAGCACTTAATAAGGAACATCTGATGATCTGCATCTGACTGCCGCCTCATCTGTCACTGCTAGACACGCTGTTCCCAGAGCCACCACCGCACCCACCTGAGAGGTGCCTCCAAGAACCCACCGTTGTTGGTGGGTTGCAAGACTGTTGTGCTACACCCACCTCATGTATATTATTAGTGTAAGTGTGCCATCCATGCAGTTTAGGGCAGGCAAACTTGTTTTGCTCAGACTTCAGGATGCTTCACCATCACTACTCTTCATGTGCTTTCTCTTACGGCAGTTCTGCTTTGCAATTTCTTACTGATAGTCACAGCTGAAAGGTCTTATTTGGAATTATAAAGCTGAGCTTTTTCTGTTAATTTTTAAACTTCCCTCTACTCCCCCTTACTCTCCCCTCACATCAATAAACATCTGCCTGCCTTCCTGAAGGCCACCCATGCTAGTGTATTCCAGCAAGATCCTGTTACAGCTCACAGCATAGAGCCAAGCTATGCACTTGCTTTACCTCCACCCAAAGGGATTTAAAGAAATTTAACTTGCAGACAATCTGGAAAATCTAAGTTGATCATTTACTGCTATTAACCCCACCAAAGATTACACTGAGTTGATATGCACAGGTAGTTACAGCATTTGCAAGCACAGACCTCATCAAACGCGTATGCCACCGAGCAGAGTGCTTCCAACAATTTGAAGTCAGCACACATTGCTTAAACTGTCGTTTTGTCCCTTTCCCCTTCATTATCCCTCTCCTCTCACACATATATTCCTCTGCTTTGTCTTTCTCCCAAAAGAGATAAAACACGGGTTTGATTCATCTCTCACGGCTATCAGTGAGCCTCAGCTCACTGTATTCATAGTTCCAGACTGTGCAAGGACAAATCTGCAGGCACTTTCTGC
This sequence comes from Pedionomus torquatus, assembly GCA_013398155.1. Lineage (NCBI taxonomy): Eukaryota > Metazoa > Chordata > Aves > Charadriiformes > Pedionomidae > Pedionomus > Pedionomus torquatus. Next base: position 20,353 of record VZRU01021091.1, on the reverse strand, counting down.
ATTTAATTTCAAAACCAATAAAATATTTTTTAAAAGGCTAGGAACAGGAATTGAGCCCAATCCAATCATTACTGCAGAAGGCCCAGTTCCATGGCATCAGTCAGCAATATGCCGAGGAGGGCTGGCACGGCATAAAGGGACCATCACCCTTTCTTAGTGAAAATCTACTGTAGGTGAAGGATGATCTTGGCTGTTAAGCACTCTGCTACACAATGCATGCAAACCCTATCAATACAGAGAAGATACTGAGACTACCAGAAGTTGAAAAGAAGTCATAATATTACTGCCTTATTCTCCACTGACACTCAGCTGGTAGTACACTGTCAAAGACATGGCCAAGAAAAAAATTTGGACATAAGGACTCACTTTGGCAGCCACTGCCTTGGAAGAGCATTCTCACACCTTTTCTGCCATGCCTCTCTTTCTTCTCCAGTTCATCTGGGGTGGGTGGATACATCCACCATCAGCTTAAATGATGCCTGCTGCTCTGCTCTTCTGAGATTATTTTATTATTTTGCTCTAGTCATTGCTGTTTCAGTTCACCGCTCCACTTGATCTCTCTGAGTTCACAGACACAGCAGCAGTGTCCTGAATGCTTTGTTACTAGCATTCAAGAAATATGCAAAGACAGAAGACAACGCATGACAGAGGTTGAAATGCATGATGGCAAGAAAGGGTTTGTCCCCCAAAAGTAATTGAACTTCCTATTCTGAATATGACACAACATTTCAGAGAATGGCACAGCCACTCCATTGCTCTCCCAGACACTTTCAATACAGGAAGGAAACCATGCAGACTTCTGTGCACACAACAGTCAGGTCAAAAAGAGGTAAGTGAGGTGCAGACAGGGAAGGAGCCACATATCCCTTGCCTGCTTGCCTGTTCCCTAACACCTTTTTCTTCCTGGCTCTATCAAAGTGCAGAGGCTGTCAGATGGCCCTGCTTCTCTTCCCCTTCAAGCTCTCAGACTTACAGCCTTTGTTCCTCTTCCTGATGGACAGCTTTTCTAAGCCTCACCTGCATGTCCCATTCCTGATGTTGGTTTCTTGCTGCTCCACTCTTCTGATTTTATGGACAGATGCTAGTACTTGTGCTGTAATATGGTAGCTTCACAGCCATTGCGAGATCACAGCATTTCAGAGCACAGTTAGAGGTAGAAAGGAGCTGTTCAAGAGAACTGTTCTTGCCATTTGTAAAGAAGGAGGGGAAAAGGATTAATAAAAAAATAAAAGTTGGTGAGAGGAAACCTGCAATGACAGCCAGTTACTGTTCAGCTAGTACCAACCAGTCTCACCTGGTAGCTGGAACAAACTATGCAGTGCATTGTACTGCTCTACTCTCCTGTCAACGCAATCAAGCAAACTTAGCCACCTGGCGAGGCAAAGCTGTTGTGTTTTCAAACTGTCTGCTCCTACAAATGCTTGACACTCTTGCTAAAGCTGTATCCTCTTTCAATTATTGGAGAGCTGTTGTTAATGTCTATAGTATTTGGGAAAAGCTTATATGCATCAGCTGTACATAGCATTGCAACCTTGCTTGTAAAATGAACTTGAAAAATGTTTGATTCCTCTTCCTAAAACTCTGAAAAAAACAGGATTTCCAACTCCTAACATAACAGTGGTTCCATCTGCTTCTAATCTTATTGTTCTGGGTACTTCTTCCTGGCCCAAAGACACAGAAGGGAAATCAGTGATTCTTTCCAGAGGGTGGAAATTAATTTGTCAGGTCTACAGCCAGCTCCATTGCTTTCCTCTGAAACACTCCATAGCTCAGGGTTATCACCTCAGCCCTGACTGCACTCACCAGCCCTACTTCCCACTTCTACAGAAAAAGCTACAGAAGCATTCGTGCTAGAGGAGTGTTTATTATTGATGAGCTAAATTTCTTTGCCATGCTTACACACTGCTTTAAATGGGCAGAAGAAATCACTTAACTTATTATCACCCATCTTGTGTGAAAGTTCTGACAGATACCAGGTTTCTCTGCCACTTATTGTCCAGCATTAGCCACTGATGGCCACCATCCTGTAGAGTTAGGGAGCAGCATCCTTACAAGACACAACCTGCCTGTCCAGACACACCGCCACAGGCTGCTCTGCTTCTGCAGCACTTCTTGGACGTGTTTCTCAGCAAGGGGACACCACTGAGCACCTACCCCATTGGGCCAGCCCTCAGTCCCCAGGTTCAGCCAATACAAGGATTCCTTGCCTTTTACGATGGCAGACCCTTGAAGCCATCACATAGCAACACCTATCAAGCTCTTAAAATGGGCCTTTTAGGAACAGAGATCGTGATTTTTAATCTCTAATGTTGATTCTTACTTCTTCTGTACAGATATTCAGAGGAAATCTCCTACCCTACGTCTGTGACATTATGGAAGCTAACTGAGGAGTACCACAGTTATCGTGGAGTACCAGAAATAAGCTTTATATTTATGGCTTTTAAATAAGTGATAAAATCCAAATCCTCCCCCTAATGTTTTCAAAATATATTTCACATAAAGTCATTTTCTCTGTGAGTCAAACTCAAAAGGGTGTTTAAGGTGAAGCAATTTCCAGCTTCTGGGAACATTACATCATCTTTGTCTGTCTACAAAAATTTGGGCTCTGATCAAAGTTAATGCCCTGGTTGAAAGGTTCCTGCCCTCACCTCTCTGTTCCCTAGCTGAGGTTCCCATTCCTTCCTGCTTGCTTATCTGTACATGCTCTGCACTCAGATTTGTCAAAACAATCCCATTCAACCCACATTCCCTTCTCCACCCACAAGCACAGTATTATAAGGATTTGTGCTAACCTCACAGAACCAAGAGACTGAGGGAAGAACCACATGTGCACTCAGGCACGTGGCAGTTTTCAGGAGAATCAGTAAGAACCACCTTCTCCTCATCAACATACAAGGTATTCTCATGCCGATCATACTTAGAGGGCAATTCCCAAGACAAGGCACCCTGTGTGCCTTACAGCAGCCAGAGGAGGGGGTGTCCTAGCTTTCTTATACCATTCTCAGTCCTCTGGTCTTCCTTTTCGCCTTATTCTATCATTCAACGAACCAATACAACTTACTAAAGAGGCATAAAACTAATCTAAAAACAATAATGTAGAAAAGCAGATATATTTTTTTCTGCTGCTTCAGTGAGTTGAATCTGCATAGAGGCAGCTAAGCACTGGAGTCCTCATAAAGGAAGAAGCAGCACCATGCAGCCAGGAGCAGGAGAGAGAAAATCGGCAGATCTTTTTGGAAGCAGTATGACAGCAGATCCCCAGTCCAAGGCATCGCATTCCAGTAACACTGGACAGCCTAAAAAATACCTGGCCTTTCGGCCTTTCCTCCCAAGCAGAATTGGAAGTCCAAAGATGTACACTTTGTAATAAGATAAAAAAGGGAACTGACTTGTTCACAAAGTTTCTTGCTATTTTTATTTCGTACAAACCCATCCAACCATTCCTAGAGCTAATCACATTTAAGCAGGCAGTTCCACGATTTCAAGCACTTATTACAGTTACTGTTGCAGTAGACACCGACCTAGAGCTGAGCCGTCCTCAGCTACTGAATGGAGCTACAGTTTGAGGGAAGGGATAACAGCCCGAACTAGGCTTTTTCAGGACTACAGGTGAGGCACTGTGCTAGTTCCCAGCCATGCCTGACTCAGGGAGATACTCAGTTTCCCAGCTAAACCTGTCCGTTGGTGAGGTTTCAAGCTAGAGTGTACTAAGTAAATATGGCTTTCCCAGTTTCTGATATGTTATTTTCCAATATAGTTCAGATAAAATGAGGAGCATCCAGCACCCACGCATCAGCACAAACCCGGTACGCCTTTCAGGTTTTGATATACTTGTAGCCTTGTAGCATAATAACAAAGTGAAAATGGAGATTTAGATCAGTAAAAAGCAGGCTGCTTATGTATCCAAGCTGAAGCCCAGGGAAAAGTATAGGAGAAAAGGAAAGTAGGAAAGTAATGTATGTACTTTGATTTTCCAAGTCAGTCCCCATTTCAGGAAAATCTGAATATCGTTCACTTTGCTGGCATGCCTTTCTTCCTCAGAAGACTCAAGGTAAAACTAGACAGGCATTCCCTTTTCAGTCTCATGCTTACAAAACAACTTGAATGTATTACTCCTTCAAAATATCTGTTTGCAGTCCTAACATGAGAAAAAATGCTGAGACTTTATGTGTTTGATAACAAGTCGTGACCTCTGCTTTGGAATTTGGTTAAACCCAGTTTGTTATGCTTCCAAAGCCTCGTCATTCTTGAAACTTCAGTGAATTCAAGTTTAATTATTCTAAAATGAAGTTATTCCTATGTTTCTGTTTTAGAGATATCCACTGAGATTACTAAAGAAGGCTCATTAGCTTTGCTTCATTTCTTTTTACTTTTTAATTACACTAATGGATGAAATTCTGCCTAGTGAGTCAGCGTGTTTTTAGTGCAGGTGTGGTGAGCTCATGAGCCAAATAAAGCACGCCAAGCAGCTCCTCCAGGCCACAGCCCAGTCTTAACACCATCTTCCAGAGCGTCCCTGAAATGCGGACAGGCAGCAAGCCACAAACCAGGTGATTACTTGGGCAGGCATTTCTTCTAAAGGCCTCACAGTCCTTCCACCACTTGTCTTCATCTTGTCTTTGGCCTTAAAGGCAGGTCCCACCACAAGAAAGACACAAGGCGGGACTGCGTACGTGCGTCTGCCGGGACAGATGTGCAACCTCTGGCCATATGACACACCGTGTGCTGATCACAGGACAGAGGGAGCCTGCATTAGCCACCTCACAGGACATACACGCAGCCTCCAGTGAGCTGACTCACTTCACACACACCTGGCTGTGTGGCAGCTAAATGGTGGGCAGGTAGATTGTGAGCACAGGACATATACACGGCCACTTATCTAACCGGGGAAGGGCCACACCTTGCCTTATCACATAGGAACAAGACAGCACTCCTGCCTTGGAGCAATTCTGGTTATGGCGAATACACTGCTAGAGCCTACAAGCACCTCATTTTTCTCTTTCTCTGTTTCACAGAAGTTTTCTGTTACAGAGTAGAGTGGTCTGTATCTCCAAGATAACAAGCTAGTTCGCCTTATTACACATTAATGAGGTTCAGTACAAGGTTTCCTTTTCTTTTCAACCACTTGACTGATAGTGAACATTCTTCACACAGCCAGGCAGAATGCCTGCGGGACAGCCTAATGCTCTGTTCGTTCCTACGAGCTGCTTATAAAAGGACAATGGACTATAACTGCCAATGGAGAAGAAAATACTAAAATAATAGCTAGAGAAATAAATATCATTGTCCTCCACTGACTGCTTGTTTATTTGTTTACCTGCTTTTCTAAAGTGTAGTCTTTGCTCATGGTCTTTCTTAAATGATGGAAAGATGCAAGAACAGCAAGGATCACACATCAGTGACAGGCAGGGCAATCAAGCAGCAACCAGCCCTGTTAAGGATACAGGTGTTTGTCTTTTACATATGTAATGTGGCATCTGGCATAAAAACACATTGATAGGATAAATTCCCACCCAAAAGTTCAATGGTTGGAAAAGAATTACAGATGAGGCAATTTCTAGGCAAATGATCAAAACCCTCCCAGTGCAGGGACTTCAGTGGAAGGTAACAGAGGTCATTCTGTATTTGGTACTCATTTGTACTACATTTGTATTTTGGTACTAATTTATTGTAGTGGCTCTGGCTCTAAGTTTTCTCATTGTTATGATGAAAAGCTACGCCTTGGGACTATATTTTAACCTATATGCTTCATGCATCCCAAAGTTGTATCCAAAGGCTGGCCTGAAATGTGGTACTTGCAGGCAGATGAAGTAAAAGTGAAGGCCAGTTTCTTTCCTTCGGGGTAGAATATTGTTTTGATACCTGGCTTAGGCTCCTCCATGCACAGCAAGTTGCTGCTGTTAACGTGAAACATTTTCTCTCTTTATGCAAGCCAGTAATTTTCAACAAGAGGGCTACAGTTCCCAGTAGATTTATGGACCATTGCTGGAGAATCTGAGGAAATTGTAAAGGCAAGCTATTGTTAATGGTTTCAGAAACACCAACCAGGGGCTCACATCTCTAGGAGAGAAAAAGGCAGAGCATCCATAAATCAAAAAAGCATAAAATCTCCCCTTGTTCTCTCCTGAGGTTTTTATGCTCCACACTCACTCTTCCTCTTCTCTTGGAGCCTTATTCCTGTGTCTCAGTCCCCCATCTTTGATTTGCCTTTTAAAAATAATTCCCTTCTACATTCAAATCCCTCCTTTTACCAATTAACTACTGAAAGAATTCTCTGTATCTTCCTGCCTTGAGCAGACACAGTGTTGGTCATCCTAACAAAGCAATTTAGCACATCTTTATGTGTTGCACTTTTACGTTTAGAAATAAAGCATGACATTTATCTATATAACTGTAATTTCTCAATGACTTTCCCTCAGGTGTTTCTCTTCTAAAGCACAATTATAGGCACTGAAGTCACTCTATAAAATGGTATGCATACCTGATTAGTCTTCTTGTCTGCTTTCAGGGTGTTCAGGTGTTGTTCTCTAACTTAATTGACATTAGTAAAGCATTGCTTTTGGTGGGATGGCAGAGATGAATCAGCTGGAGGGCAGAAAACTTATTTCTAGTCTTCTGCCTACACTAACAGACTAACTGTCACCATTCTGACTGCAGGACTTAGAGTTCCTGATAGTGGCCAGGCTGGACTTCACCTCCATAAGAACAGGCTGGGAGAGGTGGCTGATCCTCCCACTGCATCAAGTTACAGGACAAAGCCAACAGCCAGTATCTTGCCGCCTGCAGGAGTATATTGCTGACTCAAGTGGGACTTGGGAACGTGCTGAGGAAAAACATGCTTTCTTCAGGTGCAAAGCAAAACTACCATTCCTATTCATGCACTCATGTGGCACATCAAGTCAAAAGAGTTACAGATAACAACACCACGTGGATAATCCAGAACTCCACAGAAACATGGGAGCAAAGCTAACACTCCTCTACCAGCATTTGTCCACCCGTATAAAATTCAGCTTAGAATGGTCCTGAAAGAATATTGCTTTTGTATGGCCAGGTTGAATTTGCTGATTAGCAGCAGATACAGCAGTCACTAGGCTGGGTAAATTGAACCTTTAACAAGAGAGTAACAGCTATAAATACAGAAAACTGATGTCATATGCAGACATTTTTCTAAGTATATTTATATTTTAAAATGCACTTGCAAAATAAAAGCAGAGACTCATGTCATTATTATTTGTTCAAATCCTCAATCAGCCATAGCATCACAGCACACATTATAGGGCATGGCCTAGTTATCACAAAACTCTGAAACCAAAAGATTAAGCCTGTTTTTTCAAGTATCTGCCAAGTTCTAAAAGCACTTGAGTGCCACACGACACTGTGCTTAGAATTACCTACTGAGGTTATAAAATATATTACTCCATACCAGTTTTTTGGGGCTCTTGCCTTAATCTATTTACTACGTGGATTTCCTCTGGGATGAAATCCAGACAACTGAGTTATAAAGGCTACTCTACATAAATTTATTGCAAAAATTGGCAAGTGATTAAAGGTGAACTTGAAGAAAACAGAAGGTACCACAATGAAAGCAAATGAATGTGGCTTTTTGCCATGGAGCTCTACTGCAGTGCCAGCCAAGCCTGCGTGATTTAGATCACACTTTTCACTGGTTTTTAGCAATTGCATATTCCTCATCTTCCCATATGTGGCTTGAGATTGTAGGTTCTAATTTGTAGCAGAGCTGAAGAGTCAGCTTGCAGTTGATTTATGTGAATGCTTTCCTTTGAGTATCTGCAGTGCTAAACACAGGGTACTCTGAACTAACCAGCTCCTGGGCATGTCAGTCACAAGTCAGTGCAGATAACAAAGAGAGGGTACAGAAGCCCCATCATGTCACAGGAGTATTGTCTGTGGGATAATTAGGAAATTAATCACTTTGATTTCAGAGCAGGATCTTTTAGCTACTTACTAATTTCGAGGTATTTGATTTTACAGTCTTAAAAGTACCATTTTGTGTATAATTTCCTAGACTATTCTCAAATCACAACCCGAAAAGAGCAGAAATGACACACTAAATCGCTACATCAACTCCTGTGTACCTGTCACAGGTGCGTGCAACCATCCATAAGCCAAGCCTTCTGGACCCACACAAAGCACAGGTCTCTGTCCCTGAGCCAGACAAGCTGCCTTCCTGCCAGTGAACCAGCAGAAGAGGTTGCAAAGCATTTACTTTGTCAGGTAACATTTACTACTATTACTGGCTGATGGGAAAGGTAATTCGGGGATGGTGGGGTTCCATCACAGAAGAATGTGTTCTGACAGTAAAACTCCCACCCACTCTTCTTGGATTTTATTCCCAATGCCCAGCCCTTCCTATCTGTTCCTATCCATGGGATATCTAGTCCCTGTCCAAGGGCTTTTGTATACCAGCTCCTGGTCAGAGGCCCATGCCTTTTGCCTATCCATCTGTGTTCTCTTTCTCCAGCAAGCTTCTTATATCACAGCAAGCCTCTTATCAGTCCCACTGTTCTGGCTAAGCCACTCTCAGCTCTCTCCCTTTGCCTTTCCCTTCAAAATCACTGCTTGAGTATCAGTCTCCCAGTGACTCCCAGGTTGACAAATCCTCCCAGTTTCTTACTCGGACAGGTAGCAGGTACCTCATTCCTGCCTGTCTTCAATCATCCTGCTCAATCTGCCCCCTTCAGTGTTTCTCCCAAGCAGTCTCCATCCTTGACCTCAATGCGTGAATTCTCTGCTACATTCCTGTGGCTACCTGGCCTCCTTTTTGCCCAGCTACATCCCAGGTTATAACCTTCACAGTTAATCTCCTCTCCAGCCCCAGCTTCCCTCATCACTCGCTCTCTTTCCTTGCACCATCTACACACCTCTCTCCTTCTTATCATCTAGCTGCTTCCCGTGTGTTGTGGTTTGAGAAAACCCATAACAATTTATTGTCATGCAGACAACTGTTCTGTCACCCGATGACACTGCCCCACCCAGGAAAGGGGGCTCGGGGAACGCAAAGAAACATGAGAGTTGAAATGTAAATAGATTTAATAGAATAAGATTAAATAACTAACAGTAATACTAAAGAACCAGTATTAAACCCAACACTGATATAAGATTTAGAAGAATTATATTCATCCCATTCCATCGTGCACTCCCAGCCATGGACAGCAAATGTCGGACACTGCGAGTGCAATGGCTTCAGGAGGCAAAGGGAGGCCTCGGGGGTCCAGCACTCGGGGCAAAGAGTTGCCTGGATCACTGCCATCAAGGGAGAGCCAGCTATGCAGCAGATTTTTCTAATTTATATTTATTTTCTAATTTTATGTGACGTTCATGGTATGAAATCCTCCTCATCCCTGCACTTGGCAAAGGCTCAAAACACTGAGACCTTGAATCTCACAGAGCCTGACTGGCCATAAAGTAAACATTTTCATGAATTCAGACACTTGAGTCTTCTAAAAGTGCAATTTTCCCAGCATCAGAAGAAAAGTTAGTCCTGGGCCTCTCAACCCAGGACACCATGCTTTTCCCCATTCCCTCCAGCTCCCAGGCCAGACTACAACACTACAGAGACAAGCTTTCAAGAACACGTTCTTCCCTTCACCTTCCTTCCAGAAATGGTTCAATCACTTGACTGCTATTTGTCAAAGCTTTCTACCTCACGCAGACGTCAACTTTTGAAAAGCACAGCCAAAACTGTTAAAGCTTCTCAAAGTAGTTAAGCAACTGAATACAGAGAATCATAGCGTCGTGCAGCCTTAACAGCACACAGTGGTATCAGCCACCCCTGGAATCCTAGTTATATACAGGCATAGCACTTTCATTTAGATGGCCTGAGTAAATATCCATTACTTCCATTAATTTTAACTTTGCTTCAGTGAAAAATATTGGCCCTGGTTAAATATAAAGGGTGGTCAGCTTCAGCTTTTAACACAGAGACTTTCATAAAAATGCTTAGAAAAAAAATCCACCTTTATCCGTGTGGTAGCTATGGGCCACCTGCAAACAAGTAGCAGGGCTTGCTTGCCAATACCGTGCTGCCACTCTGCTATCAAATCTTTGTAAAAAACAGGTTAAAAAGTACTGATTTAAAGACAGACATTTGACCCTATGTATGTCTAATAGTTATGTGATATGACATTTCCAATATGGAATTTGTTTCTTTCCTGGTTTTTCATTTTGTCTGTATGTAATTTCTTTGTCTCTTACCAGGATCTTTCAATAAATTTTTGGTTGCTTTAGGAACCGTGAGCCATGCAGGAAAAGAAAGGTATGCACACAGATATATGTGAAATTCACAGGCTTTCATTAAAGAAAAACCATACATGAATTGCAAAGATCCTTACAGACTGCATAGCCATAATGCTTTAATCATTTCATTCCCAATACTTTGTTGAAAAGTGAACAAACACATAAACCCCACACAGTACTGTTAAAAACAAGAAAATCAAGTTAATTCTGCTTGCATTGTACTTTTTTCTTTTATTGTACCTCTCAGTAGTTTTGTTAGACAAAAACTTATTAAAAAAAAGCTAAGATGCAACATAGACAAAACCAACAACTTGTGAATAATTATTTTGGTTTACTCCTGAAGTAATAAAACTAAACTAAACTATATGTGCCTTCACTAAATCAGCTTGGAGGGAAAAACCTCTCATCTTTCATTTCATTTTCACTTCTGCTGGTTCACAAAAGTTTAGAAGATACTGGCGCTGCTTTCTTTCATTTCAAATTTCAACAGAAGAAAAAGAAACAGTGCAAGTAAAATGCCAGGGACAGTGAACTCATTTTATAAATAAAAGTGTGAACATGTACAATATATTAAATACATGAGTTCATACTTGGTCAGATAACGTTCTTACACCTGTTCATTCAGGCTTTGGACCAAAGCACTTGTAGAGCTGGGTAAAAATAGATCTGTTCTTGTAACATTATCAAAAGGATCTGACCTAACAGGTGACCACATCTTATGGGGTAAATCATCTAAACTGGATGTTTCCTCATGTTTTAGGATTGGTTAGTATTACTCAGTATGCATAAAATAGCTGACCCCTACTACAGGGCATATTGTATTTATGGAACCTCATCTGCTTCTTCAGTCTGATATCAATTTTATACTATAGTCCTATACTCCTAGTTTATATTATACACCGAAACTTTCATAGCAGTTGCTGTATTTGCAAACTAATCAAGAAGTACAATCAATATAAGTTAAGTGAAAACATTACTGCAGACCTTTGGTAGTCAGCAGTCTTTAAGCTATACTATCTTTTTTTGAATATCTTACATGTCTTATGCATGTAGCTATATAGGTAGTTAAGGACAACAATCTTTTCTTTGATGTATCTTTTCTTCCTTTGCTATAATAAAGATTTGATTAAAACGTGCTGATACAATAGTCACTGCATTTTAGTTATATATGTCTGCTCTGATACTAAGGTTGCTGTCTGTAAGCTCATTTAGTTTTAACTCCATGACTCAGGTCTGTGCCCTCTTCCCAAAAACATGCACCACTTCCACCCAGCACCCCTGCTGAAGTGGTAATTCAGCGCAACGGTGAAGATTACACCTACTCTCCACAGGTGAGAGTCACCAATGAAGGCAGCTTTGGAAACAACGTAAAACCATGCCACTGGGGATAAAAGCTGTACTCGTTTTTACAAAGCAAGGAGCCTGCAAGAGTATGTTTATTTCCAATTAGCAGACAGTGAAAGCACCAGTTGCCCTGCTGAGCAACTCCTAATTCATTTTTGATCAGCTTTTATAGGCACTGGTGAAGTTTATAGTGACACACATAAATAAGGCAATTGTGGCAACTCGCCTCATTTCCTCAAAACCCATAATGATCCCTGTTGACTCAGAGTTTACATTTTGTTTCAGCCCACTGCATCTGAGATTTAGCAACCTTGGCTTAAACCTTGGGATTTGTCTGTACACAGAACACAGCATTAGTTTAATTTGAACAGTCTGTCGAGCCAGTAAGAAATCTGGTGGGGCATGGATGACTCAAGAATGACTTCTTTGAATTTGAATGATTCTAGACTTCAACCAGCATGAGCTTTAGCAGACCCAGGGCTTTGGTTCTGGGGCATTCACTGGGCCACAGTACATTGCAGAAGGAAAGGTTTGTAATTAAAAATCAACATTTGAAAAGCTCTTCTCCAATTTCATGACACACTTTCTACGTGATCATTTTTGTAATCTGTTCTGTCAGTGTTGTCCATTTCTTTCTGCCAGAAGGTATTTTGAAATATTGGCCATTTATAAATAGGGCAGTGAAAGAAAGCATTGTTACAAAGCTAAATCTTAACATCTCTCCTGCTCCTTTTCCTGCATCTGGCACTAAAATAAAACAATTAATGACTGTATGAGTAGCTTAGAAACTCCTGTAGAGATATATATATCCTCCCTACTGTACCCCTACCACAACACCCTAATTAACTATCTAATTAGCTAATATAGCCAACATACCAGCTGACTGTGAGATTGCCAGCACAGTATGGGATTTCTAACAGTCAAAACAAGCTGAAAAACATTGATGCCTCTGCAGAGTAAGCCTTCAGAAAGGATTTCCCAGAAACACCCAAGGAGGAAAAAGTTAAATAAGGAAGAATATTGGAAATAAGGAAGAAATTGGGCTTGCCAGAGCCATGTAATTAAATCATGACGTACCTTCCAACATGGGAGTGATTATTCCTGTCAATTTCTTATTAAAAGTACCGATGTCAAAAGAAATTTTGCTAGTTTTTGTGCACTTTCAGGCAGGAATGCTGCAAGAATGTACCTAGAGAATATGTCTGATAGAAATAACTTCGTGTCAACTCCCTTGAGGCCTTTGAACACAGCCTTGTCCATTTTCACATCTGTAAAATCAAGACAGATCTCACTCGTCTTTGCCTTACACAGGTACAGAAATTAAGCAGATACCAGATTGCTTTACCTTCTACCAAAGTAACACAGCAAACAGGCTCTTTTCCTGGGGGTAGAAAGTCTCCTAGAAGGGCCTGGGGCAGAACAAGGTGGAGCAGCTACAAAAACCTTTCACCCTGCACGTACCCTGCCCACTCCCCTAGCCAGGGCAGGAGGGCAGCTAAACATCCCCGGTTGCCTTCACTGTGGAGATAAACCAAGTGACATGTGCAATAAGAAGGAGGAGGGAAAGCCATTTTCCTTCTTTAAGAATAATACTTCCCACCAGAGAGATCCCAAAGGCTTACTCAATATATATTCAGCACAGATTATATATAAAAATAATACGCTGTTAAAAAATAATTAGGATAATGAAGACTCCTATCCTATGATAAAGAGACAGAAGGGGAAAAATCTCTTGTGGTGCTTTTGTATTTGCCTGGCTGCTGCTGACAGTCACATTTTAGCTCACAGTACAAGTACAGTATAGTAGCATATTCACCTTGTAGATGCCTGGCAAAAGTTTGCAATAGCAGGTAAATATTAAATATAACAACAATTTTACAAATATGGCAACAGGGACACAGAGAAGTTAAAGAACTCGGTTCTGTTTTTTCTGTAAGTTGCTGGCAGACAAGCACAGAAGAAAGCTTTCCCAAATTTACTTCCAGCCTAAGGTTAAACCAGCAAGCTGCAGGAACCTGCCATGCTATGCACAGGTTCCTCATGGAAGTTAAGTGACTTGTATATGGCTACTGAGTCACCTAGTACCAGAACCTAAAACAAAATGCATATTTTCATTTCCATAATCTAATAAACCAGGACTGGTCAACAGATTAAGTATCTACCACGTTGGGATGGTAATTCTCTTTTGAAAAGAAATGTCAAGGAAAGGCTTAGCAGAAACAAATATGTATTTGTCTTTTGGGAAGTGAAACCAAAGAAGAAAATGCCTTCCTCTTCCTTCGTATAAAGTGTGGGTTGAAGATCTTTTTTATTGGTACTGCAGCATACTAAGTTCCATACAAAAAGCAAAAAGATGATATTTCTGGGATTTTAGATACCAGTCAATGTCAACAAATTGAAACCATGATGAGATCTGTGTATACGTTCACGTCTGCCTGACCATTTAGGAAAATTTTGTTCATGTAAGGGCCACCAATATTCTGAAAGCCAAGAAGCACTGCTCCCAGCTGGAAAAGAGGGAGCAGTCCTACCTTTGCTTATCTTTTAGTTCCATGCACACAGCATCACGAACCTTTCTATGTATTAACAGCTGCAACCTTTCACATAAAGACCTCTTTTCATAAGTTTAATTTGAACTTTTGCTGTTCTTCTTACCTATGGTGCATTTAGGAGAACAGTGGCTTGCTCTTTACGAACTCGAGTGATCTTCTGCTTTCAGTTTATAAATTTAGAAGACGTGCTACTATATTACAAGCAGTCCAAATGTGTGTGACACGTATTGTACATTAAAGTGTTAGTCGTACAACTGGATGGGCACCATGCCAGCCAAACTCATCCATCAGCCTGTCAACACCTTACTCTTTTTCTGCGGTGACCTATGTGGAAAATTTTTCCTACAAGCAGCTGTTCAGATTGTAGGCAGACAACAGATTGTCTTAAACCCGCTTTCAACTGTGCAGAAAGGTTTGTGAATTCCTAGTTTCTTCTGCAAGATAAATAAGAACAGGATGTTCTGTCGATTTACATTTATGATTTGTTTTACATTTTCTATTTGCAGAAATTCTTCTGGACCTCCTAGCTCCATCAACAAAAAAAAGAGTTAGTTCACTGACCTTTTCCATCTGATGGAAAAAACAAAACAAAACAAAACAAAACAAACCCTGCAGACATAATTGAATTCTCATCCCTTCTTGTCCCTTTTTTTTTTTTCTTAAGGGCTCATCAGCAAATGTGAAAAGATGGCCCAGAGTCATGTGACAGAAGCTCATCATTGCATACTGTCAGTGGGATGAAGACCCGTATTTCACAGAACTGAAGCACTGATTTACTATGTAAAGCAGCATCCAACAACACTGAAAATAAACATTCTGGAAGTACCAGACTGACGTGGAGCCCTAATCTTTTGGACTTTCAGGGAGGCTTAGGCCTTAGGCTACTTAAACAGGCTATTTAAATATTTCTCAAGCCCTTTGCATAAAAGTTCCTTCTGTACAAATTTAGGCTTTGAGCGGAGCCAAAAGAAATAACTGATTCACAGCTGTAGGTAGAACTTAGATCTTCTGAATAAAGCCCTAGATGGCCATAAGTAGAATTCATCATGCTACATAAAATGTCTGAAGAAAAGACCTGAGCTGGTCAGCAGTGACATACTTGACTTGTTTTGGACATCATCTTTAGGATGAAACAAAACATCCTACAAAGTATTCAATTCTCTTCCCTGAATTCAGAGGTAGCTAATTTCTGGATACAAACACTTCATTTAAAAAATCTCCCTTTCAACTCCAGTCTTGGAAATAAGATTTAAGTCCCGAAGTCTTTTTGAGAATTCATCCTGTAATTTTTTTGTAAGTCTAGCATAGACTCAACACCATTTATAGCTAAGCCGCCATATGGGCAATTTTAATAACAACACCTATATGTCATTCAGCACTGTGTCCTTACTTCTCCAAAAGCTTCATCAGCATTATCATTCCTGCTTGACAGAGGCAAAAGCAGAGAGGCAGAGATATTCTTTATACTACCTGGCAGTAATATTCTGATATCTGGCTGATGAAAAAGAAGAACTCTTCTGGGGGCAGTGTCTTAGCCACAATTAATCACTTTTTGGAAGAAGGTATTGATTGTGGAATTAACTGTGAATGCAGAGAGCCTTGGGAGACTACTGTGCTCAGCTTAACAGAGCTCTAACAGCCCTCAGGTAAGATTGTATCACATATGGATGTTTTACTGAGGATCTTCATTAACTTTTTCCTTCAAATGTGACATTCACTCTTCCTCCAAGAGACATGCCCCTCATTTTTTTTTTTTCACGCACAAGAACTATACACAATTTGTAAAAAAACCAAAAAGTATATCCAGTAATTCATACTGCTTACTCTTCCATGCCATTGCACATGATTCCCATGACTGCATTTGATAACAGTATTTCCAGTGCACAGAACGTTCCTTTGCAAAACATGGAGGCTGGTTTTATTTGTTTATCCTTTCCTTTACACATTTCCAGAATGTCAACTCTGACATTCTGTATTTTTGCTGAAATTCTTCTTTGTAGTCTCAGAATTATGGATTGCAAGCTTAGTCAGAGCTATAATTGAAGTTAATCAAATACAGATGTTTATAAACCAGAGTTTTAAATGTTACGAGTAAAAACATTTTTCCACTTTTCTTCAGAGCTCATTCTGTTCCGTATAAAAACATTTCTATGGATGATTCTGCACCCATTGAATGTTTTTCTGAGTCTTGACATAAAGGCATAGACCAATGCTAGTGGGAAGAAGGTTTGGTTCTGGGTGATTTCAAGAAGTCGCAGGTTTCAGTTCAACCGAGACAACACTCAGTTCAGATAATACTCTGCAGAAGGTCCCTTCCATCCTTGTCCATACTGTTTGCACAAAAAAAAACACTATCAGAAGGGCTGATCTCAAAAGACACAACTGTGTGAAACCAGTTTTAAAGGCTACTGTTTCAGCATGAGCCCATGTTCATATCATTAAAAAACCCCACAGCTCTATGAAGGGGGTGAGAACAGTGCAACCAGAAAGACCAAACCAGCTACTCATCTTAGATGTGGGCCACACAGATAAATCTAGAGGAACATTAAAGAAATGCAATAAATATACTAGAATAACTGACACTCCTTGAATCAATTAATAGCAACCCTCAATTTTGCCAAGAAGTCCTACAAAGTACAAATTTTCCAAAGGTCTAGTCTAAGGAATATAAAGAAGACACAGCATCCCTGTCACAAGAAACCTATTGTTTAGATCAAAAGTAAAATTGTTATTTCCTATTCAAACAAAAAAAGAGCAACTTCTGTCTGCTCTGTAACAGTTTCGCAGCTCAAAATTGCTCTAAGTGCAAAACATGGCTCTGCATATATATATACAGTAAAATTGTATATATATAATATGTATATGTATATACAACTAAAGGCCAAAACAACTTCAATGCACAATATTTCAATATCTTGAATTTTAAGTTGCAGGCACCTATGAGCAGCTTCGTATTTGTATACCTTGTGTTTACAGAATTTGCCAAGTTGTGGAAAATATTAAATGAACAAAAAATTCCTTTCAAGTTCACTCAGAACATTTTACTTCTGCTAAAAAACATTGTTTCATTTTATCTCCAAGTTGACAGACTTTCTATTAAAATCATAAAAAAAGAGGACAATTTCCAAATGAAAATGCTATTTCATAGAATGGTTAGAGTTGGAAAGGACCTTAAAGATCATCTAGTTCCAGCCCCCCATCCAGCCTGGCCTTGAACACTTCCAGGGATGGGGCATCCACAGCTTCTCTGGGCAGCCTGTTCCAGTGCCTCACCACTCTTACACTAAGGAATTTCTTCCTAATATCCAATCTAAATCTCCCCTCTTATAGTTTAAAACCATTACCCCTTATCCTATCAAAAAAAACAAATTTTAAGCTTTCAAAGCCACAAAATAAAATATGCTGACTTTCCATGTTTCTTTCTTTTTTTTCCTTTGTTTAATGGAAAAATCTTTGAGCCTCATATCTATGACCTCATAAAACTGCATTTTTGGGCAGTTTTGCTATTCACAAAAAATGGTCATCAGTTTGATGTTCACACTAGAACATAATAATTTTTCATAGAAGCATTCAAAACCCTGGAGTTCTCATGATAAAACTTACCAAAGTATTCAAACTTTCTTAATATTAATGTCTCATTAGGCAACCAAATTGGCATATTGATGTTTACAAACATACTCTGGCTATTAAATCAGAGCACTTGTATTTAAAGGCATTAGGTGTGCCACAAAACTCCTCAGTTAATACCGAGAAGATACAGCTAAATGACGCAGAGGAGCTGCCTTAAGAAGTTCCCATCCTTTCTCCCACTATCAAATGCTGCTTCTGCACCGCAGCTCGTGTCCCATCAGTTGTACCAATACAACTGTTGTGGGGTTGTTCCATAGAGTGGATCATTCACTCAACTGATACAGCTTAAAAATAATTCTGTAACTATCTTCCTTATTTTCCTTAATCCAAAACAAGCAAATTAAGGAAATTGTCATCTCTGCTAGGAAGGACATTTGGTGGGGAGTGAAAAGATCTTTCATTAGACTAGAAGTGCTGCTCTCAAGGAAAGCAGACAGGTTTTCAGGGACACAAATCTTTCTACTGGTCCAAAACAGAAGTAGCAAACTTAAGCTAGCTACACTTTGGAGACAGTCTCTCTAAATTTTTCTCAGTTAATTTAACTTAGTTGATAATATCAAAGGGAAGAGTAATGGATAGAAGCAGATCAGATAAGAAATAAAGCCAGAGGAGTGATGATAGAGACAGAGTGAAGAGAGACAAAAAACAATTGATGCTTCTGTTCTAAGAAGGGAGCATTTACTGTAGTTGTTGTAAAAGTGTGTGTGTGTATCAGTTTTGCATTTGTTCTGACATGGTTTGGTCCTGGTAGTGACACATGGGGTTTGTGGGAACATTGCTTCTGGTGCGTTTGGTGAGGCTGGGGTGAGATGGGAGCTATTTGGTGCCTCGCAGTGAGTGGGTTGGGGAGATTTTCTTTCGAATTCTGATCTTGTGATAAGCAATCCAGTATAACTGGAAAGCAATTAATTAAGGCCCAAACACATCAGTCAACTTACGAGTTTATCAGCTAAGCCCCAAAACCAATACACTCAGCCTTTGGTAAAACAACATGATTCACTGCCTGCTAAAATTAATTACCTTGTGCTTGTTGATACAAATGGGCCCTTCTGTGATTACCACTTCTTGGTAAACTTGTAAAAGCTTGGTCTCCTGTTTCTGACTCCTTACCAGAACCAAACACCTTGCCAGAGACAGACCCATCTGTCCTTAATCTGTGTCCTTTAATTCAGGACAGTTAACTTCAGTGCCGATGTTACAAAAAACAAAAAACAAAAACCAATCAGGAAAGGATGCCTTCAGCAAGACTCCAGAAGAGCACTGGCTCACGGGCACGATGACATGTGGGTTCCAGTTCAGGCTGCCTAATTCATATGAGCTGGTCTTTCAAATAACACAGAGGACCTCTTGTATTGGAAAAAAAATATGCCCTTTTAGTATGCTAGGCTAATTCAGGTAGGTTTTCATGGGATGCTGTGGAAATAATTGCATAGTCCTCGTTAAGAACATTGCTTGTGCCTGTTTGCAGTACTAATTGCACAAATGTTTATGCACAACAGACAACATGTTCAGTGTTTTCGATATCTAAGAACCATGTTAAGAATAAACACCAATGACATATTTTGCAAGATACATAATCTGTTTGTTTATGTGACTCATCATGTCTGAAGAAGAGACTGTGATTATTTTAATACAGTCCTGTGGTGGCTATTGTTGACTTTCCAATGGGCAAATGGACAGTCTGACAGCTAAACACTTGAAGAGGTTTCTTAGTTAAATACCTCCAAGAGCTGTAATTTTCCAAATCCGTTAGATACTACGTTTGGGATAAGGCACAAAATAATCCAAGCGATATGATGGTCAAAGAAGTGTCTTAGTTTGTTAACATGAAGGGGCGCAGCTGGAAAAATAATGATGTATTGTCAACATGAACTTGTACTTGGTCAGGGTAAAATAAAGGGTAAAATAAAACCCTTGCAAATGTTAACAAAACAGAAATCCCAAGTACTTCTGTAGTTAAACTTCTTTCCTGTGAACCTCCATCCTCTCCACCAAAGCAAACAATAAAAGCAGTTGTAATATATTACTATTTTGAAATACACTTTTAAAAAAAAAGAATCACATTTCTTCAGAAGACACAACATTTCAAATTAGCATTCCCTTTTCAAAAAATTCTGATTTTTACAGTTAGGTAAAATTACAGTCATGCTATGTCCTCTTTCCACCTCTCTAACATAACGACACCAGCCTATAAGCCAACATCCCATATACAAGATAATCATAGAAAAATGTAAACAGCTGCCTAGCTTTTCAATCAAACATAATATCTGACATGGTGGGGGAAAAAACACCATATGTGTATTATTTCTTCACATCTATCGCAAAAGAAGCACTTGTGAAGATTGAATGTACTATTAGGAAATGTTATGTATCATGATTTTACTAAAAGCTGATCATGAGTTTGGGATTGTTCAGTGAAAATTTTAGCAAAGTTTCACTAACCAGGCTTTACATAGCTTCTTCACTTAAATAAAAATATAATAAAACCATAGCCATCAATGAAATTATAGCATGAGATAGTGCACGAGTACTCATAAACTTGAAATTATAGAATCATAGAATGGTTAGAG
>VZRU01021090.1:20025-83646 GCA_013398155.1 Pedionomus torquatus | reverse complement strand
TAAATCAGGGTGGGATTTTACCTTATATATAGCAGAGGAGGGAAGTAGAGAGTTGCCATATGCCAAATTTCTCACTTTGCCTGAGGGACGGATTAAAATAACTTATTAGACAAGTAATCCGAACCTCTGGGGCAGGTGAAAGTATTTATAGATTCTCCTGGGATGTATATTATAGATTACTCCTCTGATATTAGAACACTCAGAGTAAATGGGGGTGGGGGTGGTGTGTGTCCTCCCACATCTGTTTCCTCTACAGAGCGATTCTCAAATTTTCTTCCTGTCACAAAATAGCAAAGTCTTCTGACTAAGAATTTCAGTGACCCTCCCTCCCTCCCTCCCTCCTTCCTTCCCTCCTTCCCTCCCTCCCCCACCCTCTTAACTTTTTAAACTCCTATTTAACTGCAATTAGAACTGGCTTCTCACAATTACAATTTATTGAAACACTGCTCTGTGTAATTTCGATGCTATTTGGGATGGCTACTTGCACTAGCATATGAACAAGCTAGGAAAATGTAAATAGCGCATTAAATGAACAAGGATTTTGGATAATATTAAAATATTAATTTTATGCTTTTTTGGATCCTTTTGCTCATGGGCAGACAAAGGAAACTTAAATTATGGATACTAAATTTATTCCATATACTCATCTAGGCTTATTCTGCCATTCTTTAAGCCAGCTCCCCACAGACACATTTGTATAAACAGAAGCATGCTAATTAAAATTGCCAGGGAGACATGATCTGTTTAAAGTCTCAAAGCACAATTTTACTTCTAGGCTTCATATTGTGATAGTGTAAAAGAGCAAAGTTTCTCTTCAAGGTTTAAATATAATGAAGTGAAAATTTTTGTTAAGTATGTGCTATTTGGCTGCATGCTGCTCTTATCTCTGCTAACATGCACCTGATTTCCTTTTCTATCTTGCCTTTGTTCGCAGTTAAATCTCCAGCGGTCTTTCATGTTTTTTAAAGGACTGTAAAACTCATTAAAACTTTGCAATTGTTTATTTCCTTGTACTTTCTCATTTAACCCTCCTTTCACAGTTCCCTCAGTTTGACATAAAGTAACAAACTTTAAACTGTTCAGATATAATGGTGTCTTTACCAATAGTACTTACATACCTATTTATTATAAGTCTCTTTATTTCTTCTGCCAACATATAAGCTTAGATCTGATGTATATATAGTTTTTTCAGTCTAGTATCTTAATTTTCCAGACAAGGACTACATAATTCCATTCCTACTGGTCCATTATAGTGGTCATCACTTTTTTTCTCCAGGATAACAGTTCCCTTATGTTTTTCCTCCCTATGTTTTCTCCACGATGCTGTGTCAAGTTTTTACCTTGAGGACATTCATGTAACTCAATAGCTACATGTATCCAAACCTAATTTCTTAGGTCTTCAGAGGGACACCTCCCCTGATATTCCAGTATTTAAATAAGGGGCACACTCCCTTCTGTAGCCAGAATATTTTGAGCCAGAAACCTGAAATTTGTTGTTGAGGGAAGTGTTCCCACATTCTCTGTGTGGGGCAGATCTGTTGATGTTGCTCCATGTTATCAGTCACCAGACACACCTTTTTGATGCTGCAGTTCCATGATACTCTGGCTTTGGCAGTGAAGCTGACTTAAGGCATTTAAGGAGTCCCTGCCAATGTAGGTTGCTCATTCCTATATCGGCATCACTGTTTTACCTGCCGTCACGTAATTGTTAGTGGGTCTTTGGTGCAGGCCAAATCACTGAACTCAGCCAGGTGAAAAAAAGCCTCTCCTCTCTCTGCAGAAAAGAAGCCTGGATCAGGTTTTTTTAATTTCATTTATAGTATAGATCTGCACCAGTAAAACTGCCTTGTGCTGCAGGCACAGGGCTGGGAACATGTGGCTGAGAGGTTGGAGATGTAGAGGGACTTCTTAGGAGAGTTAGGAGTTCGGCATAGGTCCTGGAGCGTGGTTTAGTGCAGAGGGTAGGTGCTAATGACATGGTCCTAATCCCACACAAGGTCTTTTGGGGCTGTATGGAAGTAATCTCTCTCCAAATGTGCTCTAACTTTTTTCTGTGTGGTTTTGGCTGTGTGCTAGAAGCCAGGCACGCTCATGGCTCCAGTCCTGTCTCCAGTGGCCTCTCGCAGTAACTTCTGAGTACATCAGGCTGGATTTTCAGTTTTATGGAAACCTGTGACATCTTTCTTTCTATTCAAACCCTAACGAAAAATAAATTTCCAAAACCAGAAAAAAAAAAGACCATGCTGAAATTTATACTTTAGTGTTTACATTTTTACATGTCTCTGGTGGTGTGTGCCATGCATGTCTTATTGAAATAGACCTGTGTTTCAGAAGGAAAACAAAGGAAGTATTTCCTTGGTTATTTATTCTCTCCTGTCACTTTGGAAATGAATTAGAAGTATAACATAACTGTGTCTGCTGTCCCTGATAAAATAAGAAGTTGTTCTCATGCGCTACTTGCATAGCGTGGGCTTTCCTATAGATTCACCCAGAAATCATTAACTTTGGTTTTTAAGAAGATGTGAGCTCTGGTTTGAAGCTTCTCCTGGGGTTGAGGCATTTATGAAGTCCTCATTCTATGTAGATCCTCTGTTAGCTTATGAAGAGTGACAAGCTGCAGCCCCTGTTAGAGCACAAAGTGGGTCCCGCTCTCCCCTCTCTTGTCCTCTATTCGTTGGGAAATGCAGTGCAGGCCAGGCCTTGCACCTCCTGATGGCTGTGGCAGTGCTGGATGTGTTTGCAGCCCTCTCTCTGGTGTGGTGAGGGGCCTCCACACTTTCTTGAGATGGAACAGTGGTGTGCCCCTGGCTGCAGTCCAGCACTGACTCCTATCTCTATCAGCCACCTCATATGGGCCCCTCATGGCTCTACAGAACCCGATTGATTAGGTGTTCCCTCTCACTTGATCAACTGATGGAGGAAAAATTGGACATGAGCTGGCAATGTGTGCTTTCAGTCCAGATAGACAGGTGTCCTGGGCTGCACAGAAAGAAGCATGGCCAGCAGGCCAAGGGAGGTGATTCTCCACCTCTGCTTTCAGGAGACCCCACCTGGAATAAGATGGCCAGCTCTGAGGTCCTTTTTTTAGAAAGACATGAGCCTGTTAGAGAGGTCCAGAGAAAGGTCATGAAAATGGTCAGTGGGTTGGAACACCCCTTGTATGAGGAAAGGCTGGAAATGTTTGGGTTGTTCAACCTTGAGAAGAGAAGGCTTTGAGGAGATTTTATTGTGACTTTTCAGTTGATGAAGGGGGCTTATAAAAAAGATGGAGAAAGACTTTTTACCAAGGCCTGACAGGACAAGGGACAATGGTTTTAAACTGGAAGAGAGTAGTTTTAGACTGGGTGTAAGGAAGAAATTCTTTCCTGTGAGGGTGGTGAGACGCTGGAACAGGTTGCCCAGAGAAGTTGTGGATGCCCCATCCCTGTGAGTGTTCCAAGAGAGGTTGGATGGGGCTTTGATCAACCTTGTCTAGTGGGAGATGTCCTTGGCTGTGGCAGGGGCATTGGAACTCGATGATCTTTAAGGTCCCTTCCACCCCAAACCATTCTATGATTTTATGACTCTGTGACAATACGAGCTCATCAGCTGAAGCTGACAGAACCAGAGACCTGCTGGCTGGGTATGTTTCTTGTTCTGTGAGCTGTTTCCATCGGCAGATAAAGTAGACAGCTTTGGAGTTTTATAAGCCTGGCGAGGCAAATTAAGAGCAAGGGTGGGATCCGGACTCTGCTGAAATCAGACGCAAGATGCCCTTTGATTTCGGCAGAGCCTGGATTTCACTGCTGCCGTTTCTCATACCTCTTGCTACCCTCCCTTTTGTCAGCAGGTGGCAATCTCTGCTTTTCCTCTGAACTTCGGAAAAGTTCTGTGCACACAACACAAACTCTTCTTTTTATTCAAATAGCTGTTTCTGCCTTGCATCGGGTATTCAGACTGAGAGCTGAGTGAGATCTCATTCCAAATCTCTCTTAACGTTTAAATGTTTCCTTAGTCATCAAAGTATTTTTAAAAGCAGAATTTGGAAAGCCTATTGCTTTACAAGTTGTAGTTGTTCCTTTCCCATCCCCAGCTCTCAATTACACACAGAAACTCCCACAACTCAAAACTGAGCCGTATAAATGGAGTGATGTGTATCATATCTTTTACTGTGAACCGTAGACATTAATTAAAATGCCAGTACTCAGACCTCAGAAACGTGCATGTTCTAGCATCCAGACTTAATGCCACTTATTAATATTTCAAATGAATCTTGTAAACAGATGACAGCATGAAAAACAATTACAGGTATGTCCATGCCTGTTGTTAAGTGTTTGCCTCACTTATTAGGTCCAAGCAGTTGAATGTCCTTTCCTTGTGGAACAATTGACCAGTAACGCACCCAAGGTCAGTAAGTCCTTGAGCTCTCTGCTGTGTAAGTGCAGTCTTGCAAACCAGCTCTCTCTAAGGCTATTCCAGTATTGACATCCCCTCTCGCTGCCCCATTCTGGGACCTCTTTTGCTTACCAAAATGTACAGCAGTGCATGGTTTCCTGTGAAAGGGAATGCATACTGATTTGTTTGCCTAAGCTTTGTGGGAAATTTGAATTTCTCTTTGAAATTGAGAGAGGCATATGTAAGTCTTTTCACAACAGGTATTTTGATGTTGGTCTTGCTGTCTGAGAGACACAAGTGAGCTGAAATACCTTGTTGGTTGCTTGTCTATTGGCAGTAGTAAGAAAAAAAACATCATCTTTTTTAATCATCTAACTTCCATTTGTTTGAAACTATGAATACCTAGAATCTACTATTTAAATATGGTCTGTATTCTGACAGCTTGAGGAAATTTGATCAGTATTATTAGGAAATTAAGTTAAGTTACAGCTAAGTTAAACAATTATGCTAAGGGCATGCAGTCCACCAGAAGAAATGAACCTGCACAGATTCATTATGTCTGCGGGTCGAAAGCAGGCTATGAAACGATATTTTTTGTTCGGTTTGAGAAGTCCAGTGATGGTTTTGTGGAGTTTGGGAGTTGCAGTACCAGATAAAGAAAAAAGTGTGGGTCATTCCATTTTCAAGCGTGACCTCCCAAAGAGAGCTGCTATTTTTAAGAACCTCATCTGCTTTATGACCTGCCTATGCTGGGTATCTTTCTGTGCCGCTTATGAGGATACCCGAGCATCCTCTGGCAGCCTGGGAAGCGCTGTCTGCTTTCACCACAGGCAGGCAGCTGGAGGTTTCACGCTGGAGCAGAGTCACCCAGATTTAGGGTAAAATAAGAGCATGGCATTATTCCCTGGCAGCCTGCAGAACCACCAGGCATTGTGTTGCCCTTGTGTCCTCTGAGCTGTGATGGGAGCTGCCTTGCAATTTCCATATTATCCCTTAGGTAATTGTTCCAGGTGCTTAGATGTCATGGTGACGACTTCTGTCAAGACAGATAAGTAGGAACGGTTGCTGACTTAAAACCAGTGGGATAAAACTGCTGGTCAGAAGCAGCACTTGAACAACAGATGTTTTAAAATAAACATTTTGGCTGCAGAGGTTGTGCAGTCTCCATCCTCAGAGGTTTTCAAGACCCAACTAGATAAAGCCCTGAGCAACCTGGTCTGATCTCACAGCTGACCCAGCTCTGATAAGGAGGTTGGACTGGAGCCCTCTGGAGGTCCTCTCCAGCTCAAGTAGTCATGATCATGCACATGGTGTCTGCATTGCCCCGATGGTTGAATCTGGCCAAGTCCTGTTGTTCCCTGACAAGTCCTGGCCCTAAAAGTTACACCTCTGTAAGTATTGCTCACTTCCAAAGCGTGCTTCAAACAACAGTTAAACTTCAGTAGTTCTGTGAGCTGTTATCTCATGTTATTGTTGGGGAAACCATGGAAAACAGTGTTAGGTTGATGGCTGGACCAGGTGATCTAAAAGGTTCCTTCCAATCAAGGCAATTCTATGATTCCATGAACAGGCAATGTTGGCTGAAGCCCCAGGGAGGCCTCCGTGAGGACTGAGATCAGGATTTGGTAATGCAGCTGGAGGAGGACCTGTTTTCCCACCCCAAATTCCTTTCCTGTACAAATTCTTAGTACAAATACTAGGGTGAAACCAGGACATCTCAAAGGAAAGATAAAGAGAAAGACTGTTTCAGAGTCACAAATAATGAACTGGAAAGGGTATTTGTGGCACATATAAGAGGCAAAATTGCCTCTGAGCCAATGACATACACCACAGATCTTTTGACCTTCCAGTATTCTAGGGTTGCCTTGCCTTTTTCTAGTGGTTACTGGTAGTTTCTACCAGCTTCTTTAGGTTTCTGTCCCCAACACAATATAGTCCTATTAAAATTTTCCCTTTTTTATTAATCTGGCTTTTTATTGGAACATGCCTTTTATTAAATTCTGTGACCATATCTAGTGGGAAAATACCAGCTCCTAATCATGAGTTGAAAGCACTAGACAACGTAGCCTCTTTCTTTTGGGAATTGCATTGTCTGAACTGAGTGGGTGATATAGGTGGGAACCAGAGTTCACTTGAACTAGCAACACTGGTTATCAGTGAATGGAATCCAGACACCACAGAGTCTAGCAGATTTTGTGTTCAGTTGAATTAACATCCCTTAAATGCAAGTCTTGCTCTATTTCTAGTTCGCCTACAGACATTTCATGCTGTAATCGTTTCCTCTAAGAGCAGAAAGACAAAACATCCCTTTTCTCGTTGGAGCGATTTTCCTGCAATGCAAAGCAGAACAACCCCAGAACAACTGCCTTTGTCTTTATCACCTCTTCTTTTTTACTTTTATTTTTTTCATTGTCGTGGTTCTGATCCAAATCAGAAAAGACAGATGATGTCCTCCCCTCCCCCTTTAAGAAAAAGAGAGGAGAGGAAGAAATTAAAGAGATTCAGGAGTTTAGAAAAAAAACACTAAACACTAATGAAAACATAAATAATAAAATAAATAATAAAAAGAAAATGTTAAAAAAAAAGAGAAAAAAGTATAAGAGTATATACAAAACTATATCAAGCTCCCAGGATGATGACTATGTCCCCAGCAGGCTTCAGGAAAATTCCCAGACTGGACTCAGTGATTGACAGGAGCTGGATTCCAGATCTGGAGTCAGGAACGCTTGAATTGGGATCAAAGGCAGAGGAACAGACAGGGTCCTCCATGGATGTCAGCCATCAAAGGAAGAGAGTTAACTCTTTGATCCCTCAGCTTTTATACAGGGCATGATGTGGGTGGGATGGAATACCCCAGTTGGTCAGTTTTGTGTCACCTGTCCTGTCTGTTCCTCCTTGCAGGTGGGACCCCCTCATGCTTTTCCGCTTCCGACCCTCCAACGGGGCAAATAACAAAATCCCCTGACCTTGGTTGTTCTGGCAATAAGTATAAGCAAGGGCCTCTCTGCACCATCCCTTGGTATAATCAGGTCTTATTACTGTGAGAAAGTACAATTCTCTGAACAGTGTGCTGTTAATTTCAGAGTTTAGCTAGTTAGAAGAGGCCCAGCTAAGCAAGTAAAATTGTAAAACAGAAAATTGGTTCATTTTACCTCAAACCAGGACATTAATATATTTTTCTTTTGAATATATTCCTCAGTGTGAGAACATTAAATCATAGAATGGTTAGAGTTGGAAGGCACCTTTAAGATCATCCAGTTCCAACCCCCCTGCCATGGGCAGGGACACCTCCCACCAGACCAGGTTGCTCCAAGCCCCATCCAGCCTGGCCTTCAACACCTCCAGGGATGGGGCAGCCACAGCTTCTCTGGACAACCTGTTCCAGTGCCTCACCACCCTCAAAGCAAAGAATTTTTTCCTAATATCCAATCTAAATCTCCCTTCTTCCAATTTGACACCATTACCCCTTGTCCTATCACTACACTTCTTGACAAAGAGTCCCTCTCCAGCTCTCCTGTAGGCTCCCTTCAAGATACTGGAAGGCTGCTAGAAGGTCTCCTAGTCATCTTTTTCCAACAATGTGTTCATGCAGTTGTTCTGAGTAGTAGATCAGATTCGAAATCTAAGTAACTGCAGCGTGTCACTTTCCAGATAACATCAGGTTCCACAAAGGTATTTCAGGACATTTTGACCTCCACTAAATATGCAATAAATGGCCACAGATTTTTTCTTAATCCTCAGACCCAATAAAGGCACAGTGAGATATAATAAAACAGGATCACGAAGAACAGATTCTGCCAGACTTTTCTGATGTCAGTCCAAACATTTGGAAAGGTTCCAAAGTGGAAGCTGCTGGAGTAGAGGCTACCTGAGGGAACTGGAAGGCAGAGAACATGGCAAGAGTTGTCAGTGCTGAGAAAGGAAGCATCAGAGAGAGAATAAAATATTTTTCATGGAGCTTTTCCTATTTCATACCTTCGTTACTACTTTTTTTGAAACATATAGGATCATGTTGGCTGCCCAGAGCTGGGAGGAACTGGTTGTACAGAAAAGGCTGGGATATTAGGTGGAAATGAGGACGGGAGTAAGAGGAGTGGGATGAAATTCAGTAGTTTAAGATGCAATATTACATAATTCTCCTGTACTCAGGGTAGTTATCTTGAGGAAATGCCTGAGGAACAGAAATATCTTGGCATCCTACCTAAACGGTTGATGAATCCAGTCTTCTTATATGATGAATCTGTGAAAAAAGTGGTATGATGTGCACCAAAAGAGGTGCTTCCAGTGGAGATAGAGAATACTTCAGAAGAATTAAAGCCTGGAAGGGAATACGGTTGTTCTGTATACCTACATGGTCGTGATACTTCTGTAACTGGTTCTAAACATTGCTGTAGTTTTCCTTTAGAAATAATGCCTTTGAGAACTTGAACCCTGTGTTTTTACAGAAAGCTTATTAGAGCCAGTTGCCTGTGAGAAGGGAAGAGATTTGCTCCATGGCTTGCTAACTATTGTTTTTTTGGAGCAAGTACAGGAAACTTTGCAAGATGAGCCTTGCAGAATTTCATGAAAATTTCTGTCCCACAGGAGAGGAGCAGTTTGGCTAAGCATGAGGTTCATTAACTTTTGGGTGACCTTTTCACAGGAGATACATGGCTGTTGCAGAAGCAGGTAACGAAATGCTGATAATTTTGCAAAACCCAGAAAACATTCCATAAATGTGGCTAGAGGCAACAATGTGAAATCCAAAGAAATAGGTTTCCTGCTTCTAACTTACAGTTAAAAAATAAAGCTGGATTCAAAGACAAATCAAATTGTGCAAGATTAAGAATATGATTTAAGGAGAACCAGTGTTGTTGGAGGTTTTGTTTTGTTCTAGCATGGAGACACAGTATTTTCATTAAATGGATGAATAATAAACGGATTAACCTGTCAGGGAGGAAAATGGCATACTCTGCTCAAATTCTGCAGCTATTTTAGGGAAGGTAACAAATGTGTGACTGGAGATTAGGCTGTTTTTCTTTTAACCCTTTCTCCCCCCTCTAGAAAAGGCCCTGTAACTGTGAGCAGAAAAGGCAAGGCAGGTGCCTGCAGAAGGGTGGGGATAACTGTGCATGTGTGTATTTTATTTTAGTGAGGGCATTTGGTTGTACATAGGAGGTGACATATCAAGTAATTTGGGATTCCAGGAGCAGAGGAACAGAACATGCAGCGCTGTGGCACTTCTGATTATGTCCTCCTTGGGAAAAGCCTCACAGATCTCATCTTGGTAGGGTTTGCCAATGATGTGCGTGTCTAGTAATGCACCCAAGGATTAGTTTTGTCCAAGAGTTAAGAATCCATGTACGTTAGTTTGTGTGACCAGCTGTATGCAACAGTACCATCAACAAAGTTGCATTTTCCATCTGAGTCCAAATGAATCAGAAATCATGAAAATATACCAGATTTGTTGCAAAGGGTATTTTTTATTAGTGCAACTGTTTTGAAATAGAATGTTTATTACAAGCTGAAGAAGTGAAACCATTTTCTTTTTCTTTTTCTTTTTCTTTTTCTTTTTCTTTTTCTTTTTCTTTTTCTTTTCCTTTTCCTTTTCCTTTTTCTTTTTCTTTTCTTCTGCAATGGGATTAGGAAAGGGCTGAGAAGTTCCAGTCTGACTCAAGAACGTTTTTGTATATAGCTTCTTGGGAATTAAGGCAAAGAAATACATTTGTCATTCTCTAGCCCAATAACAGGTTTTGAAGAGCTGTCTTCCATCAGTGAAATTCCATTAAGGGCATTGCAAGTAAGTGTGGAGGCTTTGTGAGTTTCAGGTTTTCCTGTAGAGTTCAGAGGTCTGCTCTAACATTTGGTGAAGAGATACACAGGTCCTTGGGGGAGGGATCTTTCTCTGTAAATTCCACAGAATTATCATAATAGAAGCTTAGTGCTTCCACTAACATAAAATGAAAAGCCGGCAGCCTGATTGTAATCATTCAAATGACTGTCATCAAAATACTGATACCTGCTTTTAGAAGTTAGTCTAAAATATATAGTAAATAATCAGAGCTGGGGCTGAGCCATTGTCCCTGACCTCTGGAGAGAATTGGGCTGAAGCTCTGTGGATCAGCCTCCTCAGCAGATGTTTTCAGGCACGAAAACAACACATTTAAGATGAGGAAGAGAGGAAAAGGGATTATGAAAATCCCAGTGAGCCATCCTTGCTTTCACAGTAGTTTATTTGGTTTACTTTTTGTGTTTCTTTGGGGAAAATGGCTAAGAAGCATTCCAGGTGTCATCTTCTGTGACCAGAGCATTTCTGGATTTTATCTGTAACTTGAATTAATTTTAGAACGGGTTATATAGCAATAATTGGCCCTTTATAACATTTTCCCTGACTTGCTACTCTCCTAGGAGCATTTTGGGTTGAATTGGTTACAAAGTGTTAGCAGCCTTACGGAGGGGAGCTTGCAGCTTTCACTATCTCCTTCCCAAGTGTTTTTCTTGTTATATTGAAGACTCATAAATTTTATAACCTCCTAATTCAGGGTTCTAACTTGCCATCTTGGAATACTGAAAACAAACCGAACCACATCCAGCCCCTGCGTAACTGCTCTCAGCCACGATTTAAGTGATTTGAATTTTCTTGGCGAAGTGCAGCAAGGGCAAGTCTATATGGGTAAGTTCAATAAACCTGCCCTCGCAGGGGGGCTGCACGGCAATGTTAGCAGCCCGGGCATTGATTGCAGTGCTTTAAGCTTTTTCAAGACGCTCCGTAGCTCAGAGCTCATTCACGTTCACACAATTCAAAGCTTTGCTGTCGAATTTCAGGGTCTGCAGGCTAAACATGGGCCAAGCACTTATTTTGGGCTGTATTTGTACCATGTTTGGTCCCTAGGCTTTGGTCCAGCAGCAGCTTTGTAGAATATCATCCTCAGATACAGGTCTGAGCTGGGAGGGAATAGGTACCTAGCATATATGATGCAGATGTAGCTTTTAATATGCTAGAAAACTAGCTCTGTGCTGATTGTTGATGCACATTTATATATATGAAATTTGTTTTTTGCTTTTGTTTCATTTTTTCTTTATATCAAAAAGCAATTCTGCATTGCAGCCAAGGAGAGCATTTAATGAAACTGAACTGAGTACTGACTATATTGAGTCACTTGCCAGATTAGACCACAGGGCAAGGACATTCTCTCTAGTACAGCGATACGTACATTTCTAATTTTTTTAATGCTTTGATTGTTTTATAGAAATAATTCTCAGTATCCACCAGAATTAGCTCCTTCAGAAATACTCTTTAACCATCTTCCTTAAAAGTTAAGAGAAAGATGTACAGGAGATGTTAATGTGATGACCACCATGAACATATTTTCCTTTGTGATGACACAACAAATGTCATTTGTTCATGGTGGTAGATAATGTCTCCTTCATTTTTAGGATACACCCGGAGATGATCACAATCCTCTTCATGTGCCTGAGCAGGGAAGTGGAATGGAACTGTGACTGGAGTCAGTACAAGCGACTGGAGAATAGAAACTCATCGGATGCTGTGATGTCCTAATGGACAGGGGTCGTGGAAAAGAAGAAAGTAGTGAGTGACTAAAAAAACTAAATCCTAGTTAGAAAAGGATTGTGGAGCTCTGCTCTCTGTAAAGGGTAGGGGGAGGCTTTTACAGGTCCTGAATGAGGGGAATTTTCTTTTTACTATCCCATTACTCGTGTTAGGAATGGAGGAAGCAAAGTTAGTTTTTCTTTTGGAAACCGTGTCGTCACAGCTGAGGATCCACCCTACGGCTTGCCTGCTTTGTTTCCATGCCCTTTGCTTCTCCTGCTCCAGATTGCAGCTTGGTTCCCTGGCTGAAACTGGAACGAGTCCTCTAACCACAAATAATGTCAGAGAGAATGAGGTTTTGCAGTGTAGTAAACTTACACAGGCAGTGCCAGATGGTTTTTTACAGTCCAGTTTGGCCCATGAGCATTTGCTCATTGAGGGTGTGTGTGTGTTAAAAAAAAAAACCAAAAGCAAAATCTAGTCGCTGCTGGTAACTGGACCATCTGGTAGCTGTTCCATCCAGTATAATGTCATTTACTTTTTTTGCTTTTCAAGCAGGTCTGTTTTTAAATGGCTTATTTTAATCACCAGAAACCACATATGTGCCAGTCAGTCGTCTAGTAGTTCCCAGCACTCTTCCCTCTATGCAGCCTCCTTCTGTCAGCTGGGGTTTTCCCCAAGATGCCACTCACACTGATATCAACTTTGTCTTTTCCCCTAGGCATTTTCCAATTTTGCATATGTGGTGCATTTTTTTTTTTTTTTCAGCAGAAAGCAGATTCTGTCTCTATCGTTTCCTATTTCTAGGGAAGAAGTCTATTATTGCTAAATACACCTATCTTGTAGCAAGCGTTGTTTGGTCTCATTCTCTCTTAGGACGAGATCTGATCCCACCTACCCTAATGAATGTTTCAAAAAATTTAAACGAGGAAACCCAAGTTTCTTACAGCATTCCCCCTGTGCAGCTGAACTGGGTACAGAGCTGTGCAAGTCCCTGAAGCAGGTGCGTGGAAAATCATGCCTAACTGCCTTGATCAGTGGGGAAAAAACATTTCAGTACAGAGCAGATCAAGAGGAAGGCATAAATGGCCCTTGGCTAGATGGTGTCTCCCACATTGCCCTTGAGCAAGCTGAGCACCTGAGACTTCAGTAAGTGCTTTTGTTTAACTATGTGTGCTCTTGCCTACTGGACTGGACAGGATTCAGGGTCATGCAGGGAATGGCTGAACTCGGTAGGCTTTGCTAACTCATTGAACTATTTTCTCTAGCTTCTTCACATCTCACACGTGCGTTCAGTGTCCACGAGATAGCGTTGTGACACCCTTCCTTCTGGTGGAAAAAGCTTCCAAAATGGGGCTTCTACTGTGAGCACCAATGTTTGTCTTTCCCAGGTACAGGTAGGGGAAAGGACTCCCAAATTAGCTATCAGCTGTATGTGTGCGGATGCCTTAGCATCTCCTTGTTTTTTAGAAAGCACAGCAGATTTCAGATTCTGCTTATCCTTGAAAAAACACACTGCTGTCGGAAATGCTGTTAATACGGCACAGGGTAACCTCTATTTCCTTTTTCCTTTCCATCTAGCTGTAATTTTCATTTGCCGAGTTCTGTGAAGGGGCTTGTAAACAGGGCTGTACCTTTGGTGAGCTCTCAGCCTGCAGCATCCCTGCAGTCACGGCGCGGGGCTGTGCGATGCAGAGGTTGTAACGCGCAGTGTTGCTCCCAGGATCTGCTCGCTTGATTTAACAGCCCTGCATTGCTAGCTCACCCATAGGCATGTGCGGGCTGTACCTGCCACCCCAGTAGAGCTTTCTCAAGCTGTGTGGTTTCTAAAAGTGAACAGGATGGATGGTGGGTTGAAGTAGAAAAAGCAAGAAAATGGAAGCCTTCATTTTTAGATAGTTTCTGTAGGATAGCAGGTAATAGTAATCTGAATTTGATACTCTGCTAATATTTTCTCTGTTGTAATGTATACAGTTTCATTTCAACATATTAAATGAGTTCTTTAGCTTAGTCAAGGGGTGAAACGGTGTACCATTTTGACATTTATTCACATGAAGTGCATTTCATATCACGCATTTTTAATTTGTGCTTCCTCTCAAAAGCTAGCGTGACTGTGTGTACTCTAGCATTGCAAGCAAAACTGAAATACATGGTTGCAGTTCCACTTCTTATGATAAACCGTGTAATATTGTATCTTTTCATGTGAAGGCAAAGTTCATGTTGAATGAATGCATGATTAGATAATTATAACTTGAAAAATGTATCCTAGGATGGAGCTGTATGAAGTCAGTTTTATAAGCAGGATTCTCAGCAACAGTCTTCACTGTCATTAAAGTACCATAGCATTACTATAAAATAGAAATGCTTTGTTTTCTAACTACTCACAGCATTGTCCAAGGCAGTCAACTGTGATCAAGAAATTGGGTTGGCAAGCTATTGTATCTATCACACCATACCATTGGTGAGGTTAAAATTATAGCTGATTGATTTACGGACAAGATTCATAGGTATTTTCATTTATGAAAATACTATAGCAGTAACTCTAAGAAAAATACACTTATACCGATGCATTTGCTGGTATCTGGAAGAAATCTGTCAGCACCGGTCCATTGCTTTGTACACATGTGAGCTCTTGTCTAGCAATTGTCTATAGATCCCTTTCATCAGACTTTGGTCCCAGTTTTAGAAGAGAAAAGCGGTGGTGTAAGAAGCCACCAGTTTAAAAATGTGCTTCTCCTGTTTTTGTGGTGTTCATGAGCAAACTGCCAGTGGTGCATGGCCTTAATGTATTGTCAACAGCAGTTTCAACAGATGAAACCAAGCCTTAGACATCCCCTTTAATAAGCAAAACTTAAAGGGAAAAGATGAGGTTCTCATTGTCTCTTTTGGCAAAACATGGTTGCATGCAGAAAAAAAGCAGAGTCAAATATGGATCTTAAATAAGCTTTTGTGTAAGCTTACAGCTCTCAAATGAAATAGAAGATCCTGAAATAATAATCATATCAATATTTGTTCATCAAATACAACACTTTCCAGAACTTGAAGAAGAAAACACTATTTGGCTGATATATTCCTTGGTGCTGATAGTTTCATTTACATACAGGCACTCCAGAATAAATGCAGCACTGGGTAGCAGGATGTTATCTCTGAGAAATATGGAGGAAGTGTTATAGTGACACCAATTGCCAAAAAGGGATAATAAACTGTCTACGTTTTGGTCCTCCTTAAAAAAACCACAGAGGGTGAGCGTGTGTTGTGTAGAAAATTTAGCAGCGTAACCCTGAGGACTATATCAGGGACCTGTCAGTGTTCCCTATTGCACTCTTTCACTTGTAGAGCTCCTGGAGGATTAATTCTTTTTTTTTTTTTCTGCCTTATTTAACTTATATTTGTAACCGGTAGACAAGAGGTTACACAATAGGCACCCAAGTGCCAGCCAGATACACAGATTTCAAACAAGCTCTTGCACAGCATTGTGGGGGTATACAATGCTTCCTACTATCTCCAGCTATCCTGAGGACTCTGCCTCAGCCTCAAGGTAACATCAACCCATTTCTGTGATTCCATTTTCCTGTAGGCAGTGGCAATCCCCTAAAACCTGCATGGGAAGGCTTGGCGCTCCAGAAAACAGCAACGTGAGCTCACTCAACCTGTATCTTTTCTCTTCCCCAGGCCAAGCTGCAGAGCCCCAGAGAAAATTCAAGGCTTTGGACCTCGTGCTTCAGACCTCCGATAGCTGGGGTTCAGTTTACCTATAGCGTTAGCTAAAGCTTTGTGATAAAGACTATGCTCAAGGTTTTTAAGTCTCTGGCACAACAGAACTTCCTACAGATAAAGGTTACATTTGACTGTGTTGGGAATAGCGATTTCTCGACAGCCTGTCTAAGATTAGACCAAATGCCCAGAGGAGATGAGGATAATCCCAAACCTGCTATCTTGCTCCTCAAGCGCAAGTCTTTGTACTTGTCTGAGTGGCATAATAACATTTAGAGGTGATACATAAAGTCCTACCAAGGCTCAACACTGAACATATATATATATATACATATAGGCATACACAGTGTCTCAGGGGACGCGTAACTGCCGTCTCTCATGTCACCCAGGCACCTCTGGTTGTACCTTGTCTAGAACAGCTGGAGCAATCCTGGCCCAGCCCTGCAGGAGACAGGACTAGAGGGAGTTAGCAAAGTAGACTGTGAGTAATAAACAGCATAAGAAAATTTTCTAAAAAAGAGAGACTATAGGAACTGACTGTACTTACCTTAAAAAAGTAAGAAAAAACATTAAGAGAATAATGCATGCTCTAGAGAAGAATACAGAGCAAGTGAGGCGGAAAGCTCACCTTGCATTCCCCAGTGAGTTCTTTTTCCTTTCCCACAACAGACCAAACACCCACCATTTTGAAAAATACTTATTGAATGTCATAAGAGCAGGGCCAGCAGAATACTCAGAAATAACAGTGTGAGCGGGGTATGCAAGGCAATTGTGTGGGCAGGTTAATAAAGACTTACCAGAGTGAAACAGCAGTAGATGTGACACTTGGAACTGACTTTTTCAGTAACGACACTTGGTAGCTAAATTTTATTTTATTTTGCAAGCAGCTAATCCCCACGCTGCAGGTGTCCCTTAGCATTGCAGTGTGTTGCGGGGGGGGGGCTGCATCCCCACTCTCTCCCCTTCCCGTGGCAGGTTCCTTCTCTTTTCAGACCTCCTACCTCTCTGATGCTTCGCGCACAACCCCTTTTTCCCACTGAACTCCCATGTTTGCGCAGCTCCGTGCTTCCAGGCTCAGCTTTTATCCCCCAGGACCTTGCACTCATGCCTCTCTCTGCTGTCATCTTCCTCCCAGTCTGGCTCCCATCTGCGCAGCCCTGGTGCTTCTGATTCCCCCTCCATCCTCCACAGTACGCTCTTGGCCCTCGTTCCTTCTGCCTCCCCAAACTGGGACCCTCCTGCTCTCCCCGTGCCCCTTCCTTGAGGGGGGTGCATGTCCCCACAGAGCCTGCAGAAACCCAGGGCATTGCTTATATCAGCAAATATGGGAGAAGAACAATAAACTGTTGAAGGAGGAGGTAAAAAGTAGCAGGCATTACCTGCTCCCTGGAGCTGACCTGATGCAGGCTCTTGGCACCCCCCACCCCGTATTTGTATTTGTATTTGTATTTGTATTTGTATTTGTATTTGTATTTGTATTTGTATTTGTATTTGTATTTGTATTTGTATTTGTATTTGTATTTACAGTGGAGTTTCTAGCATAACATGGATTGCTAACCTGTTGTTAGCCTTGGCACAGAAGAGGTTTCTTTTTCAGATGGTAAAAAATGCTGGAACAACTTATGATATTTCCATAATGAGGTATCATTCTGTTCCGTGTCTCGAGGCAGTTTGAAAGAGGCAGACTATCAATTCTCTGCTGGGAAAATCCTACAGATATTGGTTCAGGGGTTTGTGTAACCGTTTTACTTAGTCTTCTGAGGTTTCTCCACTGCTGAATCCCTCCTTGCAGCCTGAGGAAGACCATGCTTTGCCCAGTTTGTGCCTTTCTGTAGTTTTTTCATTAGCAGAAAGAAACGAAGAAAAAACTTCTAGCCCAAAAGAAATGTAAAACGAAGCTTCCTTTATCCCTTTGTGTATAAAAATACGATGTTTTAGAAATGTCTTAGTTTGAATCATGCAAGAAAGGGTTGTTCTACCCCAGCAGTCACATCCTTATTTTATCCGTTCTGTGGCTAGTTAGAACAAGGGGAGCTGAAATCAAGCATTTCTTCCAGTGAATTACAAAGAATGTCTGTTCTGAGCCAGCAAGCTATAAAAATGAGCAAAATGATATAAAAACCTATTAGAGGTAGCAAGAGATAATGACGATAATATCCATAATGTACTGTTTCTGCCACTTCATTCTGCATTAGGGACTATTGTTGAGAATGATCTGCCTCACCAGGTTCCTGTCTGTCCTGCTTCTCGCCTGGCTGCAAAGACCTGCCCGGCTCAACGTACCATTCACCAACCAGACACGGTAAATCAGAACTGCTCTAGTGAACCCACGACGGCATACACTGTAGGTAGGTAGATGGTACAACCCCCTTTTATTTTATTTTATTTTTTTTTTTCCTTTCATACATCATTGTCAGGAAGTGTAGTGATAGGACAAGGGGTAATGGTTTTAAACTGGAAGAGGGGAGATTTAGATTGGATATTAGGAAGAAATTCTTTACTGTGAGGGTGGTGAGGCACTGGAACAGGTTGCCCAGGGAGGTTGTGGATGCCCCATCCCTGGAGGTGTTGAAGGCCAGGCTGGATGGGGCTTCGAGCAACCTGGTCTGGTGGGAGGTGTGGGATTGGAACTCAATGATCTTCAAGGTCCCTTCCAATTCTAAGCATTCTATGATTCTATGATAACTGAAGATCTCCAAGCTCGCCCATTCTCTTGACTAACCTGGCATGAAACTCCTGTAGCTGTTGCGCTACAGGCTGCTAGGACAGCGGGTTGATGGTACAAAAGTGGATGTTATCAGAGACCAAGAGTTCAGTGACAACATCAGATCTGTGAAACAGGCTGGATTAGGGAGCTGCACAAGTACTTCAGTTCTCCAAAGGCCAGAAAGGTGCTAACTCACTTTGCTAAGATAAGTTTGGATTACAGAAGACAGCTCCAGGAGAATATTTATTGTTTGCTCAGAACAGTTGGTTTTCAGCCCATATTTTATTATTTGTTGCATGTCAGACATCCATTAGTTTTATCTTGTATGCTTATAAAACAAAGCACGAGTTAAATTCCTGCTTTGCAACAGAGTACCTATTCTAGTGCCTTTTGAAGCGTGTTCTTTACCAAGCACTTGTAAGTGAAAATAATGCTTTTTGATGGTGCGTGTCTCCTCCCGCATCTACCCTCTGTCGTGCAGAAAGCTCCATGCCTAAGCTCATAAATCCTGCAGAAACTCAAGACAATTAAAAAAACACCACCTGTAACAACCTGAGAATAAGTGTGCTTGATTAATAGACCAGTCTTCATCTAGTCCCCCTCTTTATGATGCTCAGTAAAGAATATCATATGCAAA
Source organism: Pedionomus torquatus (assembly GCA_013398155.1). Lineage (NCBI taxonomy): Eukaryota > Metazoa > Chordata > Aves > Charadriiformes > Pedionomidae > Pedionomus > Pedionomus torquatus. The sequence continues at coordinate 64,683 of VZRU01021090.1, read as the reverse complement.
ACACAAAACATTTTTGCGGGATCCCCCAAACATTAGGGTAGCATAGTGTTAAGGACTTCATCATGGCAAACAAAACTCTACTTAAGGTACTTCAACATTATAATATTAAATGTTACTATTTTAATGATATGCATCTGAAGACACCATGTGCTTATTCCAGGTTTGACATAATTTCATAGAATAGTTCTGAAAAGTAACACCAGCTAAGACCTTATTTTTATAAGAGAGTAAAACAGAATGGGGAAAAAGCTTCTATTAATCTCTAATTTCACCAATTCTAGTGGGGGAAAAAAAAAAGTTAAAACAAATATCACCAGCTTTCTTCTTATTTATGTAAAGTTCCCTCTAAGTGAAATTTCAATGAATATAATTTAGGAACTTGAAGAATTAAAATAAAAAATATGGTGTAATAATAAATATGCTGAAATCTGAGAAGTATTTTGGGTTCTGGAAGAAGTTTTCCTGTATATCTTTTTTTTTTTTTTTTTAAATCTTTGCAAGAGTTAAGAGTTTGAAGACCCTAAAAGGGTCTTCACCTAAGCTATGAATCCAGGCTATGTTTATATGACAATATTTAGCACTGCAGTACCCTGCGTGGTCTTCGTCCTCGGATGTCTGGTCCAGCTGCAACCCAGCTGCATCTTAGGGTGAAACTGGAATCTCTGCTGTCCGTCTGCATGTCCTGGCTGTTTCTGCAAGAAAACCCGAGCCCATGGGCTGGGGTGGGGAGCCCCAGGGTTTCTCCAGGCTGATGGCAGAGTGATCAGGACTATAGGATGCACCATGGGTTGGACTGTCTTGCAGTACAGACATACCCCAAACTGTTAAGGGCAAGGGACCCCTCCAGAGAGTGAGCTGTCTGATCTGAAGGTCCTGTCTGAAGTGCATGGGGATAAATCACCCCCTGCAAGTGTCTCTCTCCTGGTGTTGACATTGTCCCCTTGAACAGGCACTGAACTTTCAGGCAGCTGAAAGCAGACAAGGTCAAAACCCACCCTGACTGACTACCTGTGCTTTTTTCGGTGGCTTGTGGTGACCGAACAGGGGACAAGCGTGAAATGTGTGACTCTGCTGAGATTTTTTGCCATGGATTTGCATTGCCAGGGACTCTCCTCTGAGTACCCTGGAGCTGGATCCTAGGGGCCCTTCCCTGAGAAATGGGTTGTGTAAGCATCAGGGATTTGAGTGTGTTTCCCTTGGCAGCCCCCCGAGGATGATCCAAGGGGTGCACTGTCTGCTCTGCTGGGGGTACACATTGCTGGGATATGTGACCTTGTGGGGCTTTACCAGGGAGAGAGAAAGGGACCTTCCTATTCTGGTTCTGCTGGGGATTAGGCGTGAGCTCAGTGCTGAGCTCTTTATCTCCGAGAGTAGTTATTTTGCCTAGAAGCAAAATATTTCGTGCTGTGGGGACTTTACTATTTTTAACAGCTAACAGTACTTCAGGACTAGATAAAAGCTCTGAAAATCTGTGTTTGGGGTGTATACACCTCTCAGGGGTTGAAGCCCTGAGCTGCTTTCTGAGAACCTCCTTCACGGCCAGTTATTCTTCAGTCTCTTGTGTTTCTGCTCTGTCCCTGCGTAACACCTAACGTTACTGTCTTCTCCCAGATCAAGCCTGTTGAAACTTGTTGAAGTCCTTATAATAACCTCTTTATATCTTTTGTCACCTGAAAATGAGTACTGACACTGCCTTTTACTGCTTGCAATCTGAGGCAATAAATCAAGCGCGCTGTCACACTCACAAATCCTCTTGGTTTTGTCACTGTCTGGCTTTTAATTCAGCGCTGACTGGATATTATTTCTGGTTTTAGACCAAGTACAGCAATTAGATGCTTGCTAATATTTTAAGACTTGAAAATATCAATCTCTGCTACTCTGGATAAATGTTATCCAGTATTGCCAATGCAGAAATGACAACCTTCTTAGGGGAGAGAGAAACTACAAGATAGCAAATACCATGTTTTATCACAGGAGAGGCCAGCTACTAAAGGATGTGCAGACACACATCAGGGTCCAAAACTACCACTGTTAAAGAGGATGATCTGATAAAACATGGATATTAGAAGTGCCCTCAGTTGCCGTCCTGCTGGCTCGAGGCGTTTCAAAAATCAAATCACTGTATGTGTGATGCATCAGGACTTCTGGTGCTCTGCTTCCCCGTACCGTTCCGCTAATGCCTGGAAAAGTGGCAAGACAGATAACGCCCCAGCGCCTTCAGCTCCTCTGGACAAAATCCTCCAGTGGTGGGAGCCCACACGTTTTCCTTTCGGGGTGGCACCGAGCAGCTGCAGCGTTTCCAACACGGACCATCCTACCGAAGGGAGGCAAGGACTGCAGAAAAACCTGCAACCTACGGACATGTGTTTTCTTTGTCTAACTGAATCAGAGATGGGATGTGGCAGCCTATCTGTTGCAGGCTGGGGGCTCCTTTCATGCTTTCTTTTTTATCAAACGTCCATGGAACAAGATTAATATTTTCAGCTGCTCTTTTATTTTATTTTTGAAGAAATGAATCCTTTCAACACAATTTCTGATAGAATCACATTGCCTAATTTCCCGTGTTTGAAGTGACCTTTTCCTTTGCTTCTCTCTAAATGAAATTACTGCAAATTCCTTATTCATAGCACCAAGACAGTGACCCAGTTGTAGAAAGTCATGAGGTTTCTTTGAAAATCTTTTGAAATCCTCAGACCTAGCTTAAATATACCAATATGTCATGATAGTGTCAGCAACATCACTCTAGAAAAGTAAAGTGTAGGCAAAACTTGGGAAGACTGGGGGAGCTTTCCGGTATGGAAATATATTTGTGGCTAAGTTGATAACTTTTTTTCTCTGCCCTGGTGATTTCTTGATTAAAGTTGCAGGAAGCAGCATGCACTAGATAATCAACAAACATACAAATATTTGGCCATAAAAAAATACTAGCTTGCTGGTATGTATGTAGTTTTTGCGACAACTCCCTTTTTTCTGCCAAAAATAATTCTAGAGGCCAATGCTTGCTTGCTCTGTATCTGTTAAGAAAACTCAAATAGTGATTTCATATGATGAATTATCATAATTCTCACCTAGATGTGTTGATATTCTTTAAGTTTATTAATATTCTGGGGGAGTAATATTCTTCAGTTTCAAACAAATATATTGTAAGCTGCAAGAAAATGTGTTGCTGTTCCCTTTCACAATTATGAAGTTAAGACTGTCTCATGTGTGATTGTTTGTTTAGGCTACATGTTTGGGCTGTCTGAATTATTGAGGTTTTCATTCAACTTTCTACGAAGAAAAAATGTCCCTATGTCTAAGTTCAGTACCCAGATCCCGGGCGGGTGATCTAACCCTGAGTTCGTTGAAGAAGGGGCATCATTCCATCAGCAGCCACTTCAGAAGTCCAGTGCAGTGATTTTCCTGTCTAGCAGGTCTGGATCAGTTTTGCAAATGTTTGGCAATGACTGCAGCCACGATTGTTTGTGAATTCAATACTAGCTTGATTTTTTACTTAGTTCTGTTACATACACAGAAGTGAAGGTAACCGGATCTTTGCAATTTCTAACAAAAAATGCAAAACTGATTCTTTTTTTATTATTATTTATGTATTTTATTTGTTGCTTAATGTGGTGGGTCTACGATAACTGTCACTCTTCTTACTTGTAACATGCACAAAGCCAGTAATATTATAATTCAAGAAGAGTTAAAACTGGTTTTGTGTGCCAAAGAAGTGACTGCTCATTTTTAATAAGCCATCTGTTTCATTTAGAAATTGGCTGTTTATAAATTTCCTTTAGTCAGTAAAATATTGGCTTCCTCTAGTATTATTGAGAAAAACCCACAGGATCCAGCTAATAAACTGTATTCTCTTTCCACTGTGAAAAAAAATAAAATAATAAAATAAATCACAGATTAAATAAAAACTACAGAGTGGGCATGGTATTAAATATTTGCGGCCAAAGTGAAGCTGGGAGAGGTGGGAGGAGGTAGGCGAGGAAGGGAGGGAAGGACCCATCCAGCCCCGAGAACAAACCTCCATGGTGGTGGCAAGCTGTCACAGTTGGGAAAAGCAACAGAAAGGAAAGGAGAAGGGAATCTGAGTACGGCAGTGGTCTGTCCTTCCCAGGATGTTTCAAGGGGAGGTGCAGGGCAGGGTGTGTTTGTAGGATGAGGTTTCAAACAAGTTGAGTTTTTTTTGTTTTAAGTTGCTGGAAAACTTCATTGTTATCCTGCCGTTTTGAGACGCAGCAGCAGATCATGTTTCAGAGGTTGAGATCTGGGTTTCTGAGAGAGTTTTGCTGGAGGAGAGATACTGGTGGTGTGCCTGGTAAGCCCCCGGTTTGCGAGGATTGCACCAAAATGAGAGAGTGTATGCAGGGACAAAGCAGGAATATTATTTAAAGGGCAGGACAGCAAGGGCTGTAAGGCAGAGAGGGGCTGCAAACAACAGCCTTCTCTTCTCCAGGCTGAACAGGGGAGAGAGAGTCTCTCTCTCCTCTGCTGAGACCTTAGAGCAGCTTTCCTGTATCTGAAGGGATCCTACAGGAGAGCTGGAGAGGGACTCTTTCTCAAGAAGTGTAGTGATAGGACAAGGGGTAATGGTGTCAAATTGGAAGAAGGGAGATTTAGATTGGATATTAGGAAGAAATTCTTTCCTGTGAGGGTGGTGAGGCACTGGAACAGGTTGCCCAGAGAAGCTGTGGCTGCCCCATCCCTGGAGGTGTTGAAGGCCAGGCTGGATGGGGCTTTGAGCAACCTGGTCTAGTGGGAGGTGTCCCTGCCCATGGCGGGGGGGGGCGTGGGGGTGGAACTTGATGATCTCTGAGGTCCCTTCCAACTCTAACCATTCTATGTTTCCATGGTTCTATAACCGGTGGCTGAACGTGAGAAGGTGTGAACAGATTGAACTCCTTACCCAAGGGAAGGCTGAGAGATGGCTGGAAGGAAGGGTGTGCTTAGCGCATCACAAAAATGCAGCACAGCTCTTCAGCAAGGCTCGTGCTGAGGGTTTTTCAATCTTGCTGAGAGAGGCGTAACAAGATGGCTGCAAATTGAAGTTGGATGAAATGAATCCTGAAAGAAGATGTGGTTTCTTAGCAGGGAGAAAAGGAATAATTTATCAAGGATTGTGGTAAATTCAGCATCTCTTGATGTGTTTATGGCAAAAGTAAAGCACATCTTTTAGAAGAGTGTTTAATCAAGCACTCGGAAGGAGTTATACAACTTGCTTGTGCAATGGGTTATGCTGGGTGGTTGCGATTATTTTTTCTTGGCTTTGGAGCCAGTGAATATATGAAGTTCCCCATTTATTTTCTTCCACAGAAAGAGAATAAAAAAACCTGCATTGTCCCAGCATATTCATTGCTGCTGCTGTTCCACATTAAGAAATGCCTATAACCAAATCTCATTACTTAGAGTTTCTGACAGTTGCCTGCAGTGGTCAGAGTTTATTCCCTTTCAGTACAGATTTGCCTGGAAATACTTGGTTTGGGGCTGGGTGTGGATGGCAATTATTTGCTCTTGGAAGTTAAAAATTATTCTCAGTGGTCAGATCGTGTGTGCTTTCCATGTGCTCAGGGGGACTCCCTGATGGCCAGTTTTGGGGTCCCAGAGGAGTTCCCACCCCACTTGGGTGCCGTGGTACCCCCTGTCCCGTGCCATGGCTGAGCGCTGAGGGCTGACCTGCTCTGGCAGCAGCCCCGGGCTGCACCCCAACGCATCGCCCCTGGCTCCTGCCCCCAGTGGCTGACCCCACCGGGGATCTGCAGGGTTGGTGTGGTCTCGGCTGTCTTCTCCCAAGGTCTGCAAGAAGAAGGGTGCTGTTATTGCCTGCCCACCCTTCGCCAGCCGATGCCCTGTCCTTGCACCCCACTGTTGACCCGCCTGGGGTGACTGGTGGGACACGACTGCTTAATCTCTCACTTACTGAGATCCCTGAGGTCAAACAAAGGTACTGGACAAAGCAAAATGAGTAAAATACTCCAGCTTCACAATACAGGAAAAGCAGATGAAATTATCTATATTTCTGTTCTGGCCACAGTGAAGTGACAAGAAATTCATAACCTTTTAAATGGTGTAGCGGCTGTGTAATGGAATATGTAATTCCAGTCCTCCTGTAGAACTGCCTAAAATGCAGCAAAACTTACAGAAAGTAGATTACTCTGTTAAATGCTCTAGGTTTTTGAAGCAATTTCGATAAAATCCTATTGGTTTCACTCTTATACTAGAATTTTCCCTAAAGAAATGGATATTTTATTATGGTGTTTGTCTTAAAGAATTGCAGTTTTAATGTGCTCAATTACTTTTGTTATTAAAAAGTCTGAAAGCAATATGATTAAAATGTTAGAAAATCTGACTTTACTATCCAAACAATTTCACTTGGTTAGCAGAAAAATTTGGATCTAAATTTTACTGGCAGCCAGTAGACTTGTAATCGGGTTAAAAATGAGAGGGGAATTGGTTTGAGAAAAATAAGAACAAACTCATTTACTCGTGTCTCTGTACATTTTGTTCCTTAACATTCTGATTTGAAGTTTTTTCTCATTTGGTTTTAAGGAAGCTTTTGATATAAAAAAGCTATGTTAAGTGATACTTTTGCTATCCTATGGTGGGTAAAGTGGGAAATCAAGTTCAAAATTTCCTTAGTGCTTCTTTGGAAAGTACAAGAAGTCAGGCAGTACCAAAACCAAGATTCTGAATGCTACCTTAATTTAGAGGTCCTATTGTTACAGACACATTAAGTTAAATGCTTTCCACAATTGAGTTGATTTCTTTGGTGAATGTAAATGTTAATAAATCATGCCTGTTACTGTAGCCCATTAAATGAGATACGTAATGCAGCCAATTTAATGTTCTCCTAGGAACATTGGATGGAATCTTGGCCCCATGGAAGTCAGCGGGAGTTGTGCCACTGGCTTCAGCAGGTCCAGGTTTTTCACATCAGCTTTGGATGTGCGTGACTAGCGTGCTTGATTTTCAACCTTAATGTTTGGTTTTGCACTTACATTGGAAAAGAACATTTTAAATCCTATCAGGAAGGAAGCCAATGCATGTTCTTAAATCTTTGGTATTATTTCCTTTGGAAGAGCTAGACAGAGAATAATATATATTTTTTTCTTTATCTGATGGCAATATGCTGTACTGAAATGAAAAGCATTTCAACCTGAACTCAATTTTATGTTTCCATACCTGTGTGTTTGTGAGTGTGTGTATATTACAGACGTTATTTCCTATTGACTTAAGATACAGTTAAATAGGGGTGACAGGCACAATAAGACTTTTCTTTGTAAACCTTTGCCCATTAGGAATTGAAGGCTGGTAAGAAAATCTCTCACTTCTTCCATTCCTTTTTGGTGTCTGGCAATTCACAGCAGATGGCCCCAGTTCTCCTCTCATTTACACTATTCTGACTTCACTAATTTAGGTCATAGTAAATCCTGATTATCCAGCTTTGAACACGGGATCAGGACCAGCCATTTTGGCAACTGGCTCTGACTATAAAAACAAGGACTCAGTGCAAAGGAACAGTTTGTGGCTCTAATAAAACCTGTGGGATTTTTGCTGCTTGCTTCACTGGAATCAGGATGTCACCAAAATGTACTGGGGCTCTTCTGTAGTAACCTCCATTCACTTTCTGGTAATGAGTGATGGATGGGATATCGCAGAGAAACAGAAAATGAAAAAAGACACCAGTCGCCAGTTATAGAACAATCTGTTGTACTTAGTGTTTGCAAGCTTTGCAAAAGTGGGTTTTGTTTGTGTGATTTTTCACCGCTACTGCAACTTCTGTGAGGGAAGAGTAATGAAATCTATGCCCAGCGTACCATAGGCAAAGACCTGATCTGACAAAATAGAACAGCAGATTTAATTTCCATTTTGTGCGAGAGATATTTAGCATCTCTGCTAAGCTGTAATATGGCACTGTGCTGAAATCCATAAATGCATAACTTTCCTAAACTGCAAATTTATTTATACTGAATTTGCTAGGTTTCCATAAAATTGCTGTAGAAGCTTTGTGGCACCAGAACTCTACATAAATGCAATTTGCAGGTTTGTCACTTTTTCAGCTATATTTTCCATCCTTCTCATCTTTGTGTTATGGAGAGATACTGACTTTGTGGAATCACTGCAGAAAGTTATAAATGATGTATGAAATGAGAAATCCCTGCTCAGAGCACAGAATTTAATCTATGCTATTTGCTGTGAAAGTCAGCTCGACTGCAGGCAGAAAAGCCCACCAAATCCAGAAGCTACAGGCTAAGAAAACCAAATCCCACTCTAAGTATTTTTTCCCCCCTCACTTTGGACCTGGGATAAGGCAGGGCACGGTACTGTGGGCTGCAGAAGGTCAGAGGGAGGGCAGGCATTCACAGTTTGGATGTGCTGAGATGTTCTGCACAGTTGAGGAGATGGTCCTTAGCTGAGCAAGAAGATTCTGTGCCTGCGCTAAAATGGGGAGGGTGGGGAGGGGGGAATACAGGGGAAGAGACTGTGCTGCAGAAGAGGAAGGGGGCTTAATTCAGTCCCACATGTCCCCATCCTGCTCAAGTCAGGCAAGTTTGCAGTCGGCTGCAGTGAGAGCAGGACGGACTGCACTTTGACCATGGGAGCTATTTCCATGCTACAAGCCCACTCCTGCAGCTTGCTGTGGCTTGGCTTTGCCCAAGGTCCTTCCAGTATCTGAAGGGAGCCTACAGGAGAGCAGGAGAGGGACTCCTGCTCAGGAAGTGTAGTGATAGGACAAGAGGTAAGGGTGTTAAATTGGAAGAGGGGAGATCTAGATTAGGTATTAGGAAGAATTTTTATTCCTGTGAGGGTGGTGAGGCACTGGAACAGGCTGCCCAGAGGAGCTGTGGCAGCCCCATCCCTGGAAGTGTTCAAGGCCAGGCTGGATGGGGCTTTGAGCAACCTGGTCTGGTGGGAGGTGTCCTGCCCATGGCAGGGGGGTTGTAACTTTATGATGATCTTGAAAGTCCCTTCCAACCTGAATCATTCTATGATTCTATGATTCTAAGTGTGGGAGAACTTGATCTTGGAAGAAAATCACTGCATGGCCACTAATGAAACAACGTTATAAAATCCCCCAGGATTTTGCAAGTCGAGTGCTTGCTGTCCTTGTGCACGTGTCCATGTCCACATGCAATGATCACAACCCTTGTGTGGGACCCCTGGTAAGCACAGTGTAGTTTGTCCCACCTTGTGGGACCAGTGGTGCCACCACAGCATGTACAGAAACCACAGCAATTGCTATCATCCTGCAGGATCCAGCCCCTTGGAGAAGTACGTGCAAGAAGAGCAAAAAGTAATCCTGAAAGGGTGCAGTGATTTCCCTCTCCACTATAGATTTTTCAGACTCCTGCCTAAAAGCTACATTTTTGGACTGGGATGAAGGAGGTAACAGCCTGTCGGCTGTGGCTTTCTATAAAGAAGGTATTTTTTGCAGTTGCTGTCTCAAACTCTGAAAATTGCTGTGGCAGAAAGGTAAATTAGCCCTGCCTATGAATAGGAACAATCAGTTGTTCCGCGGTACAAGCAGCATGCAAATAGCTTCAGAGGTTCCTAAGAAACAAACGTCTCTGCCAAACATTTGTAGTGGAGAATACAATATACAGGTCACAGCAAGCCTTGGCTTATCCTGCTATTTTCCTTCTCCTCTCTACCCCCCCATGGACTCGCTGTCGGTTGCGGCTGCCAGGAATGACTGCAAGGGAAACCTCAGTTCTGTAATCCCAGAGTCAGACCTGGGGCAAGAGGAGAGATCAACGACCTCCTGGATGGAGGCAAAAAGGGGTCAAATTCTAATCCTGACTTTGGTAAGTAACTTTTTTTCTGGGAAGCCACCTCTGCTGATGTCCCCAGCACTTTACTGCAGGGGCCATCTGTGGCTGCAGAGCCCTTCTTGCATCTGATGTGTGTCACGGTGCAGCCCCTAGTCCCACAGGATGAGGCGTTTAAATGTGCTCCAAGGGGTCAGCTTGGAAAGACCAGGATTTATTTACAGGACAGTTGGCCTGCAAGTCTAGCACACAGAGCTACTGCTTGTAGCCTGCCTGAAATAGATGACTTGGCACTTGGCAAGTGCTACAGGTATTGCTAAAGAGGAGTTTCTTGGCTCATCCATCTCTTGCAAGGTGCAGAGGAACTGTGGCAGCTATATAAAGAGTTTGGGGAAAAATAGAGACACATGAGTAATGGAGTAGTAAAACTCAGTTCAGCTCCTTGGCACTTGGAAACTCGCAGCCTTAACTTGGGAAAAAAAAAGTATCTGGAGAAATCAAAGGGAGTTTTAGAGATCCTCCAGACTACCTGCTTGTACTGGGGGTACCAGCAGCAAAAATCCTTTTTTTTTTTGGCTGTATGGTTTACGACTAGGGGCAAGTAACTCCTCTTTGTATCACATCTGATACAAAATTAACCAGAAATGTAAACAATCCCAACAGCCAGAAAAATCTGCCATATTATTAAGAACAGCTTCTAAGATGCTGAAAAAAACCCTTCAATCAACTGCTAAAGCACATCTTGGGGAACTGAAGTGGTTTATAAATGATTGCTAGAATAAACTGCTCCCTGCTGTAAGGCACATCTCTTATGTCTGCTACGTCCCTTTTGGCTTTCTCAGTGCATCATCAAGTGTGGATTAAGGTCAAATAAATTTAGGATGAGTGAACACGACCATCTTGACTATGTTGCCAAAAATGTGAAGGACATGATCTTGTGAGAGAACAAGTGCAACATATTCAGTTCCACTAAAACACTCAGAGTTCAGCGTTGCTTCAGTAGACACTTTCTCAGGAGAAACATATTGATGACATCACTCTGTCAATAAATACACATATATGATGTTTAGAATAATAGGTACAGTTATGTAAATATAATGAGAAATAGTTATTATAGAGGCAGATGTGCATCCTTACTATTTTTAAAGTGCTTTACTATTTTTGAAGTGCTTTACTGTTCATTTGACGTTCACGTTTGAAATGGTATCAGTTTTATCAAGGCTGGGCACACTCCAGATTCGATCAAGCAGGTGTTGTGTTACAGCATCTTACTCTTATGTTTTATTGACTTTTGTCTTAGAAGAGCTTAGACTCCTAGAACAACCTTTTTTTTTTTTTTTTTTTCATGTGTGTGTTTGTGTTTGCTCTCAGTATGATGTGGCTCATGCCTCCTTTACAGTCATGATGTTAGTGCCAACTCTAACTTTTAGCTTAAATAGACCTTCCTGGTGCTTCCCCTCAGATGTGTTTCCAGGAAGCAGCCCTCTCTCAGTTACTGGCTTGCTAAAGTCAGGCTTTTTCATCTCCTTACTAAAAGAGACTTTCTTCTCCCTAGAGAAGATGGGATGATGTGGAAGTGGTGGAGGATGCTTAGGGGAGTGCCTTCAGTGGTACCAGAGCTGAAGGAGGGAGGGTGTAGTTGCATCTTAGTCCCTCCGCTTTGCACTGGAAGAGGGTAACAAACCAGAGAGCTGTGCCACATGAGGAGAGGCTGAGGGAACTGGGCATGTTTAGTTTGAAGAAGAGGAGTCTGAGGGGAGACCTCATTGCCCTCTACAGCTACCTGAAAGGAGGCTGTAGAGAGGTGGGTGCTGGCCTCTTCTCCCATGTGAATAATGACAGGACCAGAGGAAATGGTCTGAAGTTGTGGCAGGGGAGGTTTAGATTAGATAGTAGGAAGAATTGCTTCACTGAGAGGGTGGTCAGGCACTGGAATGACCTGCCCAGGGTAGTGGTGGCATCACCATCCCTGGAGGTATTTAAGAGACGTGTAGATGTGGCTCTTCAGGGCATGCTCTAGTGGCTGAGATTGTTGGGTTGGGTGATTTGTTTTGTGGGTGTTAGTTTTTTGTGGGGCTTTTGATGTGTGTATGGTTGGATTCAATGATCTCCATGAAATTTCCAACCATGAAAATTCTGTGAGTCTGTGTGGAGAGGAGGGTGCTGAGCAAACCTGTTAAGTGAAACTTGGTCAAAAGACCTAACTTAGGTGCAAGGAGTGCTGGTGGGAGCTTAGAGAAACCTGGGGAGGGAGAAATGGAGCTTTAGAGAGGGAAAGAGAAATGAATGTGAGCAGGGCAAGGTGCCTGCTGCAAGCAGAATAAAAACCCTCCCATTGCAGTATCTGCAATAGAGAAGAATGCAGCCTCCCCAACAAGCAAAAGCCTTCAAATGGCTCCCTGGGCTTCCCTAGCACGGGCAGAGGGACGTTTCCCCCCGGCTGCAAGCCCTCCGTGCTGAGATGAAATCACAGGCTCCCCGAGGAAGTCTGTTATTGCTTCCAGCCTGTCTGTATTCTTCAGCAGCGCACTGAATGCAGTCTCCATCCTGAGCTGGTTTTCAGCCTTGCTTCTGAGCTTTATCTACCAGACTTTTGTTGACCTACGTATTTTGCCTTATCCTCTGGTTTCTCAACTTATGTTATTTATTGATGTACTGGGTTGGTTTGTTGTTTCTTTTTTTATTTTTTATTTTTTTGAGAATAGAGTCTGTATGTTTTTTACAGCTCTGCACACCAATCTTCCATTTTATAATGGGTACCGCATTGAGCAGTTGTTAACTGTAGATGCTGTTGTCTGTTCGGCAAGTTACAATGATTTTTTCTTCAGTTTCTAGTAGCCGGAGTGATTAAGGTGTGCAGCTAAAATCTATCCCATGCTATGGATAAAGACAAATATTGATTCTAGTGGAATTTTCTTCTTTTTTTTTTTTTTATTATTTTTTACATTAGCAAAATCTGCTTTATCGTTTCGAGCAGAGGAAGGGAACTGATTGCAATAAAAGCAGAAAAGGATTTATAGTGTGTTCTTATAAATAAAGCCACGCTGCTTTGCCATAATATGTAAGACATGGCAAGTTGCATTGTTCTGTGCCTTTCATAATCTATGGTGCCATATGGACTTAAAAAAATAGGCCTATTATATAGATTTCTGCAGAGTAATTGGCATTGACACTTATATTGATTGAATAAATGAAATAACATTCACAGTTCTGACAATCTTTGCAGATTTGTAGGATTACAGTGGTGGTGATTCTGTGTCAGCAAAAAACTCTGTAGGAATTTCTAATGAAGCCACAGCCAGTTCATTAATATACATATGTTTGAAATTGCAGCCCTAACAATTGAGTTCTCGGCACTGAAGACTGTAATATATATCATTGTGAGCTATATGCCCTCAGATCATTTCTGTGAATTACAAGAAAATTATGGACTGGAGAACATTTTATCATTGTGCTTTTCATCCAGAAATACAGCCTTTCACTGATGAAAATTGAAAACACTGAAAATTAAAATGTAAATGTATTTATCAAAAGAAGAAGAAAAAAATCGAATCCTGAACTTTAACTGCTTTTACATTTTACTTCTTCAAAAAGCAATTTGATATTTACATCTCAAAAGCACAAGTAGCCAGGCTCTGTAATATCCATGTGGATTCTTACTAATAAGTGACTGGCTGCTTGCTGCTGAGCGTCTGAAGATCTGTTTTAGCAAAACGCCACTGAAAACTGTGTGGTGTCTCTGTGTGTGCATCTGTATTCTGAGAGACAAACAAAACAAATATGCATTTATTTAGTGTTTCTCTCCTTTCTGTTAAACATGTTCTTGGTGTTTTTTACAGGTCAGTGCCACATTAGATGGATGTGAGTTTCACATGTCTTTGTAGGGAAGGAGACAGAGAAACAGTGATAAACAGTAAAAGCTTCTTTACAATGAAACTTAGCAATTCATAAACAGGATGACATGCATAATTTAAGTTTCATTGCTGCTGGTTTGGGTTTTGCTTTTTTTTTTTTCCTTTATTTTCAGAAAAAAATGTATTGCTTTTTGGTTAGCATCCTGACTTCACTGATGAAATGTTAGCCGCCCCTGAGAGAAAATCCATATTCTGAAGATGACTGTGGGCTCAATTTCTACAGAGGAAGAGTGTTGGATGAAGCATGGAAGCACATAGGCTGTGTGGCAAACTGAGACAACGGGTGCATCTGGGGCTGCTGAGTAATGTAAGGAAATAAGAGATTGATTGTATTATTGGGACAGAGACTACGCCTGCTTGTGCAGTCCTTACTGTATACAAAGTCAGAATAGTTGACTCCCCGTAGCTAAAATCCATCCAAATCCTCTACAAGTGACACAGGCAGAGAATAGGTAAATCCTTCGTAGAGCATTTTCACCACTCTTGTAATCCTTTTCTCTTTCTTTTTCTTAACATTGGAAATATTTTTTTTTTTTTTTTCTGGTGTGCATTTTTCTGAACTCCTCCATGTTGGGTGACAATGCTAGCCCCGCCTGGAGTTAAATGACAGACCTGATGGAATTAAGGACCTGATGCTCATGTGTAAATACAGAAGAGGCACCAGAAGAGCGAATGGGTCCTGCTTTTCCTTCCCTCTTTACACTTTTCCCCGGTGGTGACTGGCCACAGAGCAGGATGCTGGTGTGGTCAGGTATGAAAGGTCATAATTTTCTGGGGTCATACTTCAAAGAAAACAGCTTGTCAAGTCAAGAGATTTTAAAATGAATATCTCTTTATGCTAAAAATGTTCACAGCCTTTTTTTTTTTTTTTTTTTCAGAATAAAAGAAAATCTGATTTCATTATCTTCCTTTAAAATAAGTTACTCAAAACTGTTCTAACTTATTTTTTGGTAGAAAAAAAGCCTTTATTATTTCTTCTATTTACATATCTGATGTTTCTTTTTACATTGAAAGGAAAATAATTTCAATGCTTCAGATGCTTCAGACAGTGGAATATGTTGGGCTATCAAAACAGAATACAACAGTCATGATCAGAAACATTTTGCTTTAGCATGTAAGCAATTATTTCTATAAAACCATTGATGTTCAGGCATGTTTGGCGAATTTATTTACATCTTTCCAATGTTTTATGCATTTCTTGTTCCAGTTTTGTCTTTGTTATTTCTGTTCCCCTGTCTTTCTTGAATTTATGATTGATGTTTCTTTAGGGAACAAAACAATTCATTCCAGATCAAGAGTTATGCAAAGTCATAGCATTTTTTTTGAGAAATAAAATGAGTCAATAAAATATCAGTATTCATAACAAGTTTCCCCTTTGTGCAAAATATCTTGTAGGCAAAAGTTATGCTTAGACTAAAATAACAACCTCCCAAATAGAAAAGAAAAATGGAACAAGTGATAGGTATCCATGGAAAATTCCAGTCTACTACTTGGATCTGGATACAATTGATAAAGAGGACAAAAGAACTAATGGCATGGATTTAATGGATCAAGTTTCTCTTCTGCAGTACATCTCTTCATTAATGGCCCATGAAAAGTGAAGACCAAGAGGTTTGGACCAAAGAGCTGCCAGAGACTAAACCAAGCATTGCCTCTTGAAAGATTGCATCATTGATGCCTTAAATTAAAACTTTATTGCCATTGTAAAAAGTCTGTGAGTTACCGAGGGAAAATAAAATATATGGGTTTTGGAGAGTGGTCCTTATTTTTTCAGCTAAAGAAGTGTCCTTTGCCCTGTGAAGTGGAGCCCTTCATAGGCCTTCCTCAGCTGAGGCTCTTGGCCAAAGACCATTCTACCGTTCCCATCCACGTTTGGTTCTTTGTTCCTTTTGTAAGGGATGAATCAAGATTTGGGTCACATCCTCAGGCCCTACTCTGACAGTAAAATAAAAAAGAACCCTGTTTTTTAGGGAAGCAAGATAGTAATTTTCCAACAGGTCTAGGACAAAGATGGCACACCTTTCTGCTGCATATAGCACAGGGATGCTGTGGAAGAAAGTCCCGCTGCCTCGGGCTGATCTGCACTTACCTGCTCGACACCTGAGACCTAAAGACGTTGAGACCCAAACACCAGCAGGGGTTTTGGTCGGTGGTTTTTGAGCTGTGGTTCACCAATGGGACTTTTAGTGGCTCAGTGGCTGCGGGTGGGAGGACCTGGGAAGTTATCTGTGAAGGGAATCGACTGCCTGCTCAGCAGCCAAATACAAAATCAAAGGTAACTCGGGAGCACTTAGGTCCAGCTTCAAGGTATCGGTGTGCAAGGGAAATACCTAAATAATTACTGGGTGCAGTGGCACAGCTCAACTCCAGAGAACTACTTTATGCTGAACAAAATTGCCCTCACAGGCACTAAACCACAAGACCTCCTGTTTCTGAATAACAGAAATACTCTCAAATGATGGTTTTGGCCCCTGGTAATGTCCAGACAGCTTGAGAAACAGCCACTTCTCTGTCAATAGCAGAGAACGTGGCCTTTGTAGCTCTTCTGCTCAGGAATTACTGGTATTGTTCTCCAGGACATAGTATAAGGACATCCTGGAAAAATTATATAGGTGCCTAAAATGGGCAAAACTAAAGAGCATATACTGAAAGCTGTAATTTTGAAGTAGTTTTCTCAGGTCTCACTTACATATGAAAGAAACTAAGCTCCACAGCTGCCTGATATTATATGTTTGGTTGTTGTTTTTTTTAATTTTGCGGTGGAGACTGTATCATTTGTGAAGGGCCTTAGAGGCACCATCTCAGTTTCCTGCCCCAGTGGAGATGGTTCAAACCCAAATCTCTCATCTCTTTCCCATATGAGAGGTCCAACCACTACAATGCTGGTACAGGAGCTGGAGTGAGGCGTAAGGGGGCAGAGAGCATCTGTTATCTGTCTGACTGGAGCTGTTTCACTGCGCAGAAAACCCTTCAAAATTCAATAGATCAAAGAGGAGCCAGGAGGAAATATGACTGTATCATCTAGTAGTTTCCACAGTCACCCGGCAGAAGGAAATTTGCATACCATCCTGTCCTGGTTTGAGGTAATACGAACCAATTTTCTGTTTTACAATTTTACTTTTTTAGCTGGGCCTCTTCTAACTAATTAAACCCTGAAATTAACAGCACACTGTTCAGAGAACTCTTCACTCTTACAGTGATGCTAAGGGATGGTGCAAAGAGGCCCTTGCATATACTTATTGCTAGAACAACCAAGGTCAGGGAATTTCATTATTTGCCTTGTTGGAGGGTCAGAATCAGAAGAGCAGAGAGAGGTCACACCTGTGAGGAGGAGCAGACAGGACAGGTGACCCAAAACTGACCAACTGGGGTATTCCATCTCACCTGCATCATGCTCAGTATAAAAGCTGAGAGATCAAAGGGTTGACTCTCTTTCTTTGATGGCCGATGTCTAAGGAGGACCCTGTCTGTTCATCTGCCTTTGATCCCGATTCAAGCGTTTCTGACTCCAGATCTAGAATTCAGCTCCTGTTGATCACCAAGTCCAGTCTGGGACTTTTCCCAATGCCTGCTGGTGATGTGATCGTCATCCCAAGAGCTTGATATGGCTTTGTATATACTGTATACTTGTATTTTTCCTTTAATTTTTTTTCTTTTTATTATTTATGATATTTTCATTAGTTTAATTTTTTTTTTCTAAACTCCTAAATTTCTATAATCTCTTCCTCTCCTCTCCTTTCTTTTTCTTAGAAGGAGGAGGGAGAAGCCATCTTTCTGATAGGTCAAAACCATGCCACATCCTTCCTCCTATACATATCTGTGTGATTTTATATGGAAAAAATATTGGTTAACATTAAAAGAAACCTATCTGACCCTATGTTCTTTGCTTCCACTTTTTGTTTAATTGGATTCTGTGTAAGTGCTCTGCATAGAAGGAAGCCTTATCAGAAATATGAAGCTTTTTTGCTGAATGGAAAGATGAAAACATGCTCAGGAAGCTGCTGTCTCTGTCTCATGAGCTAAGCTCCAAGCTGACCTGACGATGCCGCAAAACAAAGAGCTGCTTATAAAATATGTCTATAAAATATAAATACCAAATCAAAACCAGTTGGTGGTGGTGGTGGCGGTTTCCATGGGTCCATAGAACTGTCTACAGAGAAAGAAAAGAGAAAGAAAGTACAGGCAGCCTGAGACACTACCTGCTAGTCTATGCACAGCACACACACCTCAGAAAAAATTCAGAAGGATAAAAATTCATGATGTCCCTTCTCCCCATCTCTGTCTTGTTCTGTGTCCAGCTGAAGCCTGACTGCACAGACATCCTGGCTTATGCAGACAAGAAATTGAGGACTCGGTGCCTTTATGGCTTTGCACAAGGATTTTATTCAGGCTCTGCTCTGTTTCCTAAATTTGAGTCTTTTGTGCTTTACTGATGCACATTTACGGCTGGACAATTCCCGATACTGAGAAGCAGTCTGCAGAGCTTTTCGTGAGGTTGGAAAATGAATCCGAAACTTAACAAACCATTGTTTATCTCATTATATGAATCTTCGGAGAGCCAAGAGCAGCCTACGCAGTGCCACTGTTCTGTGGATTAATTCATGGCTGATGAAAACAGATTGTTCTTAAAAGCAAAAGCTCTATTGTTTGGCTGTCCCGTCGTGAGTCTTGCTGCCCTGCCTTCCTCACTGCCTGTAGGAGTCACAAGACCTTCGAGGCTGCGGCTGCCAACGTAGCCTCAAGTGAGCACAGTACCCTTTATGCCCGGCTAGCAAATTTATTTAAAGGAGCATTCACTCCTTGGCTGGTGCTTTTTCTTTTTTTTTTTTTTTTTTTCCTCCTTCCCATTTTGCTAGATGGATGAACATCATGGCAGCCAAGGGCAGATGAAGGTTTGAAATATTACAAGCAGAAGCCGCTCGCTAAGATAATATAAAACCAATTTTTTCAAACGTATCTCTTGAGGAGGAAATGGGCTAGAGATTATCATAAGAATTTTTTTTTAGCTGTAAAATTTTGTTAAGGTGCAAGCAAAGAAAAATACCCACTCCGTAAACCTATCAAACTTAACTCAGAACTAAAACTTCAGTCATTCTTAGGATAATACTTTTTAAAATTGCCACATCATTCAATTTTAGGTGATTTGCATACCAAATGCAAAAAAAAAGATTAACTGGAAACTTCCCCCCTCCACCCCCTCTGAGACATATGGTGAGACAGCAACAGCAATGATGGATGTAGTGGATGATTGCTTGCTGAACCAGTGTGTGAGAAACCATGCTAGGAATAATTCATGTCAAGATATGGTCTTAACTAAAAGACGTATTAAAAACAACATCTTGACAGGTTTAATATCTTACATGATACACATAATCCATGACTTCTAAGGCCTGTGATTATCTCAAAACATGATATTTCAGTAGAACTTCAATTTTATGAAAAGATCTCGAGAGATGCCTGATCTAATGGTAAATCAACCTTTCACAAAATAAAAGAAACAAAATCATTCTGAGGTGTGGTATGGCCTCATCTTTATCTAATATTGCTTCAAATAAGTAGTGATTCACGGAGGAAACTGGAATAGCAATGACATAAAATAGGTGAAAGTGACCCAATAAGCAGGATAATAAGGCATTTTGGATGAAAATACACTTAATATAAACAAAGGATTTGCTGCTTTGCCATGCTGGAAACCCACTAATGCCAAAAAATGTGCGATATCTGCTAATATATTTTACATCTATCTCTGTCACCTGTATTTTATCAAAGGGGAAATTTTACAATACTCAAAGTGGCAAAATATTAAGTTGGATGTTTAACAAGTATGGAAATCAGACGACGCTAGGGGGTAAAAGTGGCATCGTTCACTGCACTGCTGTGATTGTCTTTGATGTGAGGAGAATCAAGTAAATTGCAAAAAAGCTTTGTGGTTGTTGTGAGAGATATCAGAGCAGTAACTGTGGCTTGTAAGCTGGCCACTTGCTTGTACCTCACCATGAGCAGAGCTTCTGGGTGAGAGGCCAGAGGACTGAGCTTGGACATAGGGACGGACTGAGTTAGGGCTGCTCCTGACCTGGCATCGGATCCTGGGCATGCCAATTTTCCCATGTCATCTGTTGTTTGCCTCATAAGTTTAGGAAGCTCTCCTTGACCAAAGAATCATTAAAATTCACCATCATAGAGTCATAGAATTGTCTGTGTTGGAAGGGACCTTCAAGATCATCTAGTCCAATCACCAACCTAAATCTGATAATAAATCACCTCTAAAACACATCACTGAGCACTATGTCTCCCCATCTTTTCCATACCTCTAGGGCTGGTGCCTCAACCACTTCCCTGGGCAGCCCATTCCAGTGCTTAATAACCCCTTCAGTGTAAAAATTTTTCCTGATATCCAATCTGAACCTCCCCTGGTGCAACTTGAGGCCATTTCCTCTTGTTCTATCACCTGTGACTTGGGAGAAGAGACCAACACTTGCTTCTCTACAACCTCGTTTCAGGCCGTTGTAGAGAGCAAGAAGGTCTCCCCTCAGCCTCCTCTTCTTCAGGCTGAACAACCCCAGCTTCCTCATCAGAAGACTTATTCTCCAGGCCCGTCAACAGCTTGGTAGATCTCCTCTGGACAGGCTCCAGCAAGAAACTGGTATGTGCTTTGCTCAGTCACTGGCCAATGAAATCAGCTAATAATAAGTAAAAGATATAAAATATCTTCTATTCCATAGCAGTTTTCATTGAAAAATGGCACCCCTGAGAACTGAAATAAGAGAGTTGGGATCAGCATGGGAAAGAAGGGACCGAGAAATTCAGCTGTATTTAAAACAAGACATTAGTGGTACAGGTATCTCTGAGGGCAGCTACACAGAAGATTGTCTCTCTAAGATGTGCATCTGCTTGATTTTTGAAATTAAATTGGGTCAAATTTTGCAGATGCTAGAGGAAAACACCTTAGGCATTCTGTAGTGACATGGAGCTTAACAGATGCTGACAAGATGGAAACAACACATTTTTTTCCAAATTATCTAGTATTGTCAATTGAAAAGTACGGGATTTTGTGGATTTAT
This sequence comes from Pedionomus torquatus, assembly GCA_013398155.1. NCBI lineage: Eukaryota > Metazoa > Chordata > Aves > Charadriiformes > Pedionomidae > Pedionomus > Pedionomus torquatus. The sequence goes on along the minus strand of VZRU01021090.1, from coordinate 43,950 downwards.
TGTGTTTCCCTCTGAAAAAGCTTGCTGGTTCTAACCAGTGATGTTTTTATATTTCCATAAATTAGGCAAAGGCTGAGATTTACCTCATGACGAAAGTATAGTGTATGTTCCTGCAAACTAAGAAAGCCATAACATAAGCCCTGCAGTAATATTCAAAAAGCCTAGTCCTCTCTTATTGCTATTGTTTATCAGTTTGCAAGTCTTGAGATAATGGAATCCAGACCATAAAATGGCAAATAAAAATTATTTTCTATCTGTAGCATGTCTTTCTATCCAGCAAGTAAAATGCCAGCTCACTATGTCTTATATGAAAGGGTGATTTTTTTTTTCTGTCAATGGACATGTTGTCAGCAGCTTCTTATTAATACCTATAATCCTGTTCTTTGATGCCTTCCGACATCTCATAACTTAAGGAACGTATATTTTGGTGCACAAGGAGTTAGACATAGCAACAGAAGGGTACAGTTTTTGTGGCTCTGAGGGAGACAGCTTGACGGCCAACAGCTACAGCTTTTGAAGAGTCTGACTTATCTGTAAATCAGCCCTTAAACTTAACCGATTGGTGGAAAAAATATGCAAGACTCCCAAAGAGTAATGTGCAAGGAGTAATGGAAAGGCAATAGACAACTCAGAAAAAGAAATCAAAATTTGAAGTGAAATAGTAGCAGACTAACCATAGATTGTTAAAGAAATCCAGAGTTTTATTGAGCAGTCTTTAGCTTGCTCACTGTCATATTGAAGGAATAGTTAAATATTTAGTCTTATAAAGTTTGCTAGAATCACCTTTCTGCACTTTTACAAGAGATTAAAATAATTTTCATGCAATTCACAGAGGGAACTTAGACACTCAGAAATTAAATTTTTAATCTGCCTTTGTAAGGAAATATCAATGTATTGTAACATTTGAGGAGCTAATTCAGTCAAACTACCTTTTTGATGTTTCCCTTGGAACTTGTTACCCAAGAATCCTGGAGTGCTACGGGAGCCCAGTGCTTAAGAAAAATAGGTGTACAGAGTATACAGGTTCTCAGTTGGTAGGTATGTGGCATTGTCTTGGCTTTTTCTAAGTCTGCAAAATAAATTGCTTTACACTATGTGTCTGCTGACCCTAATTAGCTGTAGAGCAACCTGGGGATGTGATTAGACCGTGGGTAGAGGCAAGCACTGAAAAAGGCAAAAGAACCATGGAGGGTAACAAAGAAAATGCTTTTTAGTTGAAACTCTGCCTGCCATTGGGAGGGGGAACCTGAATGGGAAACACACATAAGTTCATGGGTTGGGGCAATATGTAAAGCTAGGATTAGTCAAAAGTTTGTTTCATCTTTGAATTTCACCTTTAAAACGATTCAGGTCATTACTTCTTCCATGTAAATTAAATTGAGGGGTATCTGGATCAGTAACTTTTCTATTCCAATGTGCAAATTTTTATAATCTTTATTTTTTTTTCTCCTCCCGAACTGTGCAAAATGACATGCAGGATGAGATAATTAGATCTCAGTGGTGAATTTTAATTCTTTTCAGGTTACCTTGCTGAGCACACGAGCAAACTGCAGCACTTCTTATAAACCAAGGGCAAATAACCCAAAACAAAAAAGGAGACTCGGTCCTTCCAGCTGGAACAGGGAGGTTGATACCTTTTTGTTTAAGACCCGGTAAGTTGAGATGGCCCATTCTCTCACAGGCACTTCTCTTTGTTTCAGGCAGATTCAACATATCAATGAATTTATAGGTGAGCTGAATCCAAGCTCAAATAAAATGGGAAACAGGAGCTCAGGCAGCAACATCTAAGTGGTGAGGAAGTACCTTCCCATTTTCTGTCTCTTTTCATGTGAGCTCAGAAGGCAGGAACAAACAGAAGCAAAGAACTAACAAAAAGTGGTGCAAGAGTAATGAGTTCCCTCTTTAATGCACTCAGCAATAGCTTGTAGCTGCAAGACTTCTGTGAGTGTGGTGGATGTATTTCTCTGAAATTAGAAAGGTATAAACACAAGCCTTTGGTTTTCTAACGGTCCCACAGGATGGGATACAGAGCTGAGATCCATCGATAAAAATTGAATTAGGTTTACAGCTCTGCCCTATTACCTAATTATAGCGTGCTTGGAGATATATGGTAATTTATCAATAAAGAGAAACCTATTGGACATGTTAGTCATCGGCTTCACACTCAAGACTGTTTTCATTAATCAAGCAGCTAGATAGTTATCCTCGCCGTTTTACTTTTAAAGGAAGGGAAGTTAAGTTTCCTTCATAGAGCTGGTCTGTCTCAGTGCCCAAACGGAATATACATGAGTCCAGGAAAAAACATTCTTTGTTTATATGCAGACCACGTTTGCAACTTGTGCTAGTCTAGTGACTCCGGCGACTTTACAGCTGGCTGGAAGTTAGCTCTGCATGTTATATTCTGTTTCACCTATTTGTAAGGTGAGCAACACCAATCCTACACAGAAAAAGCGTTCTGAAGGTTGCAAATAAAACCACCAGATGCTTAGGGAAGGAGGAGTAAAGATTGCCCAGACACCTTTATTTCCATCCCTTTGTGAGTGCTTTATGCTATAGTCTGTAATTAAATGACTATATTTAAAATATGTGCTGGATGGTGAAGAGCATGCGACCACATATTTATATACATTGGCAGGCAAGAGGATGCTTTTTGGGTCAAACTTTAATTGTGGCTTTTTCCAAGTGCCTAATTGTTCCATAAGTTTTCTGCTCAAATGCTATTGTATTCTTTTGAAGGCTTCTTTTTTTCCTGTGAGCTGAGGACATGAGCGTACAGTTGAGCCAGACACACTGTGGCTGCGCATCCTCCCTCTGCTGCGCGACACGGGCTGTGGCCATGGGATACGGATGGTGTGCTAAACCTGCTCGTGGGCAGAAGGTGCTCCCTTCCCCAATTTATTTTCCCCAGAAAATCCCCCACCGGACAGCCTTTCATGCCAGCATGCTGTAGGACGGCCAGTAGACATCTGGGCATTACCTCTGGTCCCTCTGCCACCGTATTCCCCCAGAACCATAGTTGTACTTGGGCGGTGACAATCTCTGCCTTTCTGGTCTGTGCCAGGGATGCAGACCAAGCGAGCTGTGCCAACGCTGAAAGGTGGTAGTGCAGCTGCTGCAAAAAGTGAGTGTAGCGATGACAGTGAAGAGAGTAAATTGTTTGGGACTCAAAATTTACAATTGTAATGAGAATTTGTCTGTTGGCTGTTGTGGTATCATCCATCAGCTATTTCTGGCCTTAGGCAAGGGCCATGCTGTTAGCCTGTTAACAAATTCAGTCTGCTTCCTTCTACTTTAGTTCCTTGCTTTATTTTTGCTTCAGTAAGTTTCAGCGCCTTAAAAATGTGAAGTTATAAGTGGATGAGAAGCTTTTATTTGTGGGTGCTTTGTACATAGGGATTCACCCACAAAAGTAAAAAATGTCAAGTGCTAATTTATTTTCTTCTTACTCTTCTTACTTGATGTGTAAGGCTTGTCTGCATAAATGAATGATTTTTTTCCCCCTCTTTAGAGTATCACTTTTTTTTTTTTTTCCCAAAGCTTGAAAAAGCATTTCCTTCTCAACTGCCTACTCTCTGAGGCACTGCACACCAGTTCTTCAGATCCAGACTCGTCAGCTGCCTTCAGAGCCCAAAATCTTGGGATGATCCATCTCATATGAATGCAAACTTGCACAGCGCTGTCTCTTCTATTGCTCGGGGTCATGGCTCTAAAGCCAGCACACTTCTTTCACCAGCCACTCCCATGCACATACAAGGCTGGTGCTCAGCAGCTGCCTGGTGCCCAGGAGGCTCCTGATGAGGAGACCCAGCACTCCATCTCCTGTGCCAGGGCAGAGAGACCAAATCCCCAGTGCCCTTTTGGGTTTGGAGAGCCATGGAGAGAAGGGATGAGCTCTCCATCTCAGTGGAGGCGAAGAAACTTTTCTCCACCCTTGTCCTTTGAAGCCACATAAATTCATTAAACACGAATTGGGTCAGAAGAAGAGCTACACTAGCACAGACAGAGGTGTTCACACAAGGGAAAGGAACCCTGTGTACCTGTTCCTCTTTCAAAGGCTTTTAAAAATACATTTTGTCTGAAGCAGCCAGTAAAACAAGCCCAGAATCAGTCTGGCAGCTAGGGCTGAAATGCAAAACCACTTTATTTTGCTTTGTTCTTTTATTTTGCAACAGGAACTCTTTAAGGTAGGCATCTGAGCAATGTTTTGATTGCAACTTGATTCATTTTTATTCTTTCGTCATCATCTGCTGGAGCAAAATGGGCAACAGTGTAAATTTCTCTCTTGAAGATGGCATTTGCTGGGGCCAAGCCAATAGCACTATGAGGCATGACTCTATAGTTGCATAGATGATTTTACATTCATTAGTTCTTGTTCTTTTCCTTCAACATTTATTGCTGAAATCATTTTCCCAATTGCTCTAACAAATCATTCTGCTTCTCCATTAGCTGTAATGGTATTATTCTTCAATGAGAAAATCCTGCATATTTTGTAAGTTCTTAAATTCCTGCCTGTGGAAAGCCGGGCTGTTCACCATTTGTAGCACTTTTGTATTCTGGAGATGGAAAATACCTTATCCAGTGATGTGATAGTGATGCTGGCTATTGCCTACCATTGCATTTCCACCTGGATAACCGTAAACACTCATTAATAATTACTAAAGCAGAATGCTTAGAAACCTCTAAACACTGTCATCTTCCACTGGCTCTAGAAGACTAAAAGTCATAAGAATAAAATGCCAAAATGTGAATACTCCAAATTGTTTCTCTATTTAGGATGCTTAACGTATCCTAGTTTTGATACTCCAAGACCCTTTGTATAAATCATGTTTCCTTTTTTTCTTTTTGCTTTTTTTTTTTTTTTTTTAAATATGCTAAGCCTACTGTTTGTTCCTAATAGACTGTAACTGTAATTGAAAGAGCTACGACAAAATCTGCCAGCTTGTGTGCACTTGTATGCCCACGGTCTCTAATTTCATCTTTCAGAACAGAGCAGTTGCGGGACCTCAGCAAAATGAAGCCGTGTGTTCGGGACACTATGAAAGCAGAGTCTTAAATTTGGGCATTCCGGTCCTGAAAGACCTATGATTAACTTGAAGCAAAATCTAGTTGTGAAGCTCTGCAGTTTGGTCTCCTTTCTAGGTCATTTCCAGCCACTTACAAACATGGATCACAGGAAATACAGTCCCGTACAAACAACAAACTTGTTAATTTTTGTCTCGCTCCAAAAGCTTCTGTACTGCTCATTGCTAAGCTTATGGATCAAAGCTGATGGAGAACATTGGGTGGAAGATGCTTTCTGGTGTAATCCTTTTACGTTGGAAAGTGTTTGGTCATTCTGCTCTAGCAAGTTAATTGAGAAGGGAGTGTTCTGGTCTTTTCAACACAGAACAACTCGCTTCTGTGTTTTGATTGCTTTCCCCTCCTTATTGTTGTAATTTAATGAACTGATGAGTAGCAGAAAGTCATGATAGACCAGCATTACTGGTTCCAAGGGACCGGCACACTGGTCCCACCCAGGGATACTGGAGCTTTTCATCTCCACTCTGCCAGTAGTGACATCAAATATCTAGGGAAAAATTTAACTGCTTCAATTCCAGGAAACACTTTGGTACACCTTCACAGCACATTTGACCAGCTTTTAATAGTTTTCTGCTTGAAAACATTGTGAGGCAGAGCAGGCATCTCCATGTTGAATAGATATCAACAGATTCTTCTTCTGTGAATGTACTGAAATGCATTTTGTACTCGTATGAACTCCTAACAACTGCAACATCCTGCAGCAAGTCAAACTCCAGATAAAACAGTTTAATTTTAATGCTAAAAGACCTATGCAGTTTGATTTTCTTTCGGTATTTAATTTTTGTTATCATTTTGGTTTTCCTTCTATCTTGGATTAGGATTTTTTTAATTAAAGAATTTTCTGTGTAAGAGAAATCCACTGCATGCCCAGCTGTATTTATGGGATTATATGATTTTATTTGAAGAAAAAAATAGGTAGTCTTATGATTACAGATAATTTGCTGTAATACCCTTATTTTATAGCAATCAGTGGGAATAAAGATGGAATAAAATAACAGGCAGAAAAATCCTGTGTTATAATCCGTATAATGGGGCAAATGGAAGAGAATTAATGTCTAACTTTGCCATAAATTTGCTATTTCCTGATTTATAAGCATTATTGTTTGTAACCCGAATGTTACAATAATGCAAGTTTTTATATGCTAGTAGCCTCTATTACTCAAAATTTTGTGACAGATTTTACAGCTGCTTAATACCTCAGTCAGCATTAATACAGAGGAATCTCAAAATGGGACAAAGTTTATAGTAAGTTTTAATGAGCAGCGCTCAGAAGTCCAGAGAAGTCCCTCGCTGTTTCAGACTTCTCGATCTGAAAGTGAAGCTGAATATGTCACCCAGCAAAGATCTTTCCTTTATCTGCTGAGATTTCCTGATTTTTGCAACAGAAGCCTTCTGTGATTTCATCATTTTCTCTCCAAAGTTAGAAGAGAAACAGAAAAGCATAAAAATGTGAAAATATCAAAGTGTAAATTTAACAGACAATTTATGGTTTTGAGGACAAATCTTTTGAGAGTTTGCATATTTTCAGAATGGCTTGGTCTCCACTGCAGAGCTGAGATGTGAGTGCATCAGTTATACCCCAAACAATGAAAATTCTTAACATGCCTTGAATGTCAGCTGATAATGACAAATAAACAGCTCCAGTTCGTAATCTAGATAAATTTTTTTTGGCACAGGGCAGGGACTGAATTTGAATTTCAACATATGCCAGGGAGGAAATGCCCATCAGGATGCTAGAACAACACAGTGCCTGCTGAGATTAAATGATTCAGTGAAAACCTGTGAACTGTGATCTAAAGAGGCACGAGATTATCTGTGTAATCACTCAAATTTAAAGAAAGAGCAGGACCATTTTTTTTGGCACTGTTCGCTTCTCTCATAAAATATATGTATTGTCCTGTCAGCATGACCTGTCTGTTTCTGTAACTCTCCTCGTGGCAGAAATGTATATCTGTCACTGCAACAATACAGCAGGGAGCGGATACTGACATTTTTACACTGATGTCATATTCGTCCACCTGCTTTGTCCTGAAAACCTGTAATCTTGAAATGACTGACAGCAGCAGAAACCTTGGGAATTGTATCGTTGCTGAGGCAAGAATTTGATTTTTGTCCAATTCGTTTGCTCCATTTATTTGTCAAGCAGCAGACCGGTCTGGACTGCACAGCCAGGCTCGATTCACCCAAAATATGTAAAAGGCATTTGGGCACAGATAATCCATCACCTCACCTGGAATCCCGCCCCTGCCCACGGAGACCCATAGTTGTTTTCTCAGAATAGCCATTCCCACATGCTTTTTAACAACGGGACCTCTTTTTTTTCTTTTTTAACAAAGGTCACCTCTAACTTCTGGGTTACAATCCTTGGCTCCCAAGATGACCTACTGCTTTCTGGGAAAGGGAAAGACCTGACTCAAATTTCTATTTTTTGAAGCAGGCTTTGATGTCTCATGCCTTCGAGTACATAAAGGGAGTCTACAGGAGAGATAGCGAGGGACTCTTGATCAGGGAGTGTAGTGATAGGACAAGGGGGAATGATTTTAAATTGGAAGAGGGGAGATTTAGATTAGAGATTAGGAAGAAATTCTTTCCTATGAGGGTGGTGAGGCACTGGAACAGGCTGCTTAGAGAAGCTGTGGATGCGTCATCCCTGGAGATGTTGAAGGCCAGGCTGGATGGGGCTTGGAGCAACCTGGTCTAGTGGGAGGTGTCTTTAAGGTGTCTCGATGATCTTTAAGGTCTTTTCCAACTCTAGCCATTCCATGCATCAGCAAAATGACTCAGCACCCCAGGCTATCAGGCACTCGCTGTGGGCATGCCTCCTGTTGGAGCTGTTGGGCTACCTTCAATTCAGGTCAATTCTAAGTTAAATACTAATTGGTCTGACCGAGTCTATCTCCCCCCAGTAAGTGCATTCATCTGATATGTAGGAAGCTGAGGTCTCAGTCCCTACTAAATGTTTAATGCTGTGTGCACAATGAATAGCTCCCACAGGAGGGATCCCCAGCATAGAAGAGGGAAAAAATCAAATCATCCAGAAGAGTGATTTGAACCTGGCTCTTTAACATTTCTGGGATGCTTTAATTGGATTATCAGATCCTGTGACGTGGAACCTCCCTTTTCTTTCCGCAAATGGGGTTGAAACATTTAGCTTCAGGCTTATGGTTTGTAGCCCCAAGCAACAGGAGAAGCCTCCATACCTCTCATTAACTGATGGTCAGCATTGTGCTATTTTCCTCTGTATTTTACTTCTGACTCCCTGTTTGGTAGGTTGCTGTGATACAGGAAAATGCCTGTATCTCCATGTAGCAGTGCCCATAGGCCCCCGGGAAGCATAGTAAGTGGGGAAAGCTTTGGGAACCCTGCTTCAGTCTTTGTTCAGGAAAATCCTGAACAATTTGAAAACACAATTCCTGAGCAAAGAACAAGCAGGGACTTCAGGCACACTAGAGTCTAGAAACCAATGTGAATCAACAAGAAGATGAAATTGAAAGAACCTTCCTTATTGTGCCAAGAAGAACATATGGGAGATACCTCCTACAAAACACCGCACTAAGTGATTCAGGACCATTTATTTGGCTGCTTGGATTAATTAATTTTAGAAATAATTTAAAAGATTTCTGACCTGGAATTTATGCATCCTTGCACCTTGTATTTCCCAATAGTTTCTACTTCATACATGTTGATTAGTACCACAGAGCATCTTCAAAGCATAAAACTGGATTCCTTTGAAATGAAGCTAAACCAGAAGCACCCCTTGACCAAGCTCCGGCTAGAGCTGAACCTACAGCGTCAGCCTGCTGGAACATGTTGAAGGCAAACACCAAGATGGGCATTGTGCAGCACGGAGCAATTCGCTCTGCAGCTCCATTTCTGTTCTGTCTGTTTTCTGTTCACCAAGAAGCTCCTTGTGCTGCTCTGGGCACCATTAATTGACACGGCTTTGCTGAGGAAGCCAGGGATACTGTCCCCTTGCTATGACCATCACCTGGGAGAGTGGAGATGATTCTTCCAGTCACCTATGGCTTTTAAGCCTATACATTTCCTTCCTTTGTTCCCTATCCCCTCCACACAACACGTGGTGACAACCATGTTTTGGAAAGGAGTCTACTGTGGTAGTGAGTTTGTTTGTGCTCAGAGTTGTGTCACCTCTTTGAGACAGGTCTCCTCCAGCTGAGCTGTCTGTCTGACTGCCTGTGGTAGTCAATTCTGTTGGCTGCCTGCCCCCTGCGTCAACTGGCCCCTCTCCCTCTTTGTGTTAACTTTAAAAGTTATTCAGACAGACCTTTATTTCTTAACTGCTCTTTTTCATGAAGAAAGGGACAAGATAAGAAGGAGGAACTGATCAGCTTCCTTGATACCCTGCTTAATTGTATAGACTCAAATAAAATCTCGGTTTTTTTTTTTTGCTTTTATCTACCGCAGGTATTGAATGAATAAAATAAAATTGAAGTGCTGAAACAAATGATTAGAGTGTTATTTAGCTATCAGGCACTTTTAAGGGTCATGGGATAATTAACACATAATCTGACTGCAAGTAGCATGTTGAATTATTCTATTCATATCTTTTATTCTTTTCATATTGCAAAAATGAAAAAGAACCTCTTCCCGTTCTTTTTTTTTTTTTTTTTTGTTTTTTTGTTTTTTTGTTTGGTTTTTGTTTGTTTGTTTTTGTTTTGTTGTTGTTGTAGAGAACCTACATGCACAGGGTGCCTTTGTGAAACCAGAGAATTTTATGATCAATCCTAACGTGATATACCATTGACATAAATAAAGAGTGTGAATGCAAGATGACATCTGGATGGTATTAGCAGAATTTATATTAAATTAGAAGAATATGAATATTTAGAATAATATGATGTAGAATACATAACCAGACTTCTGTGCAATAGATGCACAATTCTGCAATTCAACCACTTGAGTAAGGCTTGGAGCGTGAATAAGATAAATAAAAAATAAAAGTGAATTAAAAAAAGTACTATAAGAAATAAGAATAAGAATAAAGCTTTTCTTCACTTGCAACTGATATATAAAATCACAAAATAGCAAATATTATATTATTATAGATCTTTCAAGAGACTACATCAGTTTTGGAATGATTGCTGACTTACATTTGGGCTGAATTCAAGGGGGCACAGTATTTTAGAACCTGATTATCTCTACTAACTTGCTCTTTATCTCAGTGGGTAGAATAGAGGTAATAATTAGAGAATTAAGCTTTGCTCACTCAGTCATGAAGTGCACAAATTCACTTGCTGTTTCACATTTATTTTCCAGCTGGAGGAGTTTAATTTATTTTGCTTTCTGCTGTGCCCACACCTGACCGACCAAAGCAGCTTCACTAGGGTCCCACAATTTAACCCCTGTATCTCTTTCTATGGCTTTGCAAAGCAAACAGCTTTCCTCTGAGGCTTATGCCAGAGCTCTTTAGATATAACTGCCAGTGACTGCCATCCCTGCTGACCCCTGAATCCGATAGCACATCCATAGAGTACGTTCATGTTTCCCCCAAAGGGAGGAGAAACCTGAAGAGGAGTCTAGTACTGATGGCAGGGGCTGCTCTGCGTTCAGCAACATGTAAATCTTATTCATATCCTTCTACCACCACAGTTTCTCATTGTCAGATTCATAGGTCACGATCATTTAGCTTTGAAAACCCAACAGCATTGTTTCCGACAGGCAGAAATAATAATATGTCACTGAGCGATACTGATGAACACCAATAATGCACTCTTTTTTATTATTATTTTCTGTCTGAATCCAGATGTTTTCCATGGTCCCTGTAGGCAACAGGCTGTCTGTGAGAAAGTCCCTGCTGGCTGTCACAATGCAATGTTATCTTGTGAATGGTTCCTTAAATATCTGCAAGGTCAGAGAGATTAAATGTTCTCCTGGGAAACGCAGGAAAAGTAGAATGTCAGCATCACCTTTCCTCCAAGTGAAAAGTTAAATGACATTTCCACTGATATTGATTAGAGCATCTTTGAGTGTCAAAACAGAACGGCCATTTCAATATCTGCAATGAATTGCAAAGGTTGAAGCAGGAGTCTGTGAGAGTAGGCAATATTTCATTTCAGAAGAAATTCAAGTCTGGGGACCAGGAAATCTCTTTCGTCAGAGTGTCTAGGTCTCATTGTTGTGGGGCTGGATTTTTCTCTCCATTTGTCCAGGTGAAACTGTGGGCTGAGGGAACCACGTGCAATGCTGCTACCCTCTCCTCATCTGAACTGCCTTCCTCCCTGACTTGTCTCCCAGGCTGTTGTGCTAGGGCAGAGCACTTAATCTCCTGGGCCGTGCTGCCAAAAAAAGGACGCTCCAAGCTGTCTGTGAAAGTCATTTTTAAGACATCTTCATCTCATTTCAATTCATAGTGTAAGACAAGTAACTCCCAGCCCCAGAAAGCTGGATCTCTGGCTGTCAACACGAGGAAGCTGCTATTGCATCAGAGAGCTGCCTTCTGAATATTCCGTACGATCGCCACTTTCCCTGACTCAGGAGTGCATACGGAAGGAAGGGCACTGCCTCTCTCTTGACTCTTCAGCACACAATTTGTTTCCCATCATGTGTTTTGTACAAACAGTGTCCCTACAACACTTCTTGCGTTAAATAGAGGAGCAAAGTGAAAAATGACCCAAGGAGGTGGGAATGAGGAGGAAAAGAGAACACAGAACGGGAATTTTCATCTGGGGTAAAGTGGCATCAGCTGCACTGAAGCCCGTGAAGGTATCTTGAGTCCTGATGCACATTTCCAAGCCAAGAGTCCATCTTACTTCTTTTTTTTTTTTGTTTTGTTTTTTTTTCCTGAGGAGATGAGAAAAGTGCTGAAGCTACAGACGGACTGTTCGAACTTGCAGAGCTGCAGAAGGTGTTTTGGCACCAGAAATGGTGGGGGTTTTGCCGACTCACCGTGAAGATGACCGTGCTAGCAAAGGAGGACTAGAGAAAAACAGGCAGAGAGAAGAGCTGCTGAAACAAGTCTATGGAGTGCGTGATTTTAAAAGCGCTTTGAGTGTGCCCCTATCCTATAATTAGTATAAATGTATCTTATTCTTTTTGAAATACATTTCATAATGCAGTGCTGAAGTGGTAAGATTGAAACAAGTACATTTAACAATACAAAGAAATCATCTTCACATTCTAACTCATTATAACTCAATTCAACTTCATTATTAATAAAGTAATAAAATAATCTTAATTAACGTTCTGATTTTCTCTATCTTTGCATAATTGGCAGATGATCTTCTGCGCACTGAGCGTTTTTCAGTTTCAAGATTATCTCCAGGTTCAGCTCCCAGGCTCTCGTTTGACCTTTTGTTGTCCTTCTTGACCTCAGCCTTCACACTCAAACAGCCATTTAGATTCTTCTGATTGCAGCTTAAGAAAGAGAAGGGAGGGGAGGTTTATCTTTAGCCTGGCCCGTCTGTAAACCCATATTGTTCCTTCGCTATTACAGAAAGAAATTGGGGTTGTAAAAGTCCGCATTACATTGATCGCCTACTGGGGTTCAGGGACATAATGGGTTTTATTTGATTTCGCTTACACCAATGTAAATTAGAAGGAGCTGCATTAAAGCTATCAAAGGAACCAGCTGCATTACACTGGTGCAAGTGAAATAACAAGACCCCTTGCCTCTCCCACAGCAGTAACTTTTCCCCCCATTGCTCTACCCTCCTTTCTGTTGTTGAGTTAGAACAGAGCAAGATTTGTTGCACAAAAATAGCTTTTCACGTTTCTGGTATGCATGCCCAGCAAAATTTAGTCTAGCAAACTATCAGGGTGATTACTTAGATTTTATGCAAGGATCACTGCAGCAGAGGGATGTTTTCTTGCCAAAAGCAAAAGCTTGGGAAGGAGAAGGGAAGGGAGGAGAAACAGAGAAGGGAACTGACAGCCTGGCAAGGTGCCATTTTTTGTCTTCCTTGATTTTCTAGGACTTCAGTAGTGAGGCAAGCTTGGGTTTTTGTTTGTTTGTTTGTTTGTTTGTTTGTTGGTTTTTGTTTTTTTTTTTTTTTAAGAAAGCCAGATACCCTATTTATGACGTACAAGGCACTACCCTGAAGAATGCTGATTGTGAGGGCTCTGATTTCCCAGGGTGAGCATTGGCAGGTTGCTGGGTGGGGAGGTTACAGAGCTGCACGAGGGTCCCTGCCCATCCCCGTCCAGTGGTGATGGGAGATCGTGTCTTTCAGCTCTAGTCTACTGATGGCACTGGAAACAGAAATGGGCATCACCTAAGCCTGTGGACCTGTCCTCTCAGCTCTGAGGAGTTCTGAAATCTGAATGTGGTTCTAATGGCTGAAATAAGCTTTTTTTGTGTGTGTTTACAGACAGGCAGGGTGCGCTCTCTGGGGTCAGGATGGCAGAGAGCAGATGCTGAAGGGACCGGCAGAAGGTCAGCACCAGAGGGTTTGCTTAGACACAGAGGGTCTGTGTGTCCTATTTCCTATTAGTCCTGAAATATAAATAATGATACTGCGTCTTTTGGTTTAGAAAATTCTGCATGGAGGTTGTATTGATTTCAGTTCTGTGGAATCAGGAGCTAGGGAAATATGGGAATGTGGGCCCGTGCCAATGTTTTACATCATTTTCTAATACTTGTGACAATGTGAAAATGCAAGGTAGGGTTGGTTTGGGTCTTTTTCTTTTTTTTTTTTCTTTTTTTTTCGGTTGGCTTTTGGAAGACACCCAGCGTGAGAGTCATCTCTCCTAATTTCAGCTATCAAAACCCTGTGTATCTCGTCTAAGCTGGTCACCTCATCAATGCAGAGGGAAAGGCATTCATGGGCAGCAATTAATCTAATTCTAAAATAGAGGCCTCAGATAAGTGATCTGAATGCCTCTCTAGAGGGATCTGTCTGACAAAAGACAGAGCGCAGACAAGGAGTGTAGACAAAAGGCTTAATTTCAGACCTCTGAAGTTAGGGGACACAAATGCATTCAGGGTCATTGATGATCAAAGATATTTAACAGGCATGGAAAATACAGACGGACCCAGATGTCAGCCTGTGCAAGAACAACCAGATTACACTGGAAGCTGGTGAGCACTGAAGAACAAATAAGACATGGTCATATTGTGAAAAGTTTCCTGAATGCTTTGACATTTTGGAACAGCTTATTGTCCTTGACTGACCTGGACACCACAGTGGTGGTTAAGAGAAAAGATACCCGGACAACTTCTTGATGCGAAAGAAAGTGAAAAGAATTCCAAAACAGGTGGAAAGAGAGCTGTCTTCATAGAGCCTAAAACGTGGATGCTGAGGAACAACTCGCTACCAGGTGTTGCAAAGGCCAAAAGGGTCTCACAAAGAGATTTGACCAGCTCGTGGACATTCAGGCAACTCTTGCACAGAACCAATTATACTGGAAATCAATATCCACATCAGGAAGGCTCTCAAACCAAGAAACTGTATAGGGGAAGTTTCCTCTACTCTACCCTGACCACAATCTGTGGTTAGAAACAGGGTATTGAAGCAGCTGGGCTTTTGCTTGTCAGCTGTAGGACTCATAACCTTAATATAGCTACTTAGGTCCCAGTGGACCATCCATGCCATCAAAGAGTTTGGCTTCAGAGCCTCATTCTCCAAAGAGATTGCAAGTGAAATTGGACAGTGATGCGTCACAATGTTGTCACACACCAGTAGCAGCTCACAGAAGCATGATACAAAGAAAGGGATTCCACCGGTTTGTAAAATATCGCCTTTGAACAACTTTTAGCAAATACTGTGGGGAACCGCAGAATATGTTTTGGGTCTTTTCTTTTGCTGGTGAATTATTGCTGTGTTTGCAAAGCACCTGTACAACCAAAGAAAGATAATCTCGACCGTAGTCTGTTCTCATTCTGGGATATCTTGGATTTATAATGTTAGGTGGTGGCAATAAAAGTAACCAGTCTAATCTCAAAGATTTTATACCACACAGCAGGTCCTGAGAATTTCTTGTTATCCATTTGTAGTCATCAGGGTTTCCTAGCATTGCTTTTTCTTGTTGCTTTGTTTATTCGGCACATCAGAGGTTCTTTTAGCACTACACGTTAGTATTTGTGTTAAAAGGTGGATTTTCTCTATTTTTAGAAACAGAATTCCTCTTTTGGTAAATACCAATGCTTGAGATAAAATGCTTTTGTCAGATTTTTCACAAACAATGAAACCAGTGAAACTTTAATTGGATTATTCCTCAATTGGTCACTACCTGGTGTTTTTCTTTTTCCTAAAAGAATATTAATTTGTGCTTGGGGGAAACCGACCTTTTTAAAAATCTGATCTTCCCCATCACATAATATCCATTTCTATAAATAGCAGTATTTATTGATTCTTCTTCTTTAACTGAAGCTTATTAATTAGAGTGGTATTTGTGAAGTAGTATGGTGAATATACTGCCCTTAAGCAAGATTAGTGTGATCTACAAGTCATTTCTCCTACTAGGTTTAATCACAATCAATTTTTTACAACCTTTTCTTACAATTCTCCACATACTCCAAGACTGACTGCACTGCTTCATGCAGCGCTTCTTACTTTTCTTATGTTGGGAAATGACAAACCAGGAAATATTAAAAGCAAAGTATTCCTGAGTGACTTTTTGGTTTTATTCTAATTAATTTTCAACTAGATTTTGTTCACTGACCAGCCACATATGAAGCCACCTCATAGGGGTCATCAAATGACAGCCAGGATGCTACCAGAAAGGAGCCTGATAAAAATAGCCAGGGCAGCCCAAAGAATGACTGAATAACCTTGCAGCTTGCATGCCATGTCTATTTTCACCTTTTATAAACCATAAAGTTGCGGTTTGAAAAATGTCCTTAAAGTTCTAGACCTCTGAAGCACATATGCTTACATCTGTAAAGGTATTTAGATGCCTAAGTCTGGACCACAATGGATATTTAGCTTTTACTGAGATCAGTTATTGCCTACTAGGATTCTGGCCCAACAAAATACTTAGCCATCTAACTCTCACTTACTTTTAGATGCTGAGGTTTATGGGCATTTAAATCCAGAGAGTTTCAAAATGTTTCAATGAGAGAGTTTTAAAAGTGCAGCTTTTGTGTCATGCTAAGAGTCTGAATTGTGGGAGATGAGAGATCAGATGAGGAACGTGGGGCAGTGCTTGTGAGGGATGAGCCTGTGTCCTGCCTTGCAACAGCACTGGTGTTGCTCTGACCAGTGCCCACTCCACGGGGGGAAAAGCCCCTTTTTTGTGCATGTGTGTATAAGTAGGCAGGGGATGGATTAGTTTTCAGCTGGCTGAGAGAGCTGGACTGGCTCCCTGGGAGGTCAAATAGCTCCTCAGGGTCTTAGCCAAGCACTAGAGAAGGTGAAAAAGCAGAACGTAGGAGCATCTAGGAGACTGTGGCAATTTAAACTACTGTGCATTATAGCCTTTATAGAGCGGTGGGGAATGGATCTCAGGCTTGGGTTTAGAGAATTGGTGTCATATTGTTTTCATGTATTTCTGCATCTTTGGAGCGGGTCTTTTGCCCAGGACCATGTGTGGTCGTCAGCTCTGTGATGAGTTGTGGCTAGGTATCTTTGCTGTCGGTGCGGGGAGCCCGGAGTGACTAGCTCAGGTGCAGGCAGCTGCTCTGTGGATGTCTGAATTTTGCTAAACGATTCCTGAGGTCTGGGTCTGTGTTGGGTGGCTAAAGTCATCACTTGGATCGGCTCCACAAACACCAGCCATGTACTGTAGCGAGCACAATGCAGATTTCAGGATAAAAGAACCTGACAAGGAGAATAATATGTACAGCACTTGGTATTTGTTTGCACTAAGCCTGACTTACATTACACAGATGTTAATACAAGCGTCTTACAAATCAATTAAATTCAAATTCACCACAATTTAAGACAGCCTGAGATGGTCTGACTGATGTATGGTGACTTTAATGTACAGGAGTAAGGAAGGTGCCACCCTGGCATGCTCGTCTTTTAAGAACAACAGCCTGTTTCACATAGCAGCCTGCCTTGTTGAACCTGATTATAGCATATCTCCCCACCTTCTGCTTAATCCAAAGCATGATTCAGAGCACATTTGTTCCCTGTCTTGGATGAGTAAGTCAAAGGATGACCATTAACTGCAAATGCAGGATAAGTGGAAGGAAATGGTGTGAGGCTGAGCAGCACTCAGACACTTATCTTCCACCTGTAGCTGTGAGGAGAAGCAAAATCAGGTAATGGCAAGGAACAGCTGTTGGAGACCGCGCTGCACCATGTTAAGAGCCATCAGCTCAAAGACATGTCTGGCGAACAAAAGCTAGAATGTGTATATGGTGCTGCAAGGGAAAAGATGCCTTTTCCCCTCTCTTTCCCAAATTTGGATAGGATTTCTGGTTACTAAAAATAAGAAAACCAGGATAAACTGGGAATACGATCTGTAGCTGAAGCCTGTGAGTTGAAAATGACTCACGTTAAGATTGTCGTTGTACAGACAAAGGCTTATTTATTGCCACTGACTACATTAAAAATCTGCAGTGCACACAGAAGCCAAACTTCAGATCTTGTCATGCTTAATAAAATATTGAATTAAGCAGAAGTGAAACTACCTGCCATATCTAAAAGATAGTCTCAATGCCCTTTCAATGCTTTATTTTAAGACCAAGTACAAAAGGTTTTCACCTTACCGTAATTAACTTTTTATCATTAAGACTCAGAAAAATTGAATTGTGTCGGACACAGGTCATCATAATGAGAATTTAATGGATCTGTATTACTATGCAAGTTAAGCTTTGAATATGTGCTAAATGCATTACATTACCATTGACCTATGCAAATTTCCATCTCTGTGACTCTTTTTCTTCACCGCTGCCACATTAAGACCCCCTCTCTCTCCTCATCTCCTTAAACAATGATTTCCTCATTTTCATATTAATTGCATCAGTTAACTGAGATAATGCTCCCACTGAAATGAGCAATAGGATGAATCACTGAAATGGTGCAGTTATTCTTTTTGCTTAACCAATTTCACAGGACCTTCACAAAGAACTGCCTTAATTTGACTTTATATAATTGCTTATCATTAGGCACAGCAGCCCCATGAAGTACCTTTATTTATTTAAGTCTCATCTCTGATTGATGGAAAATTAGTCACTTGCATATCTGAGGAACACAGATTGTTCTGCTACCAGGCAACTTCGTTGTAGAATACCCTGGAGAACTTCAAAACAAGCAACCGCTAATGCATGCTGAATATAAAATACGGGGAAACAAAGTGCAACAGCTAATGACATCCAGGAGTTCCTGTAGAACAATCATGATGTCACAGAACTGCTTCACCTGCTCCTCACTAAATTTCTTCCGTGGAAGGGGAAAAGACAGACAGATGTGTCTTCAGGAGAGATTACACATCTGGCTGTAGCCACAGATACATCCTGTCTGTTTTCAACACCGATGCTGCCTGCCTGACACACGGTGTGAGCGCTGAAGGTTATAACATCCCTCCTTTTAAAATTAACAAAGCGCCCTACATGGTTTGGAATTCAGTCAGAAAGCTTTAATCCACTTCTCATTTTTAATATTCTTAAAGTATTTATTCAGGACAGCTCAAAGAAAATGTTCACGCTTTTCTTCTTTGTAAGGAAAAGGGTGTGTGTGTGGAATTAAAATTTCTAAGGCAAATTATGCTGTTATCATCAACTGACATACTCAGAAGGGATCTAGAAAGGATGCCACCTCCAGCATAAAAGGAGCCATAGCATATTATCCTATCATGGGATTTGAGTTGAAGGATTGCCTCCAGGTCTCCTCGAAGCACACTGTGTACTTTTGTCCCTGTGGATGAGACTACCTGTCACCGAACTAGATATCAGCAGTCATTAAATCCATATAGTCATAATATTGTTCTTTCCAGACATCAATACTGTGATTCATTTCCCCCCTTATATTTGCTCCTACTCCACTTCTACACGCAAGTCTGACGCCTCCCTCCCCAGCAGAAGCCTCAGTTAACCTTTCCCATCTCGCCAAGCACAGAAACAAACGGCCCCTCCGACTGATGCTTCAAATCATCTTCAGCTACCGGTGCTTGAGTCAGAAAAAAACCCACCTCCTAACGAGCTGAAAGCGACAGCAAAGAATTATGCTGATTGTTTCTTCAATGTGCTGTGCTTGGAGCTGTATCAATTCCAAAAATGAAGACAGCATTGCCTTGGGCGCTCGCAGTCAGAAGTGTTAACCTTGGAGTAAAGGCTGTTTTCAATTGTTTGATTGACCCAAGTTAAATTTGGGTTTAACTCTCTTCCTGTTGAAAGCCCAGGTAAATGAACAGCAATTTTGTTTTGCTTTGTTTCCTCTATCTCCATCTTGCACATGCAGGCAAGGAAGTGGGTCCTTGCCCTGGCCTGGCATTACACAACAGGATCAGGAAAATTAGATTGTCTTTTGCAGAAAGACTGAGACCCCAGACAGTAGTTTTTCATATTAGCATCGAAAAATCAGTGCAACTTTCTAAATATTATATCATTGTCCTGGTTTGAGGTAAAACGAACCAATTTTCTGTTTTACAGTTTTACTTTCTTAGCTGGGTCTCTTCTAACTAGCTAAACTCTGAAATTAACAGCACATTGTTCAAAGCTGTTCCGTCTCACAGTGATAAGACCTGATTATACCAAGGGATGGTATGCAGAGAGGCCCTTGTTTAGACTTATTGCTGGAAGAACCAAGGTCAGATAATTTTCGTCGTTCGCCCGTTGGAGGGTCCCACCTTCAAGGAGGAGCGGACAGGACAGGTGACCCAGAACGGACCAACAGGGGTATTCCATCCCATCAGCATCATGCCCCATATAAAAGCTGAAGGATCAACAGGTCAACCCCCTTTTTTGCCCCTTCGGCCCCTTCGCCCTTTCTTCGATGGCTGACATCCAAGGAGGACTCTGCCTGTTCGTCTGCCTTTGATCCTGATCCGAGCGTTCCTGACTCCAGATCTGGCTCCTGTCGATCACCGGGTCCAGTTTGGGACTTTTCCTGAAGCCTGCTGGTGACGTGGTCGTCATCCTGGGAGCTTGATACGGTTTTGTATATACTGTATACTCCCTTTTTCCTAATTTCCCTTTTTATTATATTACTTATATTTTCATTAAAGTAGTTTAGTTTGTTCTAAACTCTTGAATCTCTTTAACTCCTTCCTCTCCTCTCTGACTAAAAGGGGGGAGGGGGGGACATCTGTCACTCAGGTTTCAGTAAATTTGGCTGAAACCACGACAATCATTCTTATGTTGAATCGCATGTTTGAAGTATTTCATGCTTCAGTACAGAACAGGACTTGTCCTGGGAAGCACAGATGAGAAATATCTGTGTTTTAGTGAGTTAATTTCAGAGTTTGATCTCCAAGTTGACAAACCCTTGCTTCTGGCCACCTGAAGGTAAATTTCAGAACTAATGTCAAAGTCTCCAGGTGAGACGCACCTGGAGTACTGTGTCCAGCTCTGAAGTCCTCAACATAGAAGAGACATGGAGCTGTTGGAATAGGTCCAGCAGAGGGCCACGAAGATGATTAGAGGGATGGAGCACCTCTCCTATGAGGACAGGCTAAGAGAGCCAGGGTTGTTCAGCCTGGAGAAGAGAAGGCTCTGGGGAGACCTTAGAGCAGCCTTCCAGTATCTGAAGGGAGCTACAGGAGAGCAGGAGAGGGACTCTTTGTCAGGAAGTTTAGTGATAGGACAAGGGGTACTGGTCTTAAACTGGAAGAAGGGAGATTTAGATTGGATATTAGGAAGAAATTCTTTCCTGTGAGTGTGGTGAGGCACTGGAACAGGCTGCCCAGAGAAGCTGTGGATGCCCCCATCCCTGGAAGTGTTTAAGGCCAGGCTGGATGGGGCTTTGAGCAACCTGGTCTGGTGGGAGGTGTCCCTGCCCATGGCAGGGGGTTGGAACACGATGATCTTGAAGGTCCCTTCCAACTATAACCATTCTGATTTTTAGAAGCCCCATGTACTTCCTTTCCAAATACTTTCTTAATCAAAGTTCTTTTGAACCAAGCAAAGTTTTTCCTTATTATTTAGCACACAATTTCTCCTTGTATACTACCAATGGTATTATACATCAGGGAAATAAACTTAAACCTACTGCCAGCATAACGCCAACACGGGGGCCAGCTGAAGGCCAGGGGTAGAATTCAGCATGCTCTGTAGGTGGGCGATGTCCTTATCCACACCTCCAGGGAGCCTTTGTGCTGGCTAAGCTGTCCTCACTCTCAGGGACGCAAGCCTTTGCCTTCCTCATGAGTTTTCCCAGCTCATCCTTGCTTGTAAAACAATTTGCTGTAAGAAATTAGGAGAACGTTTCCCTAACTGAGTGCAAAGCACGGAGCTATTCCAAGAGCCAAGTATTCCCAATTAGGAGACATCGTAGTCTTAGGTATGCTTAAGTGCCCCACTGTATATGGTCATTTATCTGTAGCTGCTTATTTAGTTAAAAATAGCTAAAATTAATACAGTTGCAGGACTCTTTCCCCCACAAACCCTTAACAGCAGCAATAATGACTGTGTTAAATCAGACCTCATTGCAATGTAATGAAGCCTGACTGACATATTGCAGGTATGATACTAAGTAATTTCATAAATTATTAAACTGTAATTGAAAGTAATAGTGCAGATTACTTTTCGACACGCTTAAAAAAAGACCTTGGCATGAAAATAAGGACTGTAGCATGACTGATTGGAAATAATGATCAATACCTTAATGTTAAGAATGGCCACAAGTTCCAAGTTTAAAATTAGAACAGAAAGAAATTTGGATTTTCTACCACTCAAGGTTCTCTGACACTTTAACTTTTCTTTAACTACTAAGTAGAGGACAAATAGAGATATATTTTACTTCACAGAATGGGACTCTAACAATTTGGGATCAGAAATGCAGAAATACCAATGGAAAACTGAACATTTAGAGAAAAAAATATATTCATATACAATTTTTAATTTTTAAAAACTACATTTTCTCTCTGCAATCAACCTCTAAGGAATCAGTTGCACTAAAAATCTTAGTATTATATAAACTGTATCATTTTATGCCTTTGGACTTTTGTGCTTCCCATCTCATCCTGATAAAAGGTTATTTAGCACTTTCTGCATTTATTTGTGCACATGCCTTATGCAACCAGCCATGCCCTTGCACCTCTACTCACTAAATTATATTTACTCCCCATCTAGTGGCTTGATGCATCTAGGCAGGGGTCTGCAACCAAGGTCAACAAACTGTTGGGTGTATTTTTAGGTTGTTTAGCTTGCGATATTGTGGGCATGAACTGCATGAGAACAAAGGTATTTATTAGATTAACCTGATTGTTAGTACATTTCATGTGGCACTCGTAGGGATTTTTTTCTGACAAAGCAATTGTTGGATAAAAATCAAATGTTCTAAAGGAAAAAAGTCAGCTTCAGCAACACTTTTATTGACGTGCAGAAATTTCAGGGAATGCACATGTGAGGAGTAAAGGAGAGAAGGGCACTGCAGCCCAACGGTGAAGATACCTGGACAGATATGGGAGGCCACGGGTTAAGCCCCAACTCCCACTGAAACGAGTTTTTGCCACCAGGAGATTTCAGTAGCACACAGTGAGCTGAAACCACTATTCTCATAATTGCACAGAGACCTACGGTATAAAATACTCAAGTCATCCCACTGAAGACACTAAAAATATTGCCTATTTTAATGCAATCATGCTTCACAGTTTCTCGCTCACTTTATTGGGTTTCCTAAAGTGAAGCACTTTCGGTTCAAGGACATCTTCATCTTTAGCTCTTGTTTATTTTTCTTGTCACTGGTCTATTGCTCTCCAGAGGAACATTAAACATCTCAATGGCATGGCTCACACGTGAAATATACAGTTGGTTCAGCACAGAGGGCTTCATTTTAGGGCTCATATTAGTGGGTCCCTTGTGAGTTGATATTATGCCATTTTTGTCCTTAGATCTTCTGGGGAAAGCTATCATCCAGTAAATTGCCTTAGTCAGATAAACATTACCAGATAGATCTCTTCCTGCCTCTCTCTGCAACGGGCTCTGCAGAGGGAAAGGTCATTGTTCATTCTCTTTCACTTTATCCTGCTCAATTGTTTCTCATCGTATCAAGACAGAGTCGGTTAGTTTCTACCAAGGTGAACTTAGGAAATAATAGTAACATAAACACTCAGCTTAAGTGAACCAAAATATCCGACCGTTCGGGGAGAGCGCATTGACTCTTCCAGGAATTTTCTTCATTCACTTTAATTCTGCCCTGTGTTCACCAGCGCATAAACATTTTCCCACCTCTTGGTTTTCTGCCTTCACTTTTCAAAGGCTGTAGAACAGTTCTATAACCTTCCCGTGACTTGGAAACAACCTCACTCCATGTCTACCAAGGGATAAATCCTCTTAAATTCTCTTTCAGAGTAAGAAAAAGCATAAAGGCTTTCACAAGACAAAGACAAAACAAATAGCGTTATCATAAAATTTTAACTGGACTGGGACTAGTTTGTCTGTCCATAGGTGGAGTAATAACCATGACAGAATCACGGACTTGTCAGAGTTGGAAGGAACCTCTAGAGATCATCCAGTCCAACTCCCCTGCTAAAGCAGGATCGCCCAGAGCACATCACTCAGGACTGCATCCAGGGGAGAAAATCTCTGGAGAAAGGGACTCCACACCCTCCCTGGGCAGCCTGTTCCAGGGCTCTGTCACCCCCACCATAAAGAAGTTTTTCCTTATATTTGAACGGAACTTTCTGTGTTCCAGCTTGTGCCCATTGCCCCTCGTCCTGTCACTGGGAACCACTGAGAAGAGTTTGGTTCCATCCCCCTTCAACCCACCCTTCAGACACTTGTAAGCATTAATAAGGTCTCCCCCCAGCCTTCTCTTCTCCAGGCTAAGAGTCCCAGGTCTC
>VZRU01021090.1:1070-19987 GCA_013398155.1 Pedionomus torquatus | reverse complement strand
CCCCCCCCCAGGTTCAGGACCCTACCTACACTTGCCCTTGTAAAACCTCATTAGGTTCTTCTCTGCCCAGCTCTCCTGCCTGTTCAGGTCATGCTGGATGGCAGCACAGCCCTCCGGAGTGTCAGCCAGCCCTCCCAGTTTAGTATCATCAGCCAACTTGCTGAGGATACACTCAATTAGATTTGGAAATATTACCATTTGGTGTCTACCAGCCAGGAATGGGCAGATGGGGAACTGGGGGTCCTTGTTCTTCTCCTCGCAGGTTTAGGCACTGTCCCTCTCTGTGGCAGTCTAGCCCCCACCTTGTCAACCTAACCAAGATTAAAAATTCTCCAAGATGGTGCAGTGTGTAAAAAGTTCAGGTCATTGATGTTTCTTGGGTTCTGGTGCTGTAAGTTTCCTGTACTTCAATCCACTCAGAACTCAGAGCATATTTCTCATTAAATTCCCTATATCTGCATCTTGGTATGACATTTTCGGTGAAATCAGCATCAACCAGGGCCTTGTTAAAGAAGCTGGCAAGAGCAGTTGCTTTTATGGCAGGCATTATTTCAGTTTTATTCATTTGTCCTGGAGCCAAAAGCTGTGCGTTTGAATCTGTTTAACTGTAATTTGGAGTGGATCAATTTAGCCCAGAGACCATGCCAGGGTAGACTAATGCTTTCATACAATCAGTCCGTCATGTAAGGAAAGCGTCTACCCCTAAATAGATCACGTAAAGCTTCAGATTGCAGTGTTTATTGGAATAATAGATGATATGAGTAAGGGGCAGCCACTAAGCACTTAACCGAATGAGACAGATCATACCTTGGTAGTGTTTGTAAGTGCTAATGGGGAGGAATTGCAGGCACAGACTCAGACCAGGCCTTGAGTATGTGCTGAAGACTATTCTCCAAGATCTCAGGATCTTGCAGAAAGTAGAGCTTTTTTAAGAGAGTGAGAGCTTCTAAGCTGCAGGTTTCCCAGTCACCTCTCCTTTTGTTCAACCCCTTCCTCTTGCTTTGGACATGATGTTGCAGAAGGGAATACCATCGCCACAAAGCTCAGGTTCAGCCCCAGGGCTGGGTATCCCTTCTCATCCTGGGAAGCTCCCTAGAGTTCCCTCCACAGGCAAAGCTTGATTTTCTGATTCTAAGATGGAGAGAACAAAATGAGATCACTTGGCATTTCTGTTTTTACATTGAGCTGGGCATGACTTGTAGAAGTAGTCTAGAAATTTTATTTTGGAAAACCTTCCTTCTTTTTCTTATCTTTTCCAACAGCACAAACTTCTCAGACTGTTAGGTTGATAGTTTGCTGGGCCTGTGTTTTCCTCAGACTTGCTACTTCTGGGGTTAGAAATCCAAGCCCTTCAGAAAATGCTTGCTGCACATTTTCAGATCTTTTGCACACATGCAAGAGCTCCAATTGATCTGGCATTCTGCAAAGGCCCTTCCCACAGGCAAATTGATCTCTCTGGGCTGAAAATCCTGTCTTCAACCATTTAAAAAACACAAGAGGTTCAGCTATTTCCCTGGCAAATGTCAGGCAATCACTGGTAAGCCAGGCAGTCTGTGGGAACTGACCTCTAGCAAACCCCATTTACTTTGTGCTCTAGCAACTAAAGCAATCCACCTTTCCCGAGGAGATTTTTCTTGCTTCTAAGTTAGAAGAAAGCTACAGAACAAAAAGCCCTGTGCAAGCTCAAGCCAACATATGCTGCACACTGTGTGCCTGATAGCAGTGCCTTAATCTGTAGGAGAGGGTTATACAGCATAGGTTGCCTGCAGAATTGCTCCCGTATTTGCAAACAAGTCAGCTAGTGTTCTGCTCTGTGGTTCTCTTTCAGGCCCTTGTGGCAGGGTACATACAGAGCAAAATGTTGCTAACCATCACCAATGCTCCTGTGAACCTGCCGGCCCTGCAGCATCTCCCTAATGCAAGAGAGGTGCTGCACCGAATCAAGCTGAGGATTTACTAGCCCAATATTCTGACACTGGCTGAAACCAGTCGCGCTGGAAGGTGTTAGAAGATATAACTGTGCAATAACTGAGAAGTTAGATAGGTTGGAGATGGCTTCTATAGCCCTCGGTTCTGCTTTTTCTCATAAAATGCCACCTTCCTTTTATCGGAAGAAAACAGGTATTTTTTTTCCCCAACATCGGTTGGAAAGTTCTCATTTATGTCTGGAGTTCAAGGTGGATATTATTCATCTCTTCCCTCTCTGGATGACTCAGAGTTTCCCGCAGACATCATTCCTGGAAAAAAAAAAGGTATTGGAACACTTGTCATCTGGGTCCAGAGTTGAAATGAAATTTTCTTTCATCACAATGCCACAAGGTAATTGCACTGCATGCGCTTGTGTGGTCTTCGTTGCAAAAGGTCA
Organism: Pedionomus torquatus; assembly: GCA_013398155.1. NCBI lineage: Eukaryota > Metazoa > Chordata > Aves > Charadriiformes > Pedionomidae > Pedionomus > Pedionomus torquatus. The sequence continues at coordinate 17,622 of VZRU01021090.1, read as the reverse complement.
GTCTGGTTCTTGAGCATCTCCTTCAGCTGTATCTTGCCAAGCCTGTGACAAATAGTTGTGGGAAGCCTCTCTCCTTACAGCGCTCAGCTGTTGTTCCAAAGCTGAGAAAATATACCTACACTGCGCTAAGCCTTGTAGCCTGCAAATTTCCACCCCTCTTGCAGCTACTGTCCTTACACAGCACCTCTGTTTGCGCTTGCCGTGCTTCTTCAGTTGAGAAGGATCTTGGCATTGCCCATTTAACTGCTTCGGCACCAAATTCCCAGAGATTTTTTTTGGATGCGATGAGCATTGTCCCTGTCCTCATTTGCCATCACTGTGGTAACAAAGAGAAATGGCGATGGCAAGAGAGGATAGAGTATTTTGTCTTCTAAAAGGATGTGTTTAGGTGTCACGTAGAAGCAGCGCTGTGCTGTGTGCATGGAGCTTTGTCACAGATCTGCTGTTGGCCCCAGGTCCCCAAAAACTGTCACGTAAGTCACTGCCATGAGCTCAGCCCAGAGAATGCCAGGAGGGCTGTTTAGTTAATGTGACTTTTGAGGACACTGGATGGAAAGGAGAGCTCAGCTTCAGACAGCTGATGCCTAAGTGCTTCTGAGGGAAAGCCATTGCCACAAACTTCTGCGGTTTAGGCCCTTCTCTCCATGAAGATAGGCAAGCAGTAGGACAGGTAGGTTGCCCAGAGAGGCTGTGCAGAGTCCATCAGAGATTTTTAAGATCCAGAAGGATCAAGTCATGAGCAACTTGGTCTGATATCCCAAGTTATCCTGCTTTGAGCAAGAGGTTGGGCTTTAAACCACCTGAGGTCCCTTGCAGTATGAGTTGTCCTGTGATCCCTTGAAGCTGTACATATTGATACAAGGGTATCACAGGAAGGTCTGGGAAGTGGGTAGGAAGCAGGAGCGAAAAAAGCGCTTTGGTACAGAACGAGAAATGCAATAGGGAGCAAGAGGGGTGATGAGATCTGTGCTGAGGCCTCAGCTGTGCTGCAGTCCAGAAGAGCAGCCTGTATTAGCCAGGACGACGCTGCAGATTACTTCTGCTGGCATTTTCAGATGGCAAATCACATCCTCCAGGGGATGATGAAATGAGATATTATGTCCCAGATTCTAGCACATCTCTGCACAGAGCAAGGAATTGCTTCTGTCCATGTAAGCCATGCAGAGCCTGTAAACACCAGATCACACTTGGCATGGCCAGAGTCCACAAGAAGGTTCTTGGGCAGAGAAGAGACACTGCAATGTCACCACCAAACTGACAGACCTCTGTGGTGGCAGCAATGGTTTGTGTTGCTCCAACGCCAAGCAGGAACAGTCACGATGGCCATCACAACTTATTCACAGGTCCAAATGTGCACATGGAACCTGTTCTGAAGAGTCTGTAGGCTCAGATGGAAAACCTACAACTCTGAGGAAAAAACAGTTATGTTTCTCTTCAATAGGCTTTCATGTCAGTATTGTTTACTTTTTATTTTATTTAAACCTTTTGTGGTCTTGTCCAGCTGACGATGTATTTTTAACCCCTTTTTAATTTTAATTAAACTATGTTTCCTGGAAAAGGTTATTTTGTTTTCACAGAAGCAAGGCTTTTGTCACGGAGACCTTTTTAACAGTAGAGAAGTGGGAATTATGATTTAATTAATAAAAATAAGTAAATATTTTGAAAGCTATTTTTATTTAAAATTATTATTTCACTGAATATATTTCAAATTTTCATGCAAAATCTTTATTTACCATTAAGCTCCAATTGCTTCATACATGTGCTGCTTATACAGGCAGAGTTAAAAAAATCTGTACTTTGTGTACATGAAGTCTCTCTCTAGAAGTCTGTGGGCAAAAGGTGCCACCATTCAATTGTGATACCCTAAATTAATTTTTTGCATTTGTTGCTGGCATTTTAAATTTTTTTATTTTGTGGTTTGCAGTCGCATTTCTGAACTTGCTCTTTGAGTTTCCTCTGTCTCCCTGAAGCTCAACTTTCAGGCTTGTTTTGAAGCATGTCTGTTCTTTTTCCCAAACTGTAAGATGGACTTCTATTTCTTGCCAATGCTTCTGACCTCTCCAGGTCATTTAGAATCTCTCCTTTGACCTCCACCCTTTCATCAGCAGTGTTAATCATTAACATATAGCAATATCAGCTCCCCAGAGAGCAGCCTATCCCCTCTGCAAACCCAGAGGAGGGAATTCAAACCACCTGCTAGGGTAGAGTCCTATGCCCACTCAGTCCACAGCCAACAGGGGTGAAGTCTTCCACCCACTCAGTCCACAGCCAACAGCACAACTTGGAGCTCTGCCTTGTCTCCGACTCTCAATGGAGCATTCCCAGGGTGTGCAGCCCCCAGCAGAGGCAAGAGACATAGACTGCTGCTCAAGGAAGACCCTTCTTCAGGAGGTGGTAGAAGGCGCATGTTCCACCAAAGGGTGTGTGGTCCCATGAGCCATCAGTTCTGTCACCTCTGTGCTCATAGCTCCAGGAAGAGTTGAGCACAGGCTGCTTACCTGTGGAAACACTGCTCAGTATCTGCATGGCCAGTCTGCAGAATAGGCTTTTATGCTGTTTTCTATCAGTAGACACATAAAAAAGGTAATAAACCCACATTTTTTGGTGCAGCTTTACCATTTACTTTATTCCCCTTGCCATAAACCATTGATTTTAATATCTTTTTTCCTTAAATCAAAGAAGAAAAATCAAGCAAGATCCCCCAAAATGCAATCCAGTCTAATTTTTGGAAGAAACTTCAGAGTTGGCGTTTTTGGGAAAAACGGGAACATGTATCAGTCATTTTCTATTTCTGCCCATTGCTAGAATGAAAACTGGGTGCATTGGGAGATCATGCAGACTCAATTAGTTGGCAGAGCTCACCGTCAGTGGTAGAGGACGTACATTAAATTGCCAAAACTTTGTGTACCGCATCACCCCTGTTTTGTGTGCGCAGAGCACGTACGGAAGGATACGCGCGCCAGTCTCCATAGGCACCAACAGGCACAAGGTGGAGAAGTTTGAAAGCGAGATAAAACATACAGCCTTTTGAAATTTATCTGCTTAGAGCACAAGGTAATACATAAAAGGAAAATTCATTTTCTGTGTTTACAGTTTATGTTAAATGCCATTGTAGATAGAATCTCAGTTACAAAGGCAGACGGTTTAGTTCAGGGTGATTCGATTACTAGCTTTTTTAATGGAAATGTCACTATTTCAAAGCAGCAATGCTGAGTATTAACTTCAGGCATGTCATGTGGCAACAAGTTGGACTAATCTCTTCTGTCACAACCGGTTCGCTTCCTCTTTTTTTTTTTTTTTTTATTTCTGGTTAGAATGAGTCTAATAAAATAAAAGCAAAAAAAGTCTCAGCAGTAGTGCTCAAACAGCAGCAGATGGGGCTTGAAGGCTGTCCTGTCCCATCCTTCTCCTGCCGCGCCATCTCTAGCTGAGTGACAAGAGGACAACCACACAGGTGACAGAAGCGCATCGACACGGTATCACAGATCATCAGCACTGCTCCACCAAAGGTTTTGTAAATCCCCGGCGACAGGCTTACGGCAGGCAACTGGCAAACACCCGAGAGCTTGCTATGCTTCAGTCATTTGGAAGTTTAGAAGCAAACATGAGAAAGGAGCTGAATTGATATAAATAGTGAATATTAGGTGTGAGAAAAAGCTGAAATGCTTACATTCCGCATTTCAGTTCCGAACATACTTTTAAAGCTTAAAAAACCCAAAACTGTACCAGAATTACAAGACATAGTTTATGTGAACGCTCACTCACTCCTCTGGCAAAGCTCCTGGAAAGGAATTTTAAAGTGCCCTTTTCCTTATGGGTTATAAATAATAGAATATCTGCCCTTGGCGATTGTGCGGTTTATTTTCATTACACGACTGGAGGCTTTATAGGGTTTCCTTTAGGAGCACTTGTGCATGAGGCTTATGCAGGCCTATCGTTACGCCGGCTCAGTCACAAGGTGAGGCAGCGAGGATGGAGCTCCCGGGCTCAGATGCTCCATCTGACCGTTGAGATCTTACTTCACACAGATACTATATCCCAGAAACATGCCTTTGTCCCTTGAAATGTAATCCCTGCTCAAAAAAATTACCATATGGGTCCAGGCTGTTGTTACTGTAAACATGTTTTAAAAGCCATTTTGTACAGCTATTTTATAACGCTTATCTATAAATCCCTTCAATGAAATATCAGGGAGTTATTCAGCTGTGAAACTACGTAAAGGGAGCACTTTCCTTATCCTGGGTCAGCATTTTCTAGCTTTCTGTAAACACTCTCTCACATGATGCTTGTTAATAGGCTTCCTCATGCAGAAAATTCTTGGCAGCCACTGGAAAAGTTCTCCAAAAGACTGATTACTTTCCCTTTGCCTGAGGCCAGCTGCTGATCATGGCCCTTACATAGCATGGCAAACACAGTTAATATCAGAACATGCAGACAGGACTGAAACACTCAGTCATGCACCAGTTAAAGCCTGGCCTGCCAGCACCCCAGGAGGTGTATTAATATGCTACAACCTGTTGGTACTAGTTTCCAAGACTTTTAAAAGAGGTGGGGGGTATGCAGGACGGGGAGAGTGAAGGATGAATTTAACTGGAGTTCACCCAAGCACACCCTGCTGTGGGCCTGAGGGCACTAGCGGGATGAACTGTCCCTGCCAGCCTCTCCTGGGGTGTCCCCAACCCTGCTTCTGTCCCAGGACCCCGCTTCAGGCTGCCCACCCCCAGCCTGACCTTCAGCCCTGTCCCCAGGGAGGTGCCTGATGCCCTGGGCCTGGGGTGCCCTTGGCGGCTCCCCAAATGCCCTTGTCCCTCCTAAGGCAATGGGACAGGATCCAGCTGGCAAGATGCTGCCCTGCCACCCCCCTACAGCCCTGACACCATTTGTATTTACGAAGCTCTTGGGCTGACTTCCCAGACTGCATCACTTTTTTTCTTCCCCTGACCTAAGAACACAATAGCACGCTTGGACCATGATGAATCGTGCCATCTAATTTCCTGAAGATGAGCTCCAGACAAAATAAATACAGGTATTTCTGGGAGGATGAAGAAGGTTATTAACTGTTAGTGGTAGCAATGATCGTACACGTATTACCACGCTAAGCAGACGGATCCCTAGGCACTTTGTAAATCTTGCTGCTCCTGTTAACATAAAAGAGAGTTCAGCAAAGCTGCAGAGAAAGATGGAATGCAGTAATTGCAACAGCGGGCTGCAGCGCTACAATAACTCCGCACAAACAAAATGTTAAGTGATGGGAGGCAGAACAGAGGGAGGAAGGTGTTCAGGAAAAAAAAGTGGAATTTGGTTAATTAATTAATTGATTAAGGCAGCTGTTCTGGGTAGGAAAAATTTGTTTTGCAACAGTTGTTTTAAAATAATTCTCTTTGCATGAACTGTCACCATTTAACCTCTGTCACAAAGCTGTCTGGTGGAGTTTTGTAGTGAAAGTACTTTATCTGGAGCCAAAATGTAGGGAAAATAAGTAGACATACAACAGTGGAAAATAAACCTCCATTACACCCTTCCCAAGTCTTTCGGGTGTGATATTTAATAGATATGAGCAAAAAAAGGAAAATAATAATATATTTAATTGGCAATATCCTTGCAGACAACACCTAAAATTAGGATCAGAAACTAGATCATGCTTTCAAACAGAATTTGGATCATGGGATAGGTCTGCCTTATTGTGATAGCAAAGTGCATGAGTTCACACAAATGTATAAAACTGTATGTGATGATGTCTCTTCACAAAACCCAGGATAAACCAGTTCAAGATCTCTTTTCTGTGTCTTGCCAGGAGAGTTTCCCTAGTGATCTTTTGGCCTTTGTTTTTCATGGCTGCAAAAAAATCCAGTTTTGTAATGGTGCAATAAACACTTCCTGTAATCTCAGTAAAAAAAGACTATCGAGTTTTACAAGGAAAGCAGTTGCGTTGGCTAGATATGCTCAGAGGAAACTTCACTGTAAGGATATTAAACTTTTAATTGTGGTTTTTTTTCCCCTCCTTTTGAATTACAGACCTTATACAGGACTTCCATGTGCACACACAGGTGCTGAATTTCAGCTTATCTTTTATAAAATGAATGAAAAAGTTACAGCTCAGATTCTCCAAAGGAGGCGAATTACTGATGGCTGACAGGCAGAAAAGTCTTTCAGCGTCATTCTTCTGTCTGTCCACAGATGTGGACATCTCTCTGTCCACACTTTTTTTCCTGGAACTCCATGCCTCATTTTTGCTCACAGTGATGTTCCAGTAGGACGTCTCAGCTTAGAGATGTCCTACTGAATGGAGCAATGCAAATACTGGCTTCTGTGTGCAGGCTACTGTGTGCAGTTATATTCCTAGCAGCTACTGAAATGTTGCTAAGAATGGAACATAACTGAAAAGACAGATCTGAACAAAAATGTGGCTTTGCACAACCTGGAGAGATGGTGAAATTAAATGTGTGTCGCAGCAAAGTGATGCATGAAGGAAAGACATCGCCCTAATTTCATTTATAAAATGAGGGGTTCTGACCTAACTTTTACCAGTTTGGAGAGAGACTTTGGGGATATAATCAATAATTCCATGAAAATAACAGTGCCATGCTCAGCACTGAACAATGACAACAACAAAATTGCAAACGTTAGGAAATATTGGTAAAGTGATAGAGAACAAAACAGAGTTCATCATTATGCCTTTATATAAATGCATGGCGCGTCTGTGTCTTTGTACTGTTCTGTTCTTTTCATCTCAGAAAGAATATAGTAGAACTGGAAAAAGGTTCAATTGTCCTTGATTGTCAAGGGCTATCAATATATGGGACGTGCACTGTGCGAGGAATAACTAAGTAAGCTCAGATTCTTCTTTCCGGAAAAGAGATAAATTACAGGGGACAGGCTGGAGGGCTATAAAATCAGGAGTGAGGTGGAGAGGATGGATGGGGTTGATGGCTCACTGTCTCTTCCACTATAAGTACTAGGGATCATCAAAGTAAGATAGTAGGAACAAGCTTCAAAACAAACAGAAGTAGGTTATTCTTCATGCAGCAGGCAATACGTCAGTGATACTGCCTGCCAAAGGATACAGTGAATACTAAAGGTGTAGAGGGGACCAAGGAGAGACTGGACAGGTTAATGAAAGAGAAATACATTGGGGAATACCAACTACACAGAAGCCAAACTTAACCCAGGAAGTCCCTGAGCTAAAAACTGGTGATGCTGGGAAAGTATCATGGAGGGATACAGCCTGGTCTTAATTTTGGCTTAGTCCTCCCTAGTTTACCCCCTTATAGCAGCTGTAACTTCAAACCCTGTCTCCTGTCAACATTGTTTCTCACCAGTTTGGTTATTCTTATATTCCTTGAGTAGCGATGCCCTAATGAAGGGAGGATTCTTGGCTTTTCTCCCTCTCTCTCTTTTTTTTTTTTTTTTTTTTTTTTACATTAATGCACTTGCTAGACTGCATTTAACTCCTATCGAACTATGTACTAACTAATGTGGCTTTACATATCAGGGCAATAAAGTTCTGATTCCAGAGGTATTCTTGTGTCCATCATTATAAATACGCCCTTTATGTTCACTGTTCAATTCTTCCTCTTTTGTCTTTTTTCTGTCCCTGCTTTTTCACGCCTGTGCTATGTCATTTCTATTGCAAAACAAAGGAAAGGCCTTTGTAATACACAAGGAAATCTAATTTGCTTTTCACAATGGACCTAAAAGCAGTGATTGATGTCTTTCAGTAATTAAATTCTGCTACCAGCAAGTTGCTGAATTCAAGATTTAGGAAGGCAGGGGGGAATGGGTGAAAATGGAAAATATATTAGCAACTTTTGTGTCTTGTGCTACAGTGTTCAATATTCCACCCATTTATGTTTGAAGAGGTGAACAACTTTCAAATGCACGAAGATAACCCGGTACATTGGGGAGGAACAGGCTGGTAATTATCCTGCCCATGGAGAGAGGAATGATTGAGCACTGAAAGCCAGTATACATTGTCTCAGGAGAAAAAAGAAACCAAAATTGTAGGTATTGGGCAAATCAGAAGTTATAAGGAAGACAGAATTCTTTGGTGTCAATTTTTAGCTCCACATGGCTGACAGATCTCATGAAGTTCTCAGAGTACCTCTACACAGAACAGGGCTTCACCATATGTAGGTACCCAAGGTAAATTTGGCAGATGCACACAGGTAGTGGAAAGCGTAACCCCAAAACTCTGCTTCTATGTAAGCACAAACTTATCTCCTTTCTCAGTTTTTCTGTTGGAGCTGGCTGTGTCTCTGTTCAGAAGATCACTTACTGCACAGCAGACTTGCCTTCATATTAACCAAGGCAAATGATATACATTATCTAAGGTTCATTCTTTTTCTCAGTCTCTCTGTGGAGAAGATACACAGTGTAGTATTTAACTGACGTATCTGAACACCTTAGACTAGTCCATGGTAGACGGACTTCCCCATTTGAAGCGAACATTTCCCCTATCTTTAGATGTCCTTCTAAACCGTTATCGCTACAAGTCACCTGAAAGTTACGGTCTTTATGCATGTTACTGCATGAGACCCCCCTGAACTGACCAAAGTTGTAGATTTTGTAACTAAATGAACAGGGAAATACCTTCTTCTTAAGACCTACAAGTAGCTGAATTATTTAACTGGCTGAAAAAGTCTTGATGACCAAAACAAATGTCATGGTAAATTTGTAAGCACTCCACTACTGAGCTGCATTACAGCTTGGTGGGTTTTTCAGCCTTCCTTTACATGTTCCCGACAGATCATTATCTACAGAGCCCTAAGATCTTTGGTATCTGGGATGGTTCATGAATATTCAACTTGCTTTTGCAGTGCTCCACGGCCTTGTCAACTGGAAACAGGGGCATGTGTGGTAGCTTAATTTTCTAGCTGGCCATTGCCATTAAATTAAAAAGCCATGATGATCTGACTGCATTTGGGAGGCATAACAACTAAAATGTGGGATATAAGGGGATATCCACACCTTGGAGATACGATACTTGATAAAAAGCAGCATTAACAGCCAGGTTCTTGACATGAGTGGCAGAAGAAAGGAAACACCAAAACCATCTCGGTTGTACTCAGAGCTGTGACACAACATCGACACCTTTCAACTTGTTGTGCAATTATTGAGATAAAATATGATGCCACATTTTCTTACTGGGCTCTACTTCGAAAGTGAAGTTCAGCCATACAAAGGATGCTACAAAGCCTTTCCTTCTGCGCAGTCATTAAACAGGGGAACTGCGTGGGGAAGACCTCATGATGACTTTTGCACACAGGCAGTGGTGAAAACAGGACTTCAGGTGTACTGGTATGGATATCTGCAATTACTTGTGTGAAAATAAAAAAAAATAATCCCTATATGCTACTATCTGTCCTGTTTCTTGTTTGTGGAAAGTGCTGGGACACTCGTATATGATGCTGATGAACACAGGACCATTCCCCCCTGATAGTGCATGAATGCACTATCATTCAATTCCCTTTCAGATTCTCTTCTGTTGATGCAAAACAAGTTAAAATCTTACATGTCTTCTTGTATGGCTCACCTCAGCTCCCTGCCCAGCAGCACTCTCATGGTTCTGCCGCTTCCACAACAAACCTGATGGTGTTGCACCTGCAGTGCATATGCTTGCATGCCCCCTCCCAATAACTCGGAGCCCTTGGGTGAGTCCAAGAACATCTGACCAAGAGACAGAAATCTCAGAGGGATGTGGAAAACAGAAGTCTGAGTTTACAGTTCAGGCCACACGGTGTGTGACTTTTCTTTTCCAAGTCAAGAAAGTCAACATTTGAAAAAAAAATGTTGTTTTTAGTTAATAAACTTAGTTGATCAACAGGAAGGTAAGGCCCTTGCATCCCATATTGGTAGAAAACTGAACCACTGAATTCCGTGTCCAATAGTACCAGCAACAAAAACAACCATGGGAAGAGTATTTTGGCAAAATGTATAGATGGCCTGTAAAGTATTTGGCACCTTTTCTGACCGCTAAAGGCAGAAAGGCTACAAAGAATTTGGAAAGAGCAAGAGGTACTTCACCAGGGGAAACTGATCCAACACCTACAGATACTTAAGGGTGGGTGTCAAGAGGAAGGGGGCAGTCTTTTTTCAGTGGTGCCCAGTGACAGGACAAGAGGTAACGGGCACAAGCTTGGACATTAGAAGTTCTGTCTAAAGAGGAGGAGGAACTTGTTCACTTTGAGGGTGGCAGAACCCTGGAAGAGGTTGCCCTTCCAGGGCTACCTCCACCAGAGAGGTGGTGGAGTCTCCATCTCTGGAGATGTTCAAAACCTGCCTGGACAAGTTCCTGTACAACCTGCTCTAGGAGGACCTGCTTTGGCAGGGGGGTTTGGACTAGATGATCTCCAGAGGTGCCTTCCAACCCCATATCATTCTTAGATTCTGTGAGTAGTGCTAGGGATTACTGTCCAATCCACTAGTGACTACGGAAGATGGTAGTGCCTATTAAAGATAAATGTTCAAAAAATAGGAGAACTTTTCCAAGGTCTTCAAAAAATGGGCTAGGAATGTAACATGGAACCTCAGGGAAAAAACAGATGGCTGGAAGAATATAATACTCAAAAACCAAGGGGTGTAGCATAGATCAGATAGAGAATGGCTAACCTACCATCAGTACAAGAGGGAGGAGCAAAAAATCTGATGAAAAACTAAATCTGAAATAAAGAGAGAAGATAAATGTTAAAATATGTAAATGTGAAATTATATGATTTTATGGCAAAAAGGTCTTGTGAAACAAACCTGATATATTTTTTTACAATTAATTAAAAATTGGGTTATTGAGATAGATGGATAGACTTCTTCAAGGCAGTTGACTTAGCACTGCATTTGACCCTTATTTAAAAAAATTGCTTCTTATAATACCAGTATTGAATACATGAAATGAGATTAAGCAATGGCTAAATAACAGATCTCAAGGAATAAGTGTACAGAGAGAAATGTCACTGTGTGGGAATCTTCTAGGGGTTTAAGGGTTATAAAATCCTGATTCCAAAACTGCTTTCACAATATGCCAAGAAGTGCTGCCTGTGGAGGTATATGCTGGGGATCACTGATGAGAAATGAGGAAATGACTTTAACTGCTATGTGCTAGGATAAGATTAATGCTAAAGTAACAGCTCTTGTTCTGGCAACCTTCATTTTTTTAAGCTGTTGAGAAATTTGAGCCAATGATAGAATGACACAAAAATTATTAGAGATCTAGAGGAAATGCTTCATGAAGAAACACTCACCAAGCACAGCCTGTTTATCAGATACAAGATTTGGTGACAGTGTACAAATATCTTAATGACCAAAAAATCCAGTTTTCTAAAGGAAATGCCTTTAGAAATGCCTTTAGGAAATGCTTGGAATCAATGCCTTGAAACAGAAATCAGGCAAATTAATCTGAAAAATACGACACATTTTTAGTAGCGATTCCCCTTATAGAAGTGAGAGGTGGACTGTTTTCCATTGCTTACTATGTTCATCAAGAATTGATAACCTTGTAGAAACTATACTTTTGTCAGAAACAAGTCTTCAGGCTCCATGTAATAGTGATGTGTGATATAAGGACTAGATAACCTAATGGCACTTTCTGGCTTTAAATTTAATGAATCTTTAGATGATTTTTAGAAAATTTCTGTGCATGTATGAAATACACGTGTTATTCAGCTGCAAAAAAAAAGTATAAAAGGGCAGTACTCAGTTCAGACAAGAAATGAAGTGCCCTGAACTCTCAAGAGGACCCGGTTGTAGAAACAGCAAGAAACACCAGCCTCTTCTTCAGCGGCTGAATAAAGGCCAACTATTCGAAAAGATTATCACCTTCTGTTGCTGCCAGTAGGTCAATATAATACCTGTAGCCTCGTGTGTGCTCACCTCTGAATCAGTTTAAGACTTCTGGGCAAACAAAGGCTGTGTCTCAGAAGACGGTGAAGCCTTACTGAGACAAGCAAGCCCAAATGTACATGGAGATTTAGTAGAAAAAGGTGGGGGGAGAAAGGATGATCAAGTGAAAATGGGAATGTCTCTGGAGTTATGCAATGACTAATTAACGCAATCCCCTTGTGGCCAGCTTGCAAGGATATTGGATTTAGCAGAAGAATTACTGAGAGTTAAACAAACTTCTATTTATGTAAAGACACACGTCACAGTGAGTGAAAGAACATTTCTTTAAAAATTGATTGATTTAGTTTCCGTCTTACACCAGGAAATTATTCCTTACACAGAAAGAAAAAATTGAGTCCTTTGCAAAATCTGAGAACCTTTCAATACCCACAACCTCCTTAAAAGTCTTGTCACACTTTTTTCCTGTTAAACAATGAGCTGTAAGACAGGCAAACTTTAATCAAATAAAATGTTATTATTCTGCAGGTAAAAGTGCTTGCAACATGCCAAGGGGTGCTTGTTTAAACTTTAGTGGATAAAGTGTAGAAAGCAAGATTCATGAGGAAAAAAAAGCCAAAAGTCTAACACTCAGATTCAAGTTAAAAAAGGTCTTAAAAGACTTGAAAGTTGTTTTTTTTTTTCTGTTTGTTTGTTTTGGTTTTTTTTTTTTTGTTTGTTTGTTTTGGTGGTTTTTTTTTTTTTTGTTTGTTTGTTTGTTTGTTTTTCTGTGGACAGAAGAAACCCCAAGAATTCACTAGTAGATATTCACATTTTGTGGTCAAGGACTGGGAACGGGGTGGAACAGAACAGTTATGTCCCTAAAGCTGCTGTTTTCTGCAATATTAACTGAATCATCTGAAGCTCCCAGTTCTAGCAAGCCAGGCTGGAAACTCTGGAGGAAAGATTTTTCTCCTGAGATTTCAGGCACTTTCACTCTGTATTGCACCTCTATCACTGACAATTTTATTTGTGCAGTTCTAGTGGTGGTCCTAGTTGGTAAGTGCAAATAAGTCAAAAATCCCTTATCACTCAGTTTATGGATTTTATACAATTTTTTTTTTGTTATATTCCACCAGCAGATGAAGGTGCACAGAGACTGAGTCAAAAGAAGCATATGTTATACTAGAATGCTAGCATGTAATATGACAAATCTGGTTCCAGTTTAGGGAATTCAAAGTAAAGATGTTTGGTTCAATAACACTTATTTAATTGTAATTAAAATATTTAATTACTACCTGAGCTGAATCAGGAGTCTGGGTCTGTATTATCTGAAAGCTGCTTCTCAGATTTTTTCTTAGTTACCATACTGGACTGAAAAATTCCATAATTCCCAGAGAAAGGCTGATCTTGGCTTTTCTTAAAATGTGACTCCTAAAGAACCGGTGAAAGGCTTAAGAAAATACTTTACAGCTGTTACTATTCAGTTGGAGAAAAGGAAGCTAAAGGGTGAGCTCATTGCTCTCTATGTCTTCCTGAGCAGGGGAAGTGGAGAAGGTGGTGCTGACTTCTCTCTGGTATCCAGTGAGAAGAGTCACGGGAATGGTTCAAAGCTGCACCAGGAATGAATCAGATGGGACATTAGGAAGGATTTCTTTACTGAGAAGGGTGTTAAACACCGGAATAAGCTTTCTAGGGAGGCAGTCGATGCCTCGAGCCTGACAGTGCTTAAGACACATTTGCACAATGGCCTTAAGAATGTGCTTGGACTTTTGGTCAGCCCTGAAGTGCTCAAGAAATTGAACTAGATGATTGTTGTTGCTCGCTTTCAGCCGAAAATGTTCATAAAGGCTGCCCAGGGAGGTTGTGGAGATGCAGAGCAGCAGCTTGAGAGCTGGAGGCACAGGGAGGACAGGTGAGGGTGGGAGGAGTGTCCGGCAAGCACCAGGCACCTCCTCTCCTGCAGGCACGTCCTCACAATCAGAAATTGAGTCTCTTTTGGAATACTGATCTCTCACCAGCATGGCGAGCAGAGACCCTGCCATGGAGAGGCCCCATCCCACCAAAGGGATAGACAGGTGTCAGCTGGGTGATGCGGCTCTGGTGACTATGACAGCACTGATCGGGTCACAATGGGAGGTGTCCCCAGGGACACCATATAAAGGCAGCCCCACTGACCCGCGGCAGTTCGACGAGGCGGATTGGTGAGTGCACAAGCTGGGGGCAATCTGGGCTGGATGGGGGACAGGGCAGACAGGCAGAGGGGTTCTAACACAGAGTGAAGGCCAAGGATGGCCCCACATGGCTCCAGCTGGGGTATGCAAGGCCTTCAGGCGTCCACACGCCCATGACCAAAGGCTCTCCCGGGGCAGCCCCTGGCTCCCACCCGGGCGCTGCTCACAGGACCGGCCCCTGCTCCCTCCCACCTCCCTCAGCCCCTCTCCTACCAGCCCCCAGCTCCAGGGGCTCTGGCCCCTCTCCCCCAGCCCTGTGCTCCCTCCAATGCAGAACTAACCAGGACCTTTCTCTCTCACCTTCTCCAGAACATGTTGTTGACAATCACCTTCGTCTTGGTTTTGCTGGCCCTCCCAGCAGGGAAGCAAAGCGATGCAGAGAGTGATGTGGCCATGGCTGAGATGATGCGGCAGCGAGAAGAGTATCTGCAGCAGCAGATGACTCGACTGCTGCAGGAGATCGAGCAGAACCGCTATGTGAAGGAGGCCACGCTTCTTTCAGCGGTGCTGGAGCCGCTGCTTTTTACCCTTGCGGGAGGCCTGGTTGTGCTCCCTCCATTTCTGTTGGTGGCCACGAAAATGAACCTTGGCTCTGATCGGTGCGGTGAACACGGCATCTTCAGCAGCGAGGAGGATGACGATGAGGAGGAGGACAATGACGAGGAGGAGAATGAGGAGGAGCAGGACAAGGAGGAAGAGGATGACAACGAGCAGGAGGAAGAGCCCGACAATGCACCCAGTGGTGTCAGCTCTTGGGCTGAGTCCACCCCATCACACATGCAGGACCTGCCTAACACCTGCCAGTTGCTGAAGGAGCTGGTGGGTGACGTCCTTGGTCTCTGTGAAGTGATGTGCAAGAGTAATTTCTGGCCGGAGATGCACCCAGCCATTGGGATGGATGGCCCCTACGAAGAGTGGATTGTTGAGGAGAACAGCATCAACTACCACCTGTGGGTGTGCCTGAAGCCACCGCTCGGACACTCTTTCATTCCGGAGATGGACACCAGGGACCAGATGCCAGCAAGGCCCTCCAGAGTCCGTGTGGCGTTGGAGTGCATCTGCGCGAGAGGGATGCTGCTGGGGGAGAGTTTGTGCTTCCTCCACCAGCCCGAGGATCAGAGCTCGTTTGTCCTCCGTACCCTCTGCACAGGCTCCTATTTAGATCTGGCGAAAGTCACCTGCTGTGTCCAAGGGTTGGTCACATCAGCCTGGCTGCTTTTGCCCGAGTCACGGCACTGCGAGCTAACAGCGCTGCCCTCCTCCCAGTCCTGCAGGTTCCAGCTAACAGGTCCCTTCAAAACAGACATGTACTTTGAGATTGCCTTTGCCGTGGCACTGGCAGCTGAGGTGCCAACCTGAGCCTTGGCTAGGCAGAGGGCAGCTCTTGTAGCCTCCCATGGTGGCCGCAGAGGTGGGCTGCTGTTGACATGCTGCTCTGCAGACTCTGCAGGCAAAGGCAGGCCCAGCAGCACCGTTTCCACCTCAGAGCCCTGCAGTTCTGCTCTCCTCTGGTGCTCACAGCCTTCTCCACCTATGCCTGTGACCCTGAGGGCTGCCTTCCTCTCGCACTGGTGGGACCTGGAGGACAATTCTGGACGCTGGCACAGAGAATCTGCTCCTTCTGCTCAGACTGCCTGCGGAGCATGTGCTGCAGAGCTGAGCAAACCAGGCATGGAGATGACGCAGCTCAAGAGGAGCTCAGCACAACCAGAGCTTGGAGAAGCTCTGCTGGTCCAGCTGAAGACACCATTGCAACTGACGCTCCTCTTTCTACCCATAACAGGATGGGACCACCCATCCTGTTGGGAAGAGACGATCCCCTGTGGTGACAGTTATACAAAGTTAATAAAAATTAGCTTGTTTTACCCAAGCCTTCGCTTGGTGGGGGATGTAGGCATGGAGCCGGCTGCAGCCGGCTCAGATGCAGAAGCAGCGGGGCGGCGTTTTGAGGCAAGCAAGTAGTGTCCGAGAGAATGGTTCCCCCTCATCCCTTTTTCCTTTCTTTGCCAGTTTTCTGCTCTGCTTCCCCTTGCAAGGGAAGATATGTATGTGCTTATGCTGGGTGGGAGGGAAGGAGGGGAAGGGAGCCAGGCCTTTCTCAGTAGTGACCACTGGCAGGACAAGAACCAGCGGGCACACAGGAAAATCCCACGCAATTCCATCTGAAGACAAGAAAGCAAATCTCGTCTCAAAAGCTGCTCATGCTTGGTAGAGTGAGGCAGGTGGCCAGGGGCTGTCTATCTAACCCAGGACAGGGTCAAGCCCCTGAGGGCAGGGCACTGGGTCGTACTCGGGGCTCCCAGCGGTGACAGGTGCCCAGAGAGGCTTTGGGCATGTGCCCGGTGCCCCTGGCTCTATGGGACCCCCACTGTTGGGTGGCAGGGATGGGGAGACTGTGCTCCGCTCTCCTCTGTCCTTTGCTGGGGTATGGCCCAGACAGGGTCTGTGCCCCGACAAAGATACGGGCGTTTCCAAGCAAGAGCGAGGGTTGAGCAGCCCCTTCAGGCCTC
>VZRU01021089.1:63541-88848 GCA_013398155.1 Pedionomus torquatus | reverse complement strand
AACTAATCTGAGAAGCAGATTCCGTGTGGGTCTACCATATCACTGGGCAGTGCATAAGAGGTGATGCGTATTGCCAAGTGATCTATTCTCAGGTTGAGAAAAGAAGGATGAAGGCACCAAACTTCAGGTAAAGCTCAGTTCAGCGAAACTAGACTGAAAGGTGATAGTCCTGGCAGTGCTGGTCAGCCTCCTAGATACACTGCTACCTCCATTGCGGCACTTGTAATCCATATTTAAATAGAACTCTTCATTAATAATGTTAGGCTAATGCAAGATTTACCCCAAACTGAAGATGTCTGCTGTAAGGAAGTATGTTGAATAAAAGTCCTCCAGATGAAAGGCAGAGCGCTGGACAGTTTCCTCTTCATCTTAGAGGGAAGACAGTTTGTGCTCATAAAATGTTCACAGCTTTCCGCGTGAATGCCCTGATACATAATTCATAAAGATACCGGTTACGATGTTTCCAAGTCGGAGTATCTTACCCCAAGTTTTGTGCGGCAAACGAAGAGAAACGTGTTAAATATATTTGGACACATCAAAGATTAAAGTATTACTCACAGATCTGAGGTCTATTACCTCAGGACACATTACGTATTCTGTTTTTCATATGTTCTCAAGTGTTTCATTAAACATTAGTAGTTTTCTCCACTTTTCCCTTTATGTTTTGCCTAAGAAAGATGGGACATGACAGCATTCGCGTTCTGAGCCAAACGCTGCGCTGTATTTTTGTTATACAAACTTTTGAAAGCAAAGGTTGGTCTCTGGCAGGCTGTGATTTGATTACAATTCCTTTCTTAAGGTACAGCAGCCAAGCTCTACACACATAGTCAAGTGAGTAACGTGGAAAACAAACATCAGGTGAACAAAATCTTTGTCTCTTAAAAATGTCATTAAACATATGAGCTAAGGGCTAGAATAATTTTGCCATCACTATCATTATTGCTTGCACTTTAAAGGCATTTTTTTCTCTCTTCTATACCTTTTTCAGAGAACAAGTGATTTTGGAGTGACTTTTCACAGAAGTAAAGCAGTGATTGGGAGAGCAGACCCGGTCCAGAGTGAGCATAAGCATCACTTTAATCTTGATCATCACTCCTTGATGTCAAAACAGGCATAAAATTATCTGGTGCCTTGTCTTAAACAGAGACAAATCTGTATTTATTTNGGGCCTTTTCTTTAACAGAGGCAAATCTGTATTTATTTTTCTTTTTCTGTATCTGCTTGTATCAGGAGAACAGAGGCTGTGATACTGCAAGAAATTCTGGGTCTTTCATGCTCTGCAGATCTTCACCAAATGCCATACTCCCCATGAGCTCCCAAGACCTGTGGAGACAAAGGTGAGATCTGTGCCTGAGGAGTGAGAGGTGGCAACAGAATTAAAGCATGAAGATGGGAATGAAGCAGCCGCGTGCAGCCCTGCGAAAAATATCATAGAATGGTTAGAATTGGAAGGGACCATTGTGTTCTACCCCCCTGCCCTGGGCAGGGACACCTCCCACCACACCAGGTGGCTCCAAGCCCCATCCAGCCTGGCCTTGAACCCCTCCAGGGATGGGGCAGCCACAGCTTCTCTGGGCAACCTGGGCCAGGGTCTCACCCCAGATCTCACCTCAGTCAGTCTGAAACCGTTGCCCCTTGTCCTGTGGCTCCCTTTCCTGATAAAGAGTCACTCTCCATCTCTCCTGTAGTCCCCTTAGGGACTGGAAGGGGCTTTCAGAAGTCCCCAGAGCCATCTCTTCTCCAGGCATATCTTGTCTGTCCTGGAAGAAGACTCTGGAAGAAGTTCTGTTGGCTGCTTGATGACTCTAGCACATCAGCAGATAATCAGGGTTTTTAATATTTCCAGATACAAGAAACTCTTCTTAAATGGAATTATTTTTGCTTGGGATAAATCAAAAGACAATTTATGAAGAGCAGACACACAAAGAAGATAATGCCGTGCTTCCTGAGCAGAGGGAGAGATGGGTGAGTATTTTTGCCCTTTGAGTTCATGGCTTAGTCCGCGTAAATGTTGACCTGTGGTGCTCAGGGCTGCTGTGGGCTATTTGCTCAAAAGGAAGTCTTGCTTGTCCAGGGCTGCTGGTACAATCCAGAGAGAGAAACAGTTATGGTAGCTATTTCTTTGTACTCACGAGGGGAAACCAGATGATTTGGGTAGTTCATCACTGTCTAGTACATGGTAATTCCATACAAGTGGTAGATGGTCTCAATATAACATTATATAGCAGTAGGGTAATATAAAAATAACAGATATATGATTTTTTTTCCCCTTTCCTTTCCAAAAAGGAGCTATTATACTTCTAATTGCATAGAGCAATAGTACTTTTCTGGTTTCTTCAGGATCTATTATATGAATTTCCTGCTCTGTTCTCATCCTTTCCTTCTGAGTGGCCACATTTTGCAGCTGAGCGTTTAGAAGGATTATTTTTTCTATATTTTTTTTTTTTTCCCTTAGCCGACACTCCGGGGTAGGATTTGTCCTGTGATAGGAGGGATGAGTTGCTTTCCCCAGTGTCTGTGTCTTGAGTCACCTTCTGATGCAGGATGGGACGTGCCACAGGACGTGCCAGCCGTTACTCACAGCACAAACTGATTTGCCTCGTTCTGTGGGTCCTCTCCCACATCCTGGTGGTGGGCACCTCAGTTTTGCTGTCAGAAGGGGCTGATGTGTGGCAGTTTGTGCATCTGAACCCAGAAACCTGCCTGCACCCCAAGCCCAGTAACAGAGAGATGGCCTACGTGAAGGTATTTTACCATAATTAAACATACAGTTATGCACCATTAAACCTACCCCAAGGGTGCTTTAGGAGTCTTATGGCAATCTTAATCAAGATCGTGCCACCTATGACATTAAAACACCAGAGAGTGACTGCATCTTCAGTATTCAAACGAGGAGAATGACAAATTCCCACTTCCAGTGAATGCTCCACTGCCTGGCCAATTTGCCCGGGGAGCTGTAAAATAGGATTTTCAGCTTTCTGGAAGGAGAAGCAAGCTCCGAATTATATCTAAATCAGAGCAAACAGGAATAATGAGAATTTGATCCCGTTAATTCTGAAACCTGGACCCATCATGTATTCCCTTTGGGTTTGGTAGAAACTGGTGCTTTTCAGTACATTCGTATTTTACATCACTCCATCAGAAACTCTGGCTTTAATCTAAGAGTGTGTCTTGTAAAATAACCTTCTGTGTGACACTTTCACACCTTGCGTGGAGATGTCTTTGTAGACTTCCCTAAAGTGCCAACATGGACCGTCCTCCCGTCCTCCTTAATCATTCACGCCGGCAGGATCTGGCGGATATTGTCACTGGAAAGGTTTTGTGTGGATAGAGCGGGTTAAAAAAAAAAAAGGAAAGCAAAAAGAAAACTCTTGAAATGTCAAGCAGCTTGGTGATGTTGGTGCACGCTGGTTTATGTGCCGTGGTAAAAGCCATTATGAAAGTGTCCTGGGTTGAGAGGCCCAGGACTAACTTTCCTTCTAACCCTGGGAAAATTGCCCTTTTGGAGGATTTTAGTGTCTGAATTCATGAAAATCTTTATTTTATAGCCAGCCAGGCTCTGTGGGGTTCAAGGTCTTGGTGATTTTGGGCCTTGCCAGGTGCAGGGATGAGGAGGAGCAAGGCCTGGGCATTTGACCCGAGCTGGCCAACAGGGTTATTTCATACCATGAACGTCACGTTCAATATAAATTAGAAAAGTTTGCTGTGCAGGGGGCTCTCCCTTGATGGTGGTGGGTCCAGACAACTCCTTGCCCCTCCAAAGGGGCTTGGAGCAACCTGGTGTGGTGGGAGGTGTCCCTGCCCAGGACAGGGGTGTTGGAATTCCATGGTCTTTAAGGTCCCTTCCAACTCAAACCATTCTATGATTCTAAAGAAGATGCACAAAGGCATGAAGCAAGCAATTTTGGACTGACACCATGGAATGGTATTTGGAAATGGGAATGCAGAGTGCTCTTATACTGTTGTGATAATCTGCAATGTGCCAAACGTGCCAGAACGTAGCTTAAGTCTGCTTTATCCATGGTGGGCCCAGTTTCTTTTAAAGAGGACTTAAATTTGGGAGTCAGGCAGGCTTTTTCTCCCCTTTCCTTCACCTCTACCACTATTAAACAATCAGTCTTTTGCCAATTCCCTCCATATTAATGTTTTATCTGTAGAATTTCATTCTCTTCGCCACTTTTGGATCAGCATTGATATTTCAAAGTAAAATAATATGCAGGATAATTAATTTATTAACTAACTCATTCTTTAATTAATTCAGGATTTCTAAGCTTTTGAATTACTAAAACAATAGGGGGAAAAAAAGAAGAAGATAAATGCTTTCTTATTAAATTGGTTAAAAGACTTACTTTTCATATGTAAAACAAAAATGCTTTTATGTTAGCAGGTCTGTTATCTTGTCAATGAATGAAGGATTTACATGCTTAATATTCCTTTCTGCTCATAAAAGAATAGATCATATGAAAAATGTGATTTGGAATGAGTAATAATTTATTAGTTCAGTGTAGGCTTTAGCTCAGCTTCTCAGGGGATAAAGCCTATATCATCATGATGTCTGTGAGTTTCTTCCCCAGTCCTTCAGCCCACTGTGAACGTTTTCCAACGCCGTGGTCATGGTTCCAACCAAACCTCGTGAAAGTATTGACCTCTAGAAGTTTTTTCTTTCAAATTTCAGGAGAACGGAGCTGCCTCTTGTAACAACAGAGCTGAAGATGCTGCTCTGCGTTGGGGAGAAGGTCGCAGGATACGGCTGCGGAAAACTAAAATAAGGTAGAGCATAAAGAAACCAAACTTGTGCACTCGCCTGCTCACTGAACAGCTTGTCTACTTCAAGTTATCCGTAGTTCATCTTTGGACCCCAGACACCTCCTTATTTATATCTATACAGAGATACATGCAGAGCTCTTGCTGTCTGGTTTGAAGCCATGGGGTTGTTAATGACGTGTGGTGCTCAGAGGGGCTCCTGGTGGGTGGTGGGCAGAAGATCTGGCCATTTTTCAGGTGGTACGAGTTAACCAGAGGAGAGATGATAGCAGTCTTCTGTAGGGATGTGTATGGACTGTTCTTTCACCACCTCTCACAGTACTAGAAGCAGGAGGCACGATAGAATAGAATCACAGAATGGTTAGAGTTGGAAGGGACCTTGAAGATCATCATGTTCCAACGCCCTGCACTGAGCAGGAACACCTCCCACCAGACCAGGTTGCCCAAAACCCCATCCAGCCTGGTCTTGGGGGCAGCCAGCAGGAGGAGGGTTCTCAGGGAGGTACACAGTACACGGGCAAGTTGTGGAGCTCCTTTCTTGGGATCCTGTGGATGCTATAAACATTTATTGGTTTCATTAACTTAAGAAAAAAAACCCTTTGAGAGCTTCTTGGCTCACAGAGTCCTTGAGCTTTAGGTATAGGGAGAGAGGAGGTGTTCAAAAGTGTTACTACCAGTTCTCTCCATTTGTGTGCTCCTTTTTATCTGCGTCTGTGTTTTGGGGATTTGGTTTTATTTTCCAAAAAGTGCCTTCCATTTATGTTATTCAGATTTGCTCCATGTTAGTTATGGTAGCACGTATTTATTGATAACTTTATGGCTTTCAAAAGACAAACCTCTTTAGACTTATTTATTCACACTCAAAATAATGATTTTACGTAAGGCACCTGAGGGGTCTAGGTGTCACCCTAGGGACAGAAACTGCCGTTCCTTACAAGCTGAAGGCATGACATCCATTTTTGCACCATCAGCTTCTTCTAAAAACTCTTTGCTTGTCTTTCTAAGTGACACATTGTCCCCTGCACTCTTTTGGAGAGGTGATCAGGGTATACTTCCTTCTCAGAAGGGTGCCTGTGGTCCAATATCATCCAGGAAGCCTATAGCACTTGTACCTCTTGTAAGACATGCCACCAGGAGAAAAGGGGATGATGGAAGGCTGAAAAAAACAATTTAACCCTTCCTCAGCTGATCTGAGCACACTTACACCATGCACTGCTGGCTCCTGTGTCGCTCAGAGTGGTCCCAGATGCAGACAGGGAACTAATGATGTGTGACTTGGAGGATGCACCAGGAGTTGATGTGCCAAAGTGGCTTCTCATGGAGCTTCAGCACCTTCTGCTGGTGTTCCTTTCAACTATTTTTAGTATTAGCCTCTTACAGGAGGAGAGCGAACATGCCCCACTTAACCACACAGGGAGCAGCTGAATTTCCTGCCTCTGGGAAAATTACAGATCAGCACTCTAGGATTCTGAGGGATGGGCTTCAACCACCTTCCTGATCAGGCTGTCCTCCTTCCATGATGGGTGAGTATTGAAGGAAGGCTATTGGAATGGACAATGGTTTTTGGTCTAACCTAGAGCGTGTGTTCTTCTGATTTTGTGTTAAGGTTTTGCGAGCTGGAGACGGAGAACTAATTGTGGGAGCCATCCCCATTGCTGCATCTACACTTTAGGTTATATGAGAGGTTTGGGGAGTTTTTGGATAATTTACTGCAGCATTGACAGCCTGAGTACAACTGGGAATGCAACTGTTCTCCATACATCAAGGTATCAAACCACCAGAAGAAAACAGTGCGGTTTTTATTGGTGTTTTCTAGAATAAAATGTCATAGTGTATCTGAAAGCTTGAACCAGACCATATAAGCAATCACCGAGTGCCACACTTAGAGACAGATTAGGTATGTGAGAAGTAGCTGCCCTGACAGTTGGAAAAAAGTAAGTGGAAAGGTGTGCTGGAAATGGTCTGTGGCAATGATTGTAATTGCTCGAATAGCCCATACGAGAGCAGTGGGAAACACTAGGCTGAACTTTTCGTTACTTCTCATTTGATTTCGTTTATGCCTCTGCACTTTCCTTTTGCAAGCAGTTTTTTGATCCCAGGGAATCGCTGGGGATGAATCTTCTGCATCTAGCCTGAAGGACTTGCACTGCCATGCGTATATCCATATATATATATATACACACATATATAAGCAATTGCGTACTTGCAAGCCTGGAAGGCTTAAACTTCCATAAGAATAAAAATATTTGTCATTTACCACTCATATTCTCCATACTAAAAATGTTTTAGTCATAAAGATAAAAATCCCCTAGGTCATGTTTTATCCTAATTAAATTAGCCTAATTTAAGAAATCCATAAGCATACTAGCTAAGTGGGTTATTTGGGCAGCCAGGTAGAGAGGGCTCCAGCCCTCAGATCATTTTCGTGGTCCTCTGCTGGTCCCATTCCTACAGGTCCATGTCCTTCCTGTGCTGAGGACTCCAAAGCTGGAGACAGGACTCCAGGTGGGGTCTCAGGAGAGCAGAGGAGAAGGGCAGAATCACCTCCCTCAACCTGCTGGCTACACTGAACGTGTCCTCACCTTCCCTGGTAAAAAAAACAGATAAAGGGAAAACCTGAGCTGGGGGCAGACACACCAGAAAACTCCAGGAAGTTTTAAAACAACGGAAAACAAAAGTTTTTCAATGGGGTGAGACGGGAAAAGTGAAATATAAGCGCTGCCATCTGCACTACCTCTACCATAAAGATGTACGCCGGGGGCTGCCAAGGGTTCGGCAGATACTGCCTCCTCCGAAAGCCCTGAAATGCAGCCCTGGTGGTGGGACTGAGACAGCCTTTGGCAGACAGAGCCGTGCTCGAAGCTCAGAAATGGAACCACCTCGTGTGTTCTGGATGGACGTGTTTGTCAAAATACTGTTTTACTGTAGCGGCAGCGGAGGCTGAGGCTGTTGCTTAAATCCCCATCAAAACACCGAAGGGTGAAATATATATATATACTTGCTGGGAAAAGAGCACAAATCACAACCAAATAGACTGCCTGTTCCACATGGTTAATATTTATAGTTTTACACCTCCTAACACCACTCACAACCACAGCGACCGCTCAGCACACACCATTAATATTCATAGCAGCAAGCCAAGGAACACAACTCATAACTCCTGCCTATTCCCAATACTTCATTAATATTTAAGGCTCTATAGGTGGATTTAGCTAACTTCTGTAAGTTCACAGCATCCTGATACCAAGGTTCACTCCAGTAGCTTTTCAGGCTAAGCAGGATCTTAAAGCTCGGGTATGAGTTAATGTTCCTATCTGCAGTAGCTTCCATTCGTGCAGTAGTCAGCCTTCAAAGTCATCTTGATTTTTTGTTTGCAGCATAAAGACTCTTTGCAAAGTAAAACTGAAGCAAAGTCGTGCCCGTGGCCTGCTGTGGCAGCAAGATCTTTTCCAGAAATCATCAGCACTTTCATTATGAGGCCAGGCATACTGAGGAGATGCTGCAGAGCGGATTTTGTTGGCATAATAGAGTAATAAATTACTCTTAAGCTTAATTAATATTTGATACAAACTTTAATGATGTACTAGAGGTCATCCAGTGTATCTTTATTTAATAGATATTTAGTCTAAGCTAGTCCCTCCCTACTCAGTGAGGGTAACCCAGCATCTCCAGAGGATGATTCATCCTTGATTCCCTTGTCAAAAATTAAAGAGTCCATTTCTCAACTGTGTGAGGGAGCTGTAAGAAAGACCGTGGGGGATCCGGGATGCAGATCTGGGGACAGCCATGGCTCACGGGAGGGCAAAGTGGGTTTCCTTATTTACTATGTATTTACCTCTATATATTTCTGGAGCCCTAAAAGTGGTTCACAATTATCTCGAATGTACGTGGTAATAAGCAGATTCTTACCTGATTGATTCAGGCTGACAAAGCCAGTAATGGAGCTCTGTTTCATACCCTTCCTTCTCTTATAAACCATGGCGTGTTTTCCTGTCCTGCCACGCTTATTTAGAACTCATGAATAATTTCTGTGACAAGAATTCCCACCTGTTATAATACGAGTGGAAGGGCATTATTGATATACACATACACATTATTCCTCCTCAGCTAAACTTATTTCTCCTCCTACCTGTGTGGGGAACAGGAGAAGGAAGATGGCTTACATTCCAGGTAAATTTCAGCATCAAAGATCCAGTTCCAACCCCCCTGCCCTGGGCAGGGACACCTCCCACCACCCCAGGTTGCTCCAAGCCCCATCCAGCCTGGCCTTGAACCCCTCCAGGGATGGGGCAGCCACAGCTTCTCTGGGCAACCTCTTCCAGGGTCTCAACACCCTCACAGCAAAGAATTCCTTCCTAATATCCAATGTAAATCTCCCCTCTTCCAGTTTAAAACCATTACCCCTTGTCCTATCACTACTCTTCCTGACCAAGAGTCCCTCTCCAGCTCTCCTGGAGCTCCCTTCAGATCCTGGAAGGCTGCTCTAAGGTCTCCCCAGAGCCTTCTCTTCTCCAGGCTGAACAGCCCCAGCTCTCTCAGTCTGTCCTCACAGCAGAGGGGCTCCAGCCCTCTGAGCATCTTGGTGTCCCTCCCCCCAAAAAAAATCTATCTAATTTCAAGATCTTGGAGCACAAAAGGAAAACACCATGGTAGTGTAATCTCTCTTGCTCTAATCATCAGACTTCAGTCATGCATTTCGAGATCACCAGTGGTTTTTTTTCAATTTTCAGGAGTGGAAAGAAATATCTCTTCTTTATGCTGTCTAGAAAGCACAGTTCCAGTTTGACTCCAGTGTAGTACCGTGCCTGCTGATTTTTCAGGTAAGCAATTTCATCCATCTCTCTTTGTGAGGAACAACCAACAGGGAGTTAGGCTTTCAAGTTTTAGCTGTTAATTGACTGTGCAAAGCCTCTGCAGCTCTACTGATTGCCCCCCAGAAGATGTAAAGCCGCAGCAATGAAGCTGTCTCATTTCTGAATCGCTTCAAGTGTCTACATTCTCACATCCTAGCAGAGAAATCTGCAGCCTTTTAAGTGTAGTGTGTGTGGTTGGACAGGCTTCCTTTTCCACATTAGCGTGGGCACGAGCTCAGCAGAGGCTGGAGATGCTGTCAAAGGGGCAAAATGCCATCGATAGACCAGTGATGCCCCTTTCCCCACGGGTAGACAAGGATTTGAGCAACCTGCTCTAGTGGGAGGTGTCTCTGCCCATGGCGGGGGGGGTTGGAACTTGATGATCTTTAAGGTCCCTTCCAACCCAACCCACTCCATGATTCTATGAGTTGCAGCACAGGTGGTCCTTCCTGCTTATTTCAACGCTCCTCTCTTAGCTGTGCCTGCTCCCCAAACCCACCCAAGTGCCCTCCACGTTTATGTGATGCAAGTTATCAAACTCTGTAGTGGCATAATGATGTTTAAGCTTCCAGGCACTTTATGGTGCTGATACATTAGTATGCATAAAACTGGCTAATGATGCAGAATCTACCAGTGTTCATACTTTTATAGCCTTTTGCTTTCAAACTGGTAACGTAGCAGAATCCACTTTCCCACCCACCCTTCTCCTCGCATTTAGAAAGTGATTTCTTTTTTCTAAAAAGGGAGTTTCAGGGCACTACTTAACCTTAGAGTAGAACAAGTATTCCATTCTGTTGCAAGTGCCTGGTACTTAACTGGGGAGACAGAAGGACTGAGATGGGGAAAGCAGAGGAATAAGCATGCAGGTTTCAATGTGAGGAACAAATGGGATTTCTCAGTCCGTGGCTGCTCTCTCTTCACTTGGAGGGAGGTGTTCAGAGGGGCCTGAGGTGTGTGTGGCCGTGGTACATCATCCAGCATCCTGCTGTGCTGATGGTGCATCCCCATCCCAGCCTTAGGTACAGAGACATGTTGCAAACGTATGTAGACCTCAGCGGAAGGTTCAGAATTACGTGGTTGGTTGTGTTCCACAAATTAACGCTTACACCAGAAGAAGCTCTTGCCATCTGCTGCGGTAGCTTTAATCTCTTTGAGCTGCTGCTTGGCTTCAGTATTTGCTCCAAACTCCGTTTTGCTTGTTTTACTTATTCTAGAGGGGGGAACCCTGATGGGTGATGGAACCTATTCTGAGGGTGGAGTTAAAGTGTGGAGAAAGGAGCTTTTTCATCAAAATGATTGCTTGAAGACTCTCCCAAGGCAAGTACATCAACTACAAGTGTCAATGAAATTAAGAAATGGCGGGGGGGGGGAGTGGTGGAGAACATTTAACGTTTCTGGCCACACCTGCTAAATGGCTCTGCCCATAAGCAGCAGACAGCACCAGAGGCAAACAGGAAGAATTATTCTTCAGTCTAAGAGCAAACCGATTGCACAACACAAAATACATCCCTTGATATCACGAGAGGAAGGCTCTTCGATGTAACAGTTCATTTCTAAGTGCTGGAGGAATCACATCCATTAAACGAGGCATCAGGACCCCCCATGTGGTCTCATGCACTTGGTTCCCATCTCACATCACAGTCTGTGCTGTGGTCTTCAGCTGGGTCTGAGGTGAAGAGTCAGGAGTAGGAGCAAAGTCTTGGTGTTGTGCTGCATCTGTGGAGCGAGACTGAATGGGAGGCCCATGCTCTAAAAACCACTGTTGAATGGTTTGATCTTCAGCTTGAGCTTAGCATTGCGTTGCCTCTGTCCATCACACGACATGACATGCACAGGGGAGGTCATAGCAGGAGAGCAGAAGTTTGAGAGGTGTGTAACTGGCATATTCTCTCTGCAGACATGACCACCACAGGCCCAGAAAGGCCAGAACTCCACCCCATCAGAAAGTAAAGCCTCTGATGTGGGTTTGGGGGAGGTGAGAGGGATCCACGGTCCCCCTCATAGAGGGTACCATCAACCAGACCAGCTGGCAGTGGGTTAACGCCTCAGCAGGTCACCAGACCCTGTGGCCAGAGGAAAACTAGGCAACCTGTTGGGGCTTGGAGTCTCCCTACTACTCCAAGTGCCACGAGCACATAGCACAAAGCTCGGGAAGGGAAGGGGGGACTGCTCATAATAAGGAATTTTGAGGTATTTAATGAGATAGAGAGGCTTTCATGGAGGATGATTTATCATCTCCTGTTTACTTCCAAATGGCATCTTAATTCCTTTTCTCCTCCTTGTCCCTCAGTTAAAGCCTCTCTTCACTTTTGCCTTTATTTTCAGCAGATGACTTCATTTTCCTTATTTACTTCTTAATTAATGATCTGTCACTTTTTGCCCTCTCTAAATGCATTGCATTGAAGACACTGTCCTCAACTAGTGTTTCTTGGGAGTGGGAAAATGGGATTTGTTTGCTCCAGACAAAATTAATTTGACTCCTCACTTTGTTTCATCACTTTTAATGAAACCAACATAGCTTAAATCATTGACTGCATAAAATGATTTTTTGGGACGAGGCACCTCTTCTTCTTCTTCTTCTGTCATTTTTGACAGTGCAGGTATATTAAGGTTAGTTCTCTTCTGCTAACAGTATTTTTCTGCAGGAGAGATCAGTACCTGCAATAAGTTTGTAGGGTTTAAACAATAGTAGCATTTTCTACAGTTTTTCTCAGATCTACATTTTTCCCAGCCTTTTTTTTTTTCTTTTTCCTGCAGATGTCCTCTTGGCTGTGTGCAGCAGATGTACATTGAACAGCAAAGCCAGGCAAACATGTAATATATACGCTCCCTGAAAAACAAACAGTGTAGAAAAAAGAGGCACCGTGCCCATTAGAGTGGCTTTTAAGCCGATGTAATTTATTCACTTCCTCATAGGTCTGAATCATTTATTTGCTGTGATTTTATTATTTTTTTTTTCAAGTAGCACTCTCTTGCAAGCTGTTAGCCGTATCGTCGGTTTGTGAGTAGGTGAGGGTGGATATGATGCCTACCGCCTGTGTTCCACTTCTGCTTAAAATATCATCACGTGGAGAACACTAGGTTTTGGGTTTCCCGGGCCCACAGCTGGGAGCAGATGGCCCCAAGACTATTCCCTCTCTGTCCTTCTGTACTTCAAACCCACCCCGTCCCAAGTCTTTCTGCATCATTAAGTGGGGCTGCTCCTTTCCTTCCAACCCAAACTATTCTGTGATGGTCCTTTATATTTTAATTCTTTGGTGTATTTGCCAATAGAACTGCCAAACCAGTGCAGTCCTTGAAGCACATTTTACACGTTGGTCTTACCAGTTGCTTAATCCCTCCCAGCATCTCCAAGGGGTATTTGTGTGCCTACTAAGGTGTATGTTTGCCACGGAGTTTAATTTAGCAGTAATGGAATGATATAAAAAATAAGGCAGTGACAGCTTTATGAATATTCATGGTAAAGTCACGTAGCGAGCATTGGTAACGTGTTCTTCTGTTTTGCGAGTGCTTTAATGACTCGTTGCTTTATTCATGCAAACAGTTGCAATCCCTGGGCACTTTGCAAATCATAGAATCACAGAATGGTTAGAGTTGGAAGGGATCTTAAAGATCATGGAGTTCCAACCCCCCTGCCCTGGGCAGGGACACCTCCCACCAGACCAGGTTGCCCCAAGTCCCCTCCAACCTGGCCTTGAACCCCTCCAGGGATGGGGCAGCCACAGCTTCTCTGGGCAACCTGGTTGCCTCACCACCCTCACAGTAAAATATTAACATGCATGTCACCCTGTCCTCCAGAACAGTCATTGGAGTCATGTCCCGCTCTGGATTTGCCTTTAAAAAAGACATCCATTTGGAGAGCAAAACCACCTAACTGGGGTAAGTCATCGAGATGCTGTACTTAACATCCATTAAATACTAAGCAGTGACTGCTGTGACAAACAGCCTGTGAACTAGAAAAGGGTGACCCACCTGAAATCAGGCCCAGTTCACAGAAAAACTCCCAAGGTTCATAGAATCATAGAATGGTTAGAGTTGGAGGAGGGATACAACAATTCTTCAGATTCTTGCAGCTTCAGGTCTGGTCATAATCACTGAAGTCAGACCAGCAGCGCTTAGAGTTTCTGCATCTTACTGTTTCCACATCTACATTAAAATATGATTCTGAGGACTGTAGAAGTGCTTTGAGATGGGGAATTAAGGTGTTCACTAAGCCCATCTCCAGATTTAA
Organism: Pedionomus torquatus; assembly: GCA_013398155.1. Taxonomy (NCBI): domain Eukaryota; kingdom Metazoa; phylum Chordata; class Aves; order Charadriiformes; family Pedionomidae; genus Pedionomus; species Pedionomus torquatus. Next base: position 75,000 of record VZRU01021089.1, on the reverse strand, counting down.
TGAATGTATAGGAACATCTGCTCATACTGGTGATTTTCAGAGTTCAAGCTTATAAATTTGTTTTCCTGGAATAAAGATGATCTCTGCAAGGATACGCTAAATCCAGGAATAATCAATCAGAAAACTGCAATCTTTTCAGAAAGAGCCATTTAGAAAATTCAGTCCATTTAAAAAGAACTTCTGATGCTTGCCAATGGTGTGCAAAGGCAGAAAGAAAAAGAAAATGAAAAAGGATCTAATAAGATTTCCAGCCAAAGTGCTGATTTCTCATCCAAATCTATGATGTCGGGAAGTCCAATAAAGCTCTTTTGGTGGACAAATAGTCTGTATGGCCCTTTTTAGAGAATAAGACACATTTAAGAACAGTAATAAGTGCCCAAAACACAACGTTAGTTACTGTATTAAAAAGAAAAGGTATATAATTCCCCAATCTGCAGAATACTCTGAATTATCCTCTTCTGCAACTTTACACAGTTCTTTAGCTCTGTCCTCTATGTTTAATAGTAAACTATGATTTTTAGTCAGCTTCCTGCTGTGATACATTAGAAGGATCCATTAGATCATTGTATTGCTCCAGAGCAGATAAAATTGCTACTGCTTATGGAAAACAGCATGTGATTCATCTGATTAAACAGTCAGCTGATCAACAGGGGAAGTAAATACAATAGAACAAAATATACCATCAGGCTGAACCATATATTGTTATTACTGTTCTCTTACTGAAAGAGGGATAAAGGCATCAATGAAAGCTCAAGAATGTGGGAGAGATTGTACAGACACCAAGTTAAAAAAAAGTCTTTGCCCAAAAATTCTAGTAACCTTAGCCTCATTCTCCAATGGGATCTCCCATACCGTGGCATAAACCCTGTCCCTTTCATCACACCCATCACAATGAAGAAAAATCACAGTCATAACATCAGGCTGATGTATGTCCCCCAGCTGTACCCCACTGGTCCACAGTCGGAGCCCCAGAGCTGTCCTCACAAGCACCCGCACGTCTGTGCCATCTCCCCGGAGATCTGGCTCCGTGTCCTGAGCTGGAAACAAAGGTCCTGATGTTGGCAGCATCTTTGTAGCAGATGTTGTACTGGGACAACTACACTTGCAGTGACACAGGTCCTGCAGGAGGCAGCTCCTGCACAGGAGGATCTGATGAGCATCAGTAGCTGGCAGGGAAGCCACTGCCAAGTGGCAAATTATCTGCCACTACAGCCGTCGCATACCCTTTTGGAGATGATTTCTGTTCCACCAGCAGTAGACTTACTGTAGCTTGGGATCCTCTGCTGCCGACAGCGGCAGGCTGCCACAGAAAATTTCCTTCCTTCCTGTTGCTTTATAAAATAAAAAGGAAGTGTTGTCCACTGTAAAAACAAGGAGGCAGAAGTCCTGTTTGAACTGAAGAACGTGACAGTTTCATGAACATGTGATAGCTCTGAGAGCAGGCTGGCAGCACGGACTTGCAGTTTTCCTTCAGTTTTCATTGTCCCTTCCCAGTCCCTGCCACCAACACTGCTACAAATCCAGGGTTTAATGTCAGTTCACCTCACGATGTAGTATTTAAAGCAAAATGTGGCAAGTAGCTCCAAACATGTCCTTGTTTGTACTATGAGCATAAAAAGAACTAATTCAACATGAGCCTCCCTCTCGTGAGCTGGATGGAGAGGCAGGTCCTCACCAGTAAAAATCCCTGGGTATGCCCTAAAACGACTCACCAATATATGAACTTTGTGTGAAGAAATTGTTTTCAGAACCTAATTTGTCTTCGTCCTGCCAGCAGAGAGAGAAGGAGACCTGCAGCGACGGCAGCAATGGTTGCACTTCAGAAAACAACTGCTGAGAAGTAAAGTTGGCCCTGGGAAGGTTTTAGGAACCAAAGTAGGAAAATAGACTGTGTGTGGGCTCAGCATGTGTAGCAAATACAGAAACCCTCACAACTAAAACGTCTTCCCTGAAGTGGTCCTTCTTGCGAACTCTTTGACTCCCCGTTTGTCAGTTGGGCAATTGAGAACTACTTACAAGAAGACTTGGCATTAGCTGAGAAAAAAAATATTACCTGCCTTGTAGCTTTTTTCGTGCTGAAAGGGAAAAGATGGTCACGTGAAAAGGGAGGAGGAGGAGGAGTGACAAAGCACAGACTGGGACAGAAGTCCTGGCAGAACCAGGCTCTGCAGAGGTGGGGAGACTGGGGATGTGGCTGGAGAAAAAACTGTGATTGTCCTGGTTACGTCTGTGGTGGGAAAAAGAGTGGAGATGAGCTAAGGTGTTATGGTTAAACTTTTGGTTACAGAATCATAGAACAGATTGGGTGGAAAGGGACCTTAAAGACTATCGGGTTCAACCCCCCTGCCCTGGGCAGGAACACCTCCCACCACACCAGGTTGCTCCAAGCCCCATCCAGCCTGGCCTTGAACCCCTCCAGGGATGGGGCAGCCACAGCTTCTCGGGGAAACCTCTTCCAGTGCCTCACCACCCTCNGATTGGGTGGAAAGGGACCTTAAAGACTATCGGGTTCAACCCCCTGCCCTGGGCAGGGACACCTCCCACCACACCAGGTTGCTCCAAGCCCCATCCAGCCTGGCCTTGAACCCCTCCAGGGATGGGGCAGCCACAGCTTCTCGGGGAAACCTCTTCCAGTGCCTCACCACCCTCACAGCAAAGAATTTCTTCCCCAGATCTCAGCTCAATCTCCCCTCTTTCAGTGTCAAACCCTTCCCCCTCATCTTATGACTCCACTTCCAGATCAAGAGTCCCTCCTCATCTTTCCTGGATCTGGTTGAGGGACTAGAAGGGGATCTAAGGGTGGAGAAGGCCCGAGCCTTCTCTTCTCCAGGCTGAACAAACCATAGAATGGGTCATTGAAATTCAACAAATTCTTTCCTGTGAGGGGCAGGGGATTTGGAACCGGATGATCTTTAAGGTCCCTTCCAACCCAAGCCATTCTATGACTTGTATGTTCTTGTTTACAAACAGCAACGTATCTTCACTTTCCATCCCACTTGGTTGTCTTCACACCCTTACTTAAGGATGTGCAGAGCCCTCCCTCTCTCTGTAATTGCTATTCTCTGTGCAGGAATCGCTGTTCGGGAAAGAAGATGTATTAGTAAACATTGGCATAATGAAGCCTTCTTTCTTTGCTTGTCCACTGGGGGAGAAGAAGTGGCGCTTGGAGGTTTGCAGCAATTTTATCTCAGAGAGGTTTTTAAAAGCATTTTTTTCTTATTCTATGAAAAATGGTTTCACGATGGGGGAGGTCGGAGCAGACTCTTGCCATACACTGCAGTAGCTCAGAACTTTGCTTACTCATTCTGCGGGTGGTATTACTAAATCAAGACCAAAATGTTTTGATTTTGGTTTTTTTAAAGGCAACTTTTTGCAGTGCTGCCATTGAAACGTGAAGGTGCTGGGTGAGATAGCACCTTGAAAGGAAAGCTGCTACTGAGCTGCTTGACAAAGAAAGCAGAAAAGCCAATATTGCTGGGAAAGGATTTTAATTTTAATTTTGTGGACCTACAATGAAGCTCAGGTGAAATGAGTTTTTGGAAAATGATTGCGGGTTTGTCAGCTAAAATCCTCAGAGGTTTTAATTTTATAATTTAAATGGCCCAGATTTTAGATTAGGGAGACCTCTTTCAATATTTCAGTGCCAGACTGTACCCACATGATAGAATTGGTCAAACTCGTTTTGACAAACAAATTAAAACAGGTAGCGGTGCTAATTTATGTCAATTCACATGTGCACAACTCTTGTCAGCTTGACTGGAACACTTACTTCAGCTGTCTAAAGAGGGAATCAGATCTGTGAATTTACTCTAAATGTATAAATCCGATCAACTAGTTCTGTGAAGCACCAAACTGAGTTGAGAATATGTGACTTACAGCTGTACTGGAACTAGAGGATTAAAAAGAAAGCTCTCAAGACAAATGAGCTTGAATAACTCTGAGTGCTTCCTTCAAAGGAGCATCTTCAGGGTTTCTGGAGAGATTTTTTTTTTGGTCCATTGTGTCTCTGTCCTGAAAGGAATGATGATGCCCGAAATAGTGTGACCTCGTATTGGGCAATGAAGTGCTGTAGTCGGTTAAGTGGTAGAGGACCGGGACAGCTCCTTTCCTTCACTTTAATGTAAAAAGCTTAAAGCAAAAGTGTTTAAGCTCTTTGAAAGACAGCAGGGTACCATCTTTCCAAATATTGAAGGTGTTCCCCAGCAGTTAAATAGTTGTGAAATCTTTAATAAGGACATTTTCCCTGTGGCGAGCGCCGATGTGGTAATACACAAATAACTCTTCAGAGGCACACTTACTGGCCTTGTGCAATGAAGAAGCAGATGGGAAAGGTTTAAAAAAGCTGTTGGTTGAATCCAGCTGGAGCAGTAAGAAGATGCAATTTAGCTGTGAGCTCTGCAATCGTAACATCTTGCATCAGCTGTCCAGTGGGTCACTCTGCATGATTTTCCCTAGACTGGAGAAGTGCCCCGTGCTAATTTTTCGCTAGTCAATATTTAGGTTTAGATCCTCAAAGAAACTTCACTGTTGACCTGATTTTAGGTGCCTCAGTGAGAGAATTGCTACGTATCCTACTGAGCCCAGCCCAGAGCACCCTCTAACCTCCACTAGAGATGTGGGGACCTGGATGTCCTGAGGGGAATGAACCTGATTCTCTATGACAGAATCATAGAATGGTTTGAGTTGGACCATAAATACCATCCAGTCCCACCCACTGCCCTACGCAGGGACACCTCTCACTAGGCCAGGTTGCTGGTTTTGGCAAGAGGCTGCTCAGGGCAGAACAACGATACGACCACCTCGTGGCTCAAGGGAAGCAGTCCCACGGCAAACCCAGGGGGGAGGAGTGGAAAATGTCCCAGAGCAGCAGCTTCTCACCAGAGATGGGGCTGTCTGTGGCCTTGGCTGCAGGAAGGAACGCAGGATTACGTCTCCGTGGGGATGCAGAGTGATTTACAGAACTTCACGCATTCAACATGAGAACACAGTCCCAAGAAGAGGTCTATCAATCTTTCATCCCTGCAGATTTTCTTCATGTACAATTAACCTAAATGCAGATAACACTTCTCCTTGAAAAGTCTTAGAATTCGCATTCAAAAAATATGACATCATGGTTCTAAAATTTTAGCATGAAAATAACTGGGATAGATGAGAGCTTCAATAAACTGTGACATGATATTGTGCAGGGATACCCGCAGGTATCTGTTCTGCATCAGGATGATGGGGTCTAGTGCAGGATTCTTTCTGGCTTTTAGTAAGAAAGGCACAGCTCCAGATGCTGTAATAAAATAACTAGTTTAATTAGGTAGAGTAAAAAGAAGCATATAGATGGCAAGCAACTCCTGTATCCCTTGAGATGCTGGGAATCCTGCTTTTGCTCCTGTATATTCCCATAGTGCACTGGCAAGATCCCACCCATGGAGATGTTCCTCCTCCCCAATAAAAGGTGGGACCTTTTATTGTTTGTAGATAATACCATATACCTTCTCCCGATGGGTGTCTTCCATAAGACCCACCAGTGTGCAGCACAGGCCAGCATGGCATGTTCCAGCTGTTGGCTTCTCAGCCTCCAAGTACAAGGTCCAGCAGAGCAGGTATGACTTGCCCAACATCACTAGCTCATTGAGTACCATGTCTTTCCTAAGGCTCCTAATGTGGTATCACAACTTCTACTACAACAGTAAAAAGAAAGGAAAAAAAAACCCTACCTTTTAATGTAATTAGATATTATCTTAACATATAATATGAAAAAAAGGCCCCAACATTTTAGCTCAGTAATTATGTCACGCGGGTTCTTCAAGAGATAGGTGAAAAGCATCTCGGTTTCTCGGAGCTTGAGCCAACAGCATGACGGGGGATTGGTCAGAGCTCAGAGAACGATGTGGCGGTTCTGCATCCTACCAATATTTTGATAGATCAGGTAACTTCATGAACTAAATCATAGTCTGGCCATGCAGGGCAGGGGGGAAGGAGAAAAAGCAGTAGAGACCACTTGGAAGCCCACCAGAGGTTTAGCTTTGCCAAAAGAGATTGTCAGTTTTTCCATGCTTAATGCCAGTCTAAGATACCGTGGTAAAGAGGGGGGTCTGTCAGATTAAAGAGGAATTGATGGGTCCGAGGAAATTCCTTTGCAAAATAAGATTGGGGAAAAAAAAAAAAAGTTCAAAAAATTAAAAATAATCCACTTTTATTTTCCTGTCTGCTTCTCTCTTTCCAGCCTATCAAGTACGGCAACGCATAATTTTTTAAAGTGTCTCTCCAGTCTGGGTTTTCTCTGTCAGCTCCACTGTGACCCTGCCCTGAAGGTCGTTTTTCTGTAAGGGAAGGAGTATCATCCTTAGCCGTCGTGCCTTTCTCACAGCCAAAGACCACATGTAGCTTTCTGGAGCCCTCAATTCTCTTCCTTAGATAGGATAATACATCTCTGGCAACAGCACAGGGTTTGGAAACCCTGCTGCATGAAAATAAATACCCTGAATTTCGTGGTGTTAGCTTTTGTTCCTCCATCCCTGGGTTGCCTGCTGAAGTAATCATCATCATCAGCCGCTTGGGGAGATTTTCTGTTCTTTGCAGGTGCAGCCCAAGACCCTTCCCGTGGTGCTTTTGAATCTCAGCTGCTTGTTGGAGATTCCTGAATGCCCAGAGGGCTGGACTGAAAGGAAGAAAGAATTAGGTGAAAATCACGGTCCCTCTCTCCTCCTTGCCAACCTGAAGTGTGGTCAGCACAGCGATGGTTCGCTGCTATTTCAGACCTGCCAGGTCAAATTTCCTGACAAACCAGCGCTGTGGACACTCTGCAGACACTTGCTGGGGACACGACCAAGCATCAGCCTGGTGGCCTGAGACGGTGTTTCTGGTGGCCCCAAGAGCTGCTGCAGCTTCTGGAGATGGGCAAAATGTGATGCTTAGGTCCAGCAGCTGCTAAGAAAGTGTAGGCAGCGAGACTTTGGAAGCTGGGTGGCTGTCCCATGTTGGGTACAGTGGGTGGCTCCAATGGACCCACCACAGGGCACAGCTGAGCCCATCAGCAAGTTTGGTGGCACCTCTGGGAAAGCATATTTAAGGAAGGGCAAAACTACCACATTGTAAAAAAGAAGAGCGAAGAAAAAAATTGTGAGAAAGATCCCCGTTGACACCAAGGTGAGAGAAGGAGGAAGGGGAGGAGGTGCTTCAGGCACCACAGCAGATTCCCTGCAGCCTGTGGAGAGGACCACAGTGGAGGAGGTTTATTCTAAAGGACTGCAGCCCCTGGAGATGACCATGGTGGAGCAGATTTATTCTGAAGGACTGCAGCACGTGGAGAGGACCTACACTTCTTTCCCCAGGAGAAGGAGCCACAAAGAGGAGCTGTTATGGATTGACCACCACCACCTATCCCTCTGTGCTGCTCAGGAGGTAGAGGCATCAGGACAGCAGGAGTGAGGATGAGCCTGGGGAAAAGGAGATGGTGGGGAGGAGGTGTTTTATTTTTTGTCTTTCATTTTCACAGTCTTACTCTATTTTAATTGACAGAAATATTAATTTTCCCCAGGTTGAGTCAGTTCAGCCCTTGATGCTAACTGATAAGTGACTACTTTGTCTTTGTCTCAGCCCATAAACTTTTTCATCCTGTTTTTTTCCTCTGTCCAGGTGAGGAGGGGGTGTGAGAGCTGCTGGGTGGGTGTCTGGCAGCCAACCAGTGTCAACCCACTGCATTCCTTTACCAGTATCCTTTTACTGGATTACTTATATGTATATGTATGGAATATAAGACCAGGCATATAGTGCTGACACCAGAGAAAAACCAAACCAAACCAAACCAAACCAATCATTTCGAAATTACTTAAAATGCAAGAGTCCCTTATTGTGTCCATGCAGACCCCACCACAGTTTGGATAAAACACACCAATGGAGCACAGTGGACTGGGACTATCAAAGCAGGCAGTCTGGAATTTGCAAAGATGAAAATGACTCCTTCAGACCAATTTTGGAACTTTGATGGGTCCTTTCCGTTGCCAGTTGCCGCCCTTTTCCCTTTTCCTTCATGCAGGTGGCTGGGTTTGGTCTTTGCTAGAAGCCTCCTGCAGTGTCTGGTGATGTCCCACCCACCAGGGGTCTCTGCTGCCAGAGCTCCAGGGTGAAGCACTGGAGTGAACTCGTTCAACATCTGCTGGCAGCCTTGAAAGCAGAAACGTTCTGTTCTCTGAAGCACGTAAACGGGAGAAAAACCTTCAAGGCAACCATTCCCTTACGAGGGAAAGAACAAAAGGGTGCTGAAAAAAGGCCTTGTTTTCTTCCTAGTAAATATTGCATGAAGGGATGTTTTCTTTAATGTAACCTTTAGCTCTGGTGCACAGCGATGCTTTCACTCAGCAAGTGGCTTTTAAAGTTTTGGGCTGTGCTTTATAAATGGCAGGGGTGCACTTGCCGGGGTGGTGGGAGGCTGATGTTAACTTTGGTCTGCAGAAAAGAAAAATGTGTCGCTTGGGAGAGTCGCTCCGGCATTGCCCAAGGGTAAGGAGGGTGACCGTCTCGTCCTTGCTGGGGCATCGCAGGGTGATATCAAAAAGCAAGTAAAAAAAAGTGTGGCTGTTGCCTCTTGTTGTGAAATGCCAGCACCTTCCTATTTAAGGCTTTGCAGAGCAGCCGGAGCTGCAGGAGTTCAGTAAAATCCAACCTCTCAGCAAAACCGTAGCCTTGAATGGACCACATTAAAGATTAACTGGATTTTGTGGACTTCTTCATGAGGGATCGAGCTGAAAATAAATGGGGGCCCACTCAAACCATCTCCCCCGCTTTGGGCAAACCATCATTCATCCTCCTGATGCCTCTGTGATTTTGTTGGATTTTTTTTGATAGATGTTCAGCAACGGTTCAGTACCTTCTCAGATGGGTCTATCCTTCTTGAGATAATGTCTAACACCTTATTTCTTAATTAATTTCATCTAGTTTTCCAGAGAGCAGTAACATAGAATCCTGGACAGGGAAAGAAAGCTATAATTAAATAATCTGCTGATGTCATGGACTGTCATGAACAATGGAAAAACTACAATTAAATTATAACCATCGGCTCTCAATGCAAACTGATGGCTGGTTCCATATGTAATTAATGCATGCGTTCTGATCTAGAAACCCTGGACCTGGCCCATGGTGACTATAAATTGGTGTTTCCTTGCAGGCTTCAAATTACAAAAGTAGCTTAAATGGGCTGGAAATCTGGCTGGTCAGACCTTGGTGACTTATTCTGGGATCAGCGATCCAGGGGATCAGTGTCTAAAGATTTGGGAAAAGGCAAACCCAAAGGAGGTGTTCCAAAGCTACAGTCTCTGTGCAATCCCTGTTTTCTTTTGCTCCAGGTCCTTTTGTCTGACTTNATTTATTATATAAATTAATTATTATTAATTTCCTTTCGTATTCATCAGCAAAAAAATGAGGAAAATCACAACTTTTGAGCATGGTTTGGGAGGCAGTGAGCATTCACCACTCTTGCCACAGCTCAGTGGGAACAGCAAATGTTCAAGACCTTTGAAAATTTGCCCTTTTTCTCCCTGATATTTGTCTGTGCAAGGGCACTAAGCATCTGATCAGACCACATTTTAAATAAGCAGACTCGCAGCCCAAACCTATAACTCTAGAGGAAGATTACCCTGGTCTATACCCAACACATTGACATATTTTACAGGAAAAAGCAAAATTTTTTGCACCCTCAAGATGAATTTTTTTAAAAAAATCACTGAATCCTTCTTTCCCTGATGTCTCTTTTGCAGATTTGGGAGTCTTTTCCCTATCTATCCCTTCTCCACGTGGATCCCTCTCAAGACCCGGGCTGCTGACTGTGATCTGCCAGGCTACGGACGCAAGGAACCTGCCTGTTTCCCAACCAGGTACACGAGATTTGGGAAAGCAGAAAAAAACCCAAACCAAGTAGCAGCCAAAAATGGGCCAAAAGGCTGAGAAGATTCCCAGCCTCTCCTGTTCTCCCACGTCCCAGAGCATCCTATTGCCCAACTTCATGGAAAAGTAGGCAATTTTCCCGGGTGTAATATTCTCTCATATATATTAAAAAATATCCTTTAGGCAAAGCTGAACATCCATGTAGTGAAGAATTTAATTTTGTTAATGGGATGGTTTAAACTCTTTGTTGTTGTTGTTTTTGTTGTTGTTTGGGAATGTTTAACCTTTTCCTTTCTTTTTTAAATGGTTTTGTCATTTCGAAATATATTGAATCTTATGTTGGGAGGAGGGAGAGGAGAAGACAAAGTGAAACATTGCACTGGAACAGGTTGCCCAGAGAAGCTGTGGCTGCCCCATCCCTGGAGGGGTTCAAGGCCAGGCTGGATGGGGCTTGGAGCAACCTGGGGTGGTGGGAGGTGTCCCTGCCCAGGGCAGGGGGGTTGGAACTCGATGATCTCTGAGGTCCCTTCCAACTCTAACCATTCTATGATTCTATGATTTTGCCTCAGCCTTTTCCTCAGATACTTGTTTCATCCAAATTTTCACGTGGTGTTTTGCTCTGCTTCAGAAGGCAAGCACACTTCAAACCAGGCAAATTTCCCATGAAGTGAAAATTCTGGAGGCCACATTGCACTAATATTTCCCTCTTTCAAACACGAAATAAGACCTTTGGAACCCCAGGGGTGCTAAAGGGTAGAAAACAGGATTGTTGTTAGAGCAGGCTCCCGTCCCTCCCTGCTCCTCTTGCGTAGTGAATCGACTTCCTTCCAAATCAGAGCACCGTGTGGTGTTATTGGCTATTGGATTAATTGATGAGGTGAAGGAAGGCAGGGATGTCACACCTGCCTCCATGCAGATATCTGAGTTTTGTGTGACGCTGGCGGAGGGAAGGGACAATTCCGAGGTAACGTGTGCTGGGCACAACCGATGTTTCTATTCTATATTTTTCCTCCCGACGACACAAACTGTAAATTTTATGAAATGTAATTTTGGTGAAAGAAGTTTGTCCATGCAAACAACACCTATCTCAGAAAAGTAATAAAGGAAGGGTGCAGGGTCATTAAGGAGTGTTTTCTTATTGGCATTATGAGGAGTTGTAACAGGATCCAAACAAAGCCATTAGTCACTGATGGACCCATTAGTAGAAATAACATCACTTGAAGTCCTTTTAGCATTTTTCAATACACAGATGATAAGAGACTTTAAAACAGGCTTTAAAAGTTCATTTCCACTCACATAAACTCTCCTGCAACTGGCTAATACCTTCAATGGCAGAGGTTTCTTTAATTTTCCAGGCTTGGAACGGGCAGCTAACCCCTGTGAAAACAAAACTGAGCTCGGCAAAGGCAGGGAGCTGCTTTTGTACCATGCTCAGGAGTTCTTAAAAAGACATACCTTGGGTTAAAGGCATGAGCTGGGCAGGAAAGGACTGTTTCTTCAGTCCTGAAGAGCTTGTTTTACTTTATACCCTTTCACATTTTTTTAAATCCATTGCAATTTGAAGCAGTGATTTTACTTGGGGGGGG
>VZRU01021089.1:15397-44352 GCA_013398155.1 Pedionomus torquatus | reverse complement strand
GCATCTGTCAATCAGGTTTTGGTAAATTTGGCTGAAACCACGACACCAGCCAAAAAAATAGTGGGTAGGGAGGAGGGAATACTGCCAACAACCGGGTGGTGAATAATTACATCCCCCTGAGGTTTTAGCGCCGTGTCCATTGACAGGTTTGACAGGTTCAGCACCGTGTTCTGTTTCGCACAGCGCAGGGGCCACAGAGCTTGTACCATCTAGAGATGCTTTCAAAGGAGGCATCCTCTTCCCCTCTAGCAGATGACAGGGAGTCGGCGGCTCATCGCGTGCAAGGGGAAGACAAATGAATATGGCAGTCGCAGACAGCAGGTGACAAAAGTGGTGTTTGGCTTTTATAAATAATATATCCCAGAGACAAATCAATTGTGGTTCAGGGGAAAAAGTTTGGGCACCGTCATACATTATTTCCTCTCTCGTTTGGGAACAGCCCTCTGGATCCGAAAGGGAACAGAGGTATGTCATGGGCTTGGTTACCCAGGAGTCGGCGTTTTATTGTGTTCATAAGGACTTTATTCTCCCTGATCCCCTGCCCTCCTGTGATCACGGTTCGCATTTCTCCACATCCAGAGGAGCCCTCCCGGGGATTAGCTAATGAAAAGGGCTGCAATTCAAGAAGCGCATCCCCTCCGGCTGCTGTTATTTGCTTTTCTTTGGCAGTCAAACAAATATTGATATTCGAGGGCCTCATCTACTGACTGAAATTTCTTTCTTCAGTCTCTCACATCAATGCAGATTAATAATGCATGTAATCCACTCCCACTCCAAACCTGGGATTTTATTTTTTGTTGCAAAAGCATTTTTTCTAGTTACAATTTTTTTTTTTTCCCGGTTGAAGAATAATAGATCATTCTTTACCGTGGTCTCATATTTCTCCTGATTTGCATAATCACTGGGAATTAGATTGCTCAGGCCACAGTGCAAATCTGATTCTCTCTTGTATTTATGCTAACAAGATCGTCTGGCCAGACACTTTTTTGTTCACAGGGAAAAAAAAAAGAAAAGAAGGAAATTAAAAATCTCCTAACGCAGTGCAGAGGGATATTATTTCTTAAAACCAGTTAAAAACAAAAACAAAACTGGAAGAAGAACCAACTGAAATCCCAACCATCCTGTAGCATTCCTGCTGTGATCGGACCTCTTATAGGTGAGGCCGGTGGGGGTAACGCGGTGTCCCCCTCCACGGGGACCTGTCTCTGTCTTGCACCCCCCCAGAGCTGGACTCCCACCCCAAAGCCATCCCACCACTGCACAAAGCCAGTGGGGTGACTTTTAGACCAGTAAAGACCTGGAAGGCCACAGATCGTAGCCGTTCCTGTTGAGATACAGGTGGTGGAAACTGGAGGGAATGAATAGATCTGGATAGAATAATCGACTGTCTTCAAGAGAAAAATACCGTGAATCAAGGTCTCCATATAAGCACTTTGGTACCATTTTTTGCATCCCCTTTTCCCCTACAATCTACATGAGGACTGAGCCTGTAAAACCGACAGCAGAAACAAGGCAGCACGTTGGGGAACACAAGGAGGTCCTTCCTCCTTGAGAACTCTCCTGGAAATAAAAAAGACATCTCAGATCCTGGGGAAATTCTCAAAGCCAGCAAAATGAATTGCTGCAAGATATATTGCTTGAAGGACATTTGAGCATCTAAGTAGCACATTGATTCTCTGCACAGTTTATTTAATATTCTGAGTATGCAGATCTGGATTCCATTTGCATTTGAAAGACACCTGCTACGGTCAGAAGAATATTGAGAGGAATTAATTCATCTCATTCCTGCACTAGGAAAAGTCTTTCATGACTTCAGATATTAAGCTCTGTAACAGTGATGGCTTCCAATTAATTGCTCTCAATGACATTTTCTTGTTCGCACAATTTTGCATTGAAAAATTTCCTATGCTCTCTTTTTACAATTATCTGACCTAAGTTGGACCGTGATATCTAATACCACAATATGTGAAAATTAGCCAGGACAACGCTAATGGATTTCTGAAGCTGATAATACTTGTTATCTCTCTCCACTCTGGGACTGTGACATCTGACATCATCGCTCCTCAAAAACTGTAGCGGAAACCATGGTCTTTTCCCAGGATAAGGCAGCTCCAGTGGCTCTTCAGTCAAACCCATCCCAGAGGTACCATCATGGGGTTCGTTTTCAGACAGAGGCAGTCATGACAAGCCCAACTGCTGACATTCAGGACTACTTCTGTTCTTCCTACGACCCACTGCATCAGGTAAATAACTGGAGACAGGATCCACACCTCCTTGTCTCTGTTCCTTATGTTTTCACACAGATGAAATCAGCAGAAGTGGCGATCGATGCCTGGTTAGCACTTCCCTCTTAGCTCTTCTCAACTGCAGAAGGATCACGAAACCAAAACAATTTTGAGAGTAATGAGAGAATTAAAGTGTTCAAGATAGAACCTTAGTCTAGTTCATAGGAAGCTGAGATGTTCTCAGATGTGGGAGTCTGTGTTTGTTATGAAGGTTCTCACACGAGGGTTGAGGCTAGATGGGTTGCTAATCACATCTAGGATCAAACTAGATTCCAGCTCAGAGAGAGGAGTTTTGCCGGCTCCAGTCTACATCCATATTGGCTTAAATGCAAGAGGGAAACATTCAAGTGTTAGGAAGTAAAAAATGAAGATTCACAATTGATATTTCAATTGAGAAAGTTTAGAAAATAGTTCTAAGTTCACAGAGCTGAAAGGCCTGCTTAGAAAATCTTGCCCCTTAAAAGTTATTATTTAAAATAATGGTTGGTCTCTTCTCCCAAGTTGGTCTCTTCTCCCATCCTATCCAGATGATAGGTNTATTTTATTTTATTTTATTTTATTTTATTTTATTTTATTTTATTTTATTTTATTTTCCCCCATTGGTTGGACTAGATGATCTTAAAGGTCCCTTCCAACCTAGGTGATTCTGTGATTCTGTGAAAATAGCTATATTTTGAGAAATAGCTACATTACCCTTTAGTAAACTCAAAAAAAAGAGCGATTAGGCACTCCTTATAATGCTTTTGTTCACTTCATTTTTAATTATTTCACAAATAAAAGTTATTTGTGAAAAAAAACATTTGTGAAAAAATTATTTTCACTGAAAACCAGAACCATTTTTTAAAAGAATTTGCTCCACAGCACAAGAGCAGAGACAGACCAATGTCACTATTTGCTTCATTTCCCATTAAATTTGCATTCCAGCCCCCCTGGATTATTATTTTTTTATAGCCATCTAGGTTGCGGTGGTTCTTAAGAGCAACCAGGGTTGAAGCTGCACAGTGTGAGATGCGTCCACGCGTTTGGCTTGATGAGAAAAGTTCCTCAGGTGGGTTGGCACGAGATGAAACAAAGGGCCCCTGTGATTGCACACGCTTGGCCAACAGACAACAGGAGGTGTAGATGGACATGGATTTACCCCCAAAATCTACAGCAGAGCTAAGGACTGAACGCAGATGATTTGAATACAAACGAAGTGCACTGTGAGATTTTACTCCTAAAAGGGAGAAGTTTGTGCTCCAGCTCTGTAATAAGCATAAGAACCAAGGCCATCTTAAGGGCTTTTAAATATGAAAGATTGCCACACGGGAGCAAAACTGAGATATTGCTGCCTCTTGCAAACGCACAGTACTGTATTTGATAAGCAAAATATTTAGAACCGAAAATTAATGACGCACGATTCTGCTGCAAGACCAGAATCAAACATCTAGTATATGGACATAATTTTTACTTCTTCTAACTGAGCCTGCTGGAATCTGATTTATTTCAGCTGGTCCCTGTTCCCTTGCAGGAATTGTTGACATAGTATATTATAGCAATCAATCAATATCTGATTAAATGAATGAAGCTCTTTCATTACTCTCAGGCCCAGATTGAATTGCTGCAGCCATAAGGGGAAGACAATATTTCACCTTGTGATGGGGAAACCCCCACCCTCCCTCCAAGACCTGGTACTTGTTGTTCAGTTTGTTCGGTCGGAGAGGAAGATTGATGCCCCCTCTTTCCCAGCAGCAACTTGGGAAGACCAGGCTGGATGGGGTTTTGAACAACTCGGTCTGGTGGGAGGTGTCCCTGCCCAGGGCAGGGGAGGTGGAACTGGATGATTTTTAAGATCCCTTCCAACCCAAGCTGTCCTATGATTCTGTGATTCTAAGAAAGCAGAGGACGAGATGACCACGGGGCAGCTGTGGTATGGATTTCCCTCTGAACCAAGCATGCAGTTTGAATCTCGACTGCTTAGGAGGGAGAAGGAAGGGAGGAAGGAAAGAGGATTTCCAGAAATGAGCAGTCTGAACCCACAGAAATGGAATTACTCCTTTCATCACCAAAAATGCAAACCCTAACATCGGGTACCACTTTCCCCCATGCTTGCCAAGGAGATCTGTGCTAAATCTTTACCAGTTATTATTAGGAGGCAGAAGAAGACACAAGGTAGGCTCCAGAACTGCTTTACCACGCGTATTAGTTACTGGGAGCCCAGTGGCCAACTGGTGCACGCCACCAGAACTCCAGGGACCTCCGCGGGGAGACTGAGAGTCTCCAGCTTTTCTCATCTTTTCTCTTTCCACATCTCTAGCTTCGTTACTGAGAAGGAATAATTTACCCGAGCTAATAAAGTCATTCTGCAGCACCAGCACTCATGTACCTAAAGAGAAAGGTGTATTGTTGGTCCCTTTGAAATAGCACAGCAGAGCTAATAGAGGCTATCAGCCATGGTAGCTACTGATTGCTTGCTCCTTGACCAGAAAGAAACGTGCTCCTGGCTTTAATTTTGTTAATGGGAGATTAAGAAAGTATATTTCCACCAGCCTGGCAAACCTTGTTTGAGAAGTTTGTGTATCATAGCACTGACTCTTGCAAGTTCCTTGAAACTATGCACAGAGGTATTTTGAAAATATTACAAACCCAGACGTAATTTAGCTTAGTGCTCTGCAGGGCTGCTCGATGCAAAATCAAGCTCTTACATCTGAGCTGTGTCTTTTTAGTTGGTTTTTGCACAGTCAGTCACTGCAGAGGTGTGGTGCTTTGGAGCAGAAGCCATTCACGTGTGCTTTTCCAGCACCGAGAGGTCTCTGCGTGGGCTGCAGCAAGTCACCGTGGCAGCTCCAGCACCCTTGACTGGCTCCATCCATCTCCAGAGAGAGCAGCTGGGGTGTGGAGCCTCTAGTGCCGATCCTACAAGAATGGTTGGGCTTGCAAAGGTGGAACTGGCTCTTGGTCATGTTTTACAAGAGCTTATTTCTGCCAAACCTCCAATTTTCTCTTTGCTCTTGGGCTAAGACTCATAGCAAAAATAGAACAGTTTGGGTGGAAAGAGACCTTAAAGATTATCGAGATCAACCCCCTGCCCTGGGCAGGGACACCTCCCACCACACCAGGTTGCTCCAAGCCCCATCCAGCCTGGCCTTGAACCCCTCCAGGGATGGGGCAGACACAGCTTCTCTGGGCAACCTGGGCCAGGGTCCCACCAGCCTCACAACAAAGAAGTTCTTCCTGAGATCTCCCGTCTTTCAGTTTAAAACCCTTCCCCTTCATCCTATGGCTCCCCTCCCTGATCAAGAGTCCCTCCCCACCTCTCCTGGAGGGCCTTTATANCTGGCCCTGCTCCAGCAGCTCCATGTCCTTCATGTGCTCATGACTCCAGAGCTGGAGGCAGTTCTTGGGGGGAGTTCTTCCCAGAGCGGAGCAGGGGGGCAGAACCTCCCCCCTCTNAAGGGGCTCTAAGGTCCCCCCAGAGCCTTCTCATGTCTAGACTGAACAACTCCAGCTCTCAGTCTGTCCTCCCAGAGGGGCTCCAGCCCTCCCAGCATCTTCATGGCCCTTCTCTGGCCCCAGTCCAACAGGTCCATGTCCTTCCCATGCTGAGGGCTCCAGAGCTGGATGCAGTACTCCAGGGTGGGGTCTCCCCGGAGAGGAGCAGAGAGGGGTAGACCTTGGCTGGCCAAAGGTTGCTCATACTCCTGGTCTCAAATGCGGTCCTCAGAAGGCAAGGGCTGCCTGCCATGGAAAAGGCAGGGACTGAGCATCTTTGCAGCCTCGTGGAACAGCCGGGATCACCTCTCCGGTGCCCTTGGCTCCCGTTTCTCCAGGCGGTGCTGTCACCAGCGCCGTAATATATAGTCTTCTCAAGCAGAGTGGGAAATAGGTACTAACCAGCTAACTGGCTATGGCTGGAAGTCAAGGTGTCTAGGGGAAAGCACAGCACTTAATCACTCACTTTGGGTGCAAATTTAGAGCGTGAAACTCTTGCCAAGTTGAATCAATTATTTTATTGCCTGGAATAAGTGATTATGAAGCTTTCTTGGCGCACAATTAGCTCTTTCTGTTTCCTTTCTCCAAGCATTGCGAACCTTTTAGAAGAAACACCAAGAGAAAATGATTCAAGAGAAAATGATTCAAGGATCACAGGGCAATTTTTATACTTTAATGTTATCTGCAGCATAAGAAACATGACAGGTCCCACATTTTAAATTTGGGGAATCAAAATGAATGCTTTTAAGAATTGCCTTTTATGCTAAGTGAAAGTAAGAGCAATGACTGACTGTAACAAGGGTAAAGCATCTTCCCAATGTCAGAGATGGATTGTGGGTTAAACGTTGACCCTTTGCTGCTTTTTCTGGTGGTCTTTGTTCTGTAATAATCTGATTTAGAAAAACTTATGTAACTTAAGCTGAAAGTAATTCTGCTATATGCAAGACATGTCAGGGAGCAGAAGTGACATAATTTATGGACAGCCAAAGAAAAGAGTAAGGCATGGGAAAAATTCAAATGGCTCACTCCCATCATCTTTCAGCAGCAGAACATATAAAGACAAGGTCTGAGATTTGCAGTTCTTCCTACTTTTTTTGCAATTTTAGGAGAAATCGTGGGTGGATTACATTCTATAACCTCCCTTAACCTTCACAATGTGGTAGATTAAGGCTGCAACAGGCCTAGACATGGAGTGGGAAGCGGAGGAGGAAACTCACAGATGAGCATCCTTTACCTTCAGAGAGATTTAATCTTGTTTGCATAAGACGATGTGAGCAAAACTGGAAAGTACTCTGGGCTCAGAGACAGTCGTGCTTATTTAAACACAAAAGGACCAAGTAAGGATCAGTGTCTGGCCACCATAAGCCTGGAGCAGTTTGCTTGGTTCCACCAGTGTTCACACTCTTTCCTGCCAGCTCCTCAAGGCAGAAGCTGGAGCTCACCACTCTCACAGCAAAGAATGTGTTCCTAATATCGCATCTGAATCTCCCCTCTTTCAGCTTAAAACCCTTCCCCCTCATCCTATGGTTCCCCTCCCTGATCAAGAATCCCTCCCCATCTCCCCTGGAGCTCCTTGAGGGACTGGAAGGGGCTCTAAGGTCTCCCTGGAGCCTTCTCTTCTCCAGGCTGGACCCCCCAACTCTCTCATGGATCTCAGAAGATCCACAGCCTCCTCTGGCCCTGCTCCAGCAGCTCCATGTCCTTCATGTGCTCATGACTCCAGAGCTGGAGGCAGTTCTTGGGGGGAGTTCTTCCCAGAGCGGAGCAGGGGGGCAGAACCTCCCCCCTCTCCCTGCTGGCCACAGTGCTGGGGATGCAGCCCAGGGTGCAGGGGGCTTTCTGTGCCCCGAGCACACATTGCTGCCTCGTGTTCACCTTCTCATCCACCAACACCCCCAAGTCCTTCCCCTCCAAGATGCAGCTCTCCATCAGCTACACGTATGGCTGGAAGATGTGGGAGAGGGTTTTGGGACTCTGCCCCAAAACCTGTGATAGGGACCGTGGTTATGGGAATTTTTAGAGCAGCACACCCATTGTAAAAGTGGTTTTATGACAACCCTGAGTATCTGTCTAGAGGATGTCTAAAGCAGGTGAGTCTAACTTCCCTCACAGGGGCAAAACATCTGTACTGGACCATACAGCCTCGTCCCTTCCCTCAGGGCAGCTGTATCTAGCCTGCGTTGTAAACATAGATTTAAAAGAAGTACAGACAGCCTGGGTGTGTGAACAAGTGATGGGGTAACATCAGCTCTGCTTTGTAACCCCATCCCATCATCGCTGCTGGGGCCACTGGACACACACTAGTGGACACTGGGGACACACACTAGTGTGTGTCTGCCTCCGTCCCGCAGGAAGGTGGTAGGTGCAGGAGGTGATGGAGAGGGCAGGGACCTGCACTGTGTTTTCCCTGGATTTTTCTGTGTCAGAAGACACAGACCATGTGCTGAGCTGGGTAGGATTTAGGGAGGAGGGGAGGGAAGGTGGTCTTTGGTCTTCTTGACGTCCCCAGGAAATCTGTGCTCAGAAGTCTCCATTATAAAGACACAAAATCTGCAGCGCTAAGCAGAATTTGCACAGCCTGCTTTTGCCCAACGACAAGTAAATTTGTTTTTGCAGATAAGCTTGGAAGTAGAGCACAGCTGGTGTGGAAATGATCGACTTTAATTTCTCATTTGTTTATGTCTGTGATTTAATTACTGCAATCCCTGTTATCAGCTCCTTTAAACTTTCACTTATTACCGGGCATCGAGAATATGATTTATTTCCTTTTGACAGAAAAACTGCTTTCCACAAAGTGACGATCCATCAGGTGGAGTTGTCGTGTTAACCCATCTGTTCACAAATACACCACGTGTGTGCGTTATGGAGAGATCAGGAGGCTGCAGGGTTATAACCCGTAGCCGTGGTCAGGTTCATCCCTGTAAAAACAGCCGTGATCCCAGCGAAGATTTTCCTCACAGTTCCTACAGAATAAGGTTCCAGCATCAAGACGTGGCAGAGCCCCTGGGTGGGTCCGCGGTGGAGACACGACATCAGCAAAAAATGCTTTTCAAATCCTGGAGTCATAGGTGATGATTAGAGGTGATTAGGTTGATATAGGTGATTAGGCTGATCGGGAGGCAGTTTTTGCCTTTTCCCTACATTTTCTAGGCAAAACCTATGGAAACAAAGAGGGGAGAAATGAAGAACCTGAAGGAAACCCACAGATCTTGAGAGAGCAGGGCGGTGTGTGTCCCCGCTACTCAAGGCAGGGTTTCTTGTCATTTGTCCTTATGAAACAGAGGGACTCGGAGCCTGTGATTTTTGCCTCTCCTGAAGCACACACACACACACACAAAATGATGAAGCGTTTCAGTCAAATGTTTCTGTGTTTAGAAATATAAACAGAGCGAGGCACCCAACTTGTCAACTGATTGATATACCTATTACTTTTAATGACATCAGGCATGAATTAAGCCTACTGGAAGGCTACAGCTTACCTTTGCACAAATCTAGTGTGCTATTTTGAGGGCTGGAATTCGTTTCAGAAGATTGCTTAGTGGTGCTACTAAATATATATATATATATATTTTGCAGAAGGGAAATACTGGCAGCCTGACATGTGACTGAGGAAGAGCAATCTGCTCATCAAGGATTCTTCTATTCGATTTCATATGAATAAATTAATTAGAGCCCATGCAATTATCGTGCTCCTAAAGGTCTGCTGCCTGTGTGCTGTACAGTGTGCTGAGTTTATTATAAGGCTAATGCTGTTATGCTCTTTGCTGTGAGATATCCTACGGCTAACGTATCTTCTCATATTTGCTGCTGCCAGAAAAAGAAGTCACACACAGAAAAAAAAAGGAAAAGAAACAAAGGAAGTTTTAAAAAGGTGTATTAAATTCATATTTCTTCCAAGCACAGCCCTCTTTAAGGACACAAGTACTTAATTCTAAATTTCTCAAAGCGATGCATTATTTCAAATGTCTTAACTGTGGAAACTTTTTGCGTTGATGCTTTTCTATGACCAAATCCTGTTCAAAAAACCCCCAGTATTCCCCCCCAGTATTCCTCGGTGGCTATTACAATCTGCGGTGTGAAGCCCAGCAGTAATTTGCTATTCTGCACCTCGCAAAGGACCTGAACATCTCTCTGTGATTTTTTTTCCAGTGCCTCCTCCCAGTGACATTTATTGGGAAATTGGAAGTTCTCAGCAGCAGGTTTGCCTGGCTGCCACCGATCAGAGATGGTGCGTTGCAGAGAAATTTGGATATTATTTTTCTGTTTCCTCTGCGGTGACAGCAGGCATTTTGGACATCAGAAACAAGAGTGAAACCGAGAGATAATACCCGTAGATCTCATCTCTGCAGTTTGGCTGGGCTCAGCGTGGAGGATATTGCAACGTAACACGGGTTCCTGGAACTGTAACCTTTATTTATTTTTTTTTATATGGAATCTTAATGCTCTAGCACTTGGTTCTGTATCGAGCCCTCTGAAATAACCCCAAAATGATCTGTGAGATATCACAGAATCAGAAAATCACCTAGGTTGGAAGGGATCTTTTAAGATCATCTAGTCCAACCAATGGAAAAAAATAAAAAAAACAACAACANAGATATCCAGATATCTCTTGGAAAAAACAGCAACCAAAGGAAAAAAAAAAAAAAAAAACAAAAAAAGAAAAAAAAAAAACAAAACAAACCCCAAACAAACAAAATAAACCCCAAAACAAACAAAGAAAACCACATAAAACACACACCACAACCAACCCACACTATGACACAAACAACAACAGACCCCAAAATACCGCACCCCAAACAACACCCCCAAAAAAACCCCACCAAAACAAACCCCAGCAACCGTAAACACCAGACCACCCAACACCCAACACTAAGCCACATCCTTGAGCACCAAGTCAACTTCTCTCTTGAATCCCTCCAGGGATGGTGCCTCAACCACCTCCCTGGGCAGCCCATTCCAACACCTGACAACCCTTTCAGTAAAGAAATATTTCCTAATATCCACCCTGAACTTCCCCTGGCGCAACTTGAAGCCATCACCCCTTCTCCTGTCATCTGTAACTTGGGAGAAGAAACCAACCAGCTCCCTCAGCCTCTCCTCATAGGATTTGTGCTCCAGACCCCTCACCAGCTTTGTTGCCCTTCTCTGGACCCGCTCCAGCACCTCAGTGTCTTTCTTGTGGTAGGGGGCCCAAATCTGCCTGAAGACATGAGTTTTGGTGTCTTGTTGCTTTGGATGCCTTGGGTGATGCCAAGGGCAGCGTCGCTGCAGCGACCAAAGTTTTCAAAACGCACCCATTCCTCAGTTTCCTTGCCGTGACTCCTAGTGTTTTAGTAACGCCTGGGAGGAGAAAAGTTGAAAAGGTTTTGTGTCTTACAAAATAATAATAATAATAATAATAAAAAATAATAAATTAACCACCAGGTCCATGGCAAAAAAAAAAACCCTTCCTCAAAGAGGGTGTCTCTGCGTCTCCATCAGGAAAATATAATCGGAGGAGCACTGTGCTGCCTTTCCCAGCAGTGGAAAAATGAATGGTCTCTGCGAGGATTGCTTGTACAGGAAATTGGATTGCAAAGACGCAATAAAAGGTGATGTTAAAAGGTTATGACAATGAGAACCACCAAGATCAATAGGGAAACTGATGTTCTGGAAAGCCAGATCCAATTAGAGGGAGATCTTGGTGCAGCAGTGCATGGTCCCACAAACCCATCTGTCTCCAGCTCCCCTCACGGAGAGACCTGCAGGAAAACATCACGAGTGCCCAAAGATACTTAAGGAGTCCCAGTCACACCAGTTCCCTACTGGAAATGAGGGAAGCAAGCTGAGGAGGGGCAAAGTCTGTGCCCGTGGCCACCGTGGCGGCATCGCGCCGTCACCAGTGCCCCGGGAAGGGTGAGACCGGTGGTAAATTAATCAAGTAGCCAGGCAAGCTGGCAAGAAGGAACACTTTCCTTGCAGTTTTGGAACACCTTCCCCAGAGAAAAGGAAAAAAAAAGTTGGTACAAATACACAAAATTATCCTCTGGCTGTTACTTATGTGTCTAAATGCTCTGCTTCCTGCTGCGTTATGTTCTACGGCTCTTACTGCAATATTTGTCTTTGGTAAAAACACATTTTAAATATAATTTGAATAGGGAACAGTTAGTGTAGGGTGGTTTGGGGTGGGGTTTTTTTGCCTAGAATGTTTGATCAGATTTTTTCTATCAGCTGCAGGTTGAAACTTGGAATGACTTGCCAGCCCTCAAACTAGGCAGAAGATAGAACTTCGGTCCTGAATCTTGATTCCTTAATATGAAAAATGTACGCCTATAATAATCACGTTAAGCATGGAGGAAGGATAGATAAAGCATTACAATAATATTTAGGGCTTATTTTAATGCGATTCAGGAGCCAGCAAAGCAATCTAGCATAAGCTCAGTTTTGAATGGGAGGCCTGTCCTGCTAAAATACATTCTGCACTTTGCCAGGCCAAATCTTATTATAGTAGGGCATTAGAAAAAAGGAACAAATGCACACAATTTATTTAACTAACAAACTGCAAATGTTGATTTTTTTGTTCCCAGATGGGCGATTTTAAATTTATTTCTAACACCTAATTAGCCTAAGATTGGATTTTGGATAGAGACAAGGATTAGTACAGCCTACCTGCTCAAGCAAGGCCAGAAATCAAATGGAAAGTGATTGCAAGCAAAAACCAAGGGGACTTTCTGTCTGACCCGAAACAAGTGTCTGTGAACAGACACCAATATTCCCCAGAAAGTTCTGACTATACGTTCTGTGATTCTGTGATTCTGTTACCTAATAGTACCGAAGGAATGGGAACCTGGAAATGAAAACAAGGGGAAAAAAGGAAGAAATAAGGAAGGAAAAGAAAATCCAAATGCTAAAATCTTCCTTTATGTATTTATTTTGAAACCAGCATGTCTCTGCAAGTTTCTTTGCCTGCATCTATCTCAGTTAAGCTGAAAGTTTATGCATGAAGGAGAAGCTGGAAATCCAGCAATACCAAGGATCAGAACCTTCATGTCTTGTTGGAAAATTCACTGTGACAAATAGCAAGTAAAATCAAAATCATTCTCTCTGTCCTCATGTTGTATGGTATTTCCAGAATTCATTATATTTTATACATTTTATAAATCATAATGATTTGAGCAGTAAGTCAGAACTCATCTTCCTGGACCTTTTTTTACACAAATTCTGTAATGCCTGCTAANTTTTCTCGTTTTGGGATATTTTCTTCTGGCAGAATTAATAAAATATGATTCTGAAGTGAGAGAAGCCCTCGGTCCCTTGCGGGCTTGGGGGTGGAACAGGGCGGCTTCTGCTGAGGAGATGGGGTTCCTTCATCAACAGGATTTCTCAGGAGCTTTGGGTTTTATTTACTTTGGTTTCTTATTGCAGGGGGGGAAAAAATCCCACACCACGGAATCATTTCATTCACGGAATGAAAGCTCAAGATGCTCTAAGACTGGCTAAAAATCATAGCGTTTTGCTAACAGTAAGAAATCCATGTTGATCTGTTCTTTTATGTGCCAGGGCTCCTGATCAATGAGCCCCAAATGATTCTCCCCTCCCTTTGATATGCCACAGGCACTGACACGACCAAAGGAAATATTTTTCTTCCAAGAGAGAAAAGAATGAAGAAATACAATGAAATAAAAGCAAATGAAAATCAGTCAGTTCCTGTAAATGCCAAATATTATTTATAACGGAATGAGAAAGTGGAACTGAAATCGTCTCTACGCTTCTGAATGTGAGGAAATTCCAAATGAAGCCGCAGAATCAAAGATGCATTTTACTGTATCCTCTAATCTCCATGAACCTGATAAGGAATTGATGGTGACAGCTCTCCCCATAGCCCTCCCAGGAAAAACAAGGGTGTCCTCAAAAGCTGCTTGTGGAAAACAAGTATCGAGGCTGCATTCCTTTCAGTTTTTAAGAAATTTAATTCTATTTAAGAATTAAATATTTAAGAAATCTATTTAAGAAATCTAGTATTTAAGAAATCTACTGAAAAATAGGAAAGAAATCAGAGAAAAGACACAATAAAAACGACAGGACTGCAAGTGGCCTTATTTACAGTTTCTGTAGCATTTTTCTTGATATTTCACAATAGCCAGCACAGCTGGTAACTCCTTTGCCTGCTGGGGTTACGAATGTCTTCCACATGGGCTCAGACACCTCTAAGAGTGTCCACCCACGAGGCTGTCAACACGTTCAGCACGGACGTGCCTCAGTTTCTCAGGTACGGGCCCTGCTCCTCAGCCCTCCTCAGGCTCCGTGGCAGCGCCTGCGACTCCAGCTTTCTGAATAATCTCCCTGACAGCCACTTCTCAAGAGCGTTCTTGCATCAGCATTCCCCAGCGATGTGTGCTGGCGTGAATATTTCACTCCATTTAAAGCCTGCGGGTAGTTTGTCTTCTCATTCCCAGCATTTCCATCCTGGGCTGTTTAGATGGGATACTTGAAAAAAGGTTGAATAATTTCTGCTTAACATCTGAGCCTCAATTTTAACCGGGTGCCAGCCCAGGTTCTCAGTTTAAATTGATCTGCCCGTTGCCTTTCTTTCCTTCTGCTCTTTGTTCTTCTCCTGATCCTCCCTCCCATGGGGCAGCGTGACTTTTGCAAAAAGAAGCTGGTCTCATGCTTTTCCCGTCCCCGCTCAGCGCCTTGCCAAGGATAGCAGGAAGGCACATAGGAGAAGGACGAGCAATCAGAAAAATCCACTCAGATGTCTCTCATTTCCTTTAATGCGCCCTAAAATGCCACAAATTAACACAATCCATCTTGGAGAACCAGCCAGGACATCGCACTTTTAAAATGTAGTGGTTGTGGGTGGGTTTTTTTTGAAAAAAAAAATGAGCTCACCATTAATGTTCCTCATCTTTCAATAAAATAAAAGCCAGAGGAGAGTTCTTTGGGATGAGGTTGTGCTCTCCTCCCTGTCACCACACATCTCCCCCTGCTTTGCTGTGGGTAACAGAGGGCAGGAAGGAGACACCAGGTTCATCCAAGGTCTGCACTGCCATTGCCACCCACCCTCTTCCCCCAGACTTGCCACCCTGTCCCCTGGGAAGGTGCCAGGGAGGTGGAGGTAGCCAAAGGCACCAAGCGTTGGTTGCTGGAGGTCCTCCTAGGACCCCAGCCTTGACTGACTCCTGGCACAACTCCTTCTGCCTTGGTGGGAGGGAAAAAGGACATGAGTTGAAAGCCAACAAGTGGTTTGCGGGAAGAGAAGAAAATTCAGACCAGCTGAAATGGTTTGGTGAGCAGGTTTGGAAAGTAGGATTTTGAGAAATTGCTTGCCCCCTGGCACCGTTATTGCATTCCAGCTGGCCTGCTTCACCCCTTACCCACCCAACATCTCTCTATAAAAGCCAAGCCTGCTCCTGGCTGTGAGTTTGAGCTCTTAAAATACTGCTTCAGAAGCCACTTGCGCCCCTTAAATAGAAGAGACGGAGACAGACTGCCCATTAACTGAGCAGGAGGATCTGACTCTGGATCCCACACGGATAATCCTGAAGGAAAAGTAAACATCCACATCAACTGAGCTACCAAAGAGTGAGTTGATCCGTAGGTTTTGAGGGACTCATTGACATGAGGAGGCTTAGCACTGGAGTTCTTGCTGCATTTTCTTTGGTGTTACCTTTGTGTCTCTTCCATTCAATGCCAAGAGTGCACCTTGCTGTCATGGTCAATGTGACCACTAGTGCTGGTGGTGGTGGTCCTCTGTTGCTTCAGGAGATCTTACAGTCCTCTGCTGTTTGACTTGCAAAAGCCTCTCTCTGTGCTGCAGAGCAATGGGTTGACCCAGGTGACCTCTGGAGCCTCTTCCAGTCCAAATTACCCTGCGATTCTATAAAACAGACACTTAAGTCCCACCCAAGCAGGCGAGAGGTGGATACGTGCTTCGGGGTGGCTGGAATGTGGGTGGCGAGGGATGTATTGGGTGTTGGTCGGTGGCCAAATTTCCAAATTTGAGGGGAGCTGGGAGCAGCCGGTGAGATGTGGCCTTGCTGAGGGGCAGGCAGCAGGGACGTCCCTCCCACCAGGCATTGACTTCTGAGGTGCGGTGGGAACTCTGGTTTCGGTGGGGTTTGTGTAACTTCTCATGGACTCTCTCAGGAAAGTACAAGGGATGATTTAATGAATCATTCTGACTGTGTGGGCTCTGCCTTCCAGTGGGTGAGATCTCTTTCGCTCCAGCTTTGTCTCACATTATAAGAAGTAAAAAAAAGTGCTCTTCTGGAACTTTTTTATTTATATTTCGCAATAAAAGCTCTGACAGCTGAAATAAAGCCATTCGTGGATTTATTCTTTTCAAAAGTACAGGCTCAAACTCGCAGACAAGAAGAAATTGTGGGAAAAAGAAATAGAGGACTTGGACTTGCAAGGAAAACAAGAGATAAATGACAATAAAGTGGGAAGACGGTGGGCAGGTGGCACAGCTTTGAGCATCAAGGCTGACAAGCCTTTTCTCACTGTCTGTTTTCTGCCTCAGCTGAGCAGGACTCCAAGGGAGTGAGAGGAAAGGCTGTGGCAACGCCACCACCGTGTTTAGAGAGCAATGACCAGGGGTGGTGTCCCACCAGCCATAGTTTTTCAGCACTGAGGAGACGAGGCAGCCTCCATGCCAAGATGTTATACCCCGATAAGTGATTTCTGAAGGCTCATAAAGCACCTGCCTGCATTTCTGGTGCCAAAGGAAGGTCAAGGTCCTCATGAGGTGAGATGATGAGATATGGCTTCAGGCAAGAACTTCTGTCTGCTTGTGCTTTCACAACCTGGCTCTGCATCTGCTCCATCTTTCTCTTTCTTCCCTGCAAGTCACCATCAGCTCCTGCTTGGCTTG
The DNA here is from genome assembly GCA_013398155.1 of Pedionomus torquatus. NCBI lineage: Eukaryota > Metazoa > Chordata > Aves > Charadriiformes > Pedionomidae > Pedionomus > Pedionomus torquatus. The sequence continues at coordinate 27,741 of VZRU01021089.1, read as the reverse complement.
GGCAGAGAGGAGATGGTGGTGGGGAGGCCTTTCTGGTGATGAAAGAAGGCTGAAGGAAGAAAGATTTTGTTACAGGTGGCACGTGCTGGGGAAGCTCATAGCTGGGGAGGAAGGAGTTGAATCACAGAAGAAGAAGTGGTATGTGCTGTGTGCGCTTTGAAGCACCCTAAACATCTCCCATAAGAGAAAAGGAGAATATTAAGGACCAGGGATTGGTCTGGTGAACTTTTTTCTCTCTTGTGTTACTCTTAGGGTGTGTGTCAGACCATAATAATATGGATAACAGGGTGTTACACAATGGGTTAAATATACTGGTGACATAGGAAACGGAGATAAATGAGGACAAGGAAGACGATGTTACCTGGAGATGATGCTCTTGCTACTGGTGGTATTATACAGCCTTCCAGGTGCCATCTTTATCTCTTCAACGCTAAAATTGCTTGATTTTGGTGTCTTACTGGAAGTTAAACTTTCTACAGAAATCTACTATGTTAAGGAATTAAAACTTTATCAAAGATGTTCCAGGAAAAGCCTTTTCTTCTATCTAATTTTTCTTCTTGCAAGATGCCGACTTTCCAAGATCAATGCATGTGAGGTCCAGCAGAACGCTGTGAGGTAACACTTAAAATCTGGCAGATGAATACTGAGAGATGCTCAAGAGGTTATGAGTCTTCTTCTCAGACCCTGGTTCTTAGTGGAAAACGGATGTTTCAGACCTCTTAGTGGTCGGGCAGGAGAAGCAAGTGCCCTGATGCAGATGATTCCCAAACCCTGTCCTGCACCACAGCCTTGAAAAAAAACTCAGCTTGTTCCTGACCAGTGATGGAAGACAGAGCTCCCAGGCGCACGCCTCAGCTCCAGGCAAGGCTGGGCAGTGAGTCAGCAAGGGGACCAGATGACCTCTTGGCATCTCATTACCTGACTAGTAACCCAGAGCAAGGGATAGAGCCTGATGAAATTCAACAAGGGCAAGTGTAGGGTCTTGCATCCGGGGAGGAGTAACCCCCTGCACCGGTCCAGGTTGGGGGCTGACCTGCTGGAGAGCAGCTCTCTACAGAGATACCTTGGAGTCCTGGTGGAAAACAGGATGACCATGAGCCAGCAGTGGTTCCTGGTGGCCAAGAAGGCCAATGATCTCCTAGGATGCATTAAAAAAAGCATGGCCAGCAGGTCAAGGGAGGTCATCCTCCCCCTGTACTCTGCCCTGGGGAGGCCCCATCTGGAGCACTGGGCCCAGTTCTGGGCTCTCCAGTTCAAGAAGGGCAAGGAACTACTGGAGAGAGTTCAGCGGAAGGTTGCAAAGGCGACCAAGGAACTGGAGCACCTCTCTGATGAGGAAAGGCTGAGACACCTGGGGCTGTTCAGCCTGGAGAAGACTGAGAGGAGATCTCGTCAATGCTGAGCAGTATCTAAAGGGTGGGTGTCAAGAGGATGGGGCCAAGCTCTTCTCAGTGCTGCCCAGTGACAGGACAAGGGGCAATTGGCACAAGGTGGAACATGGGAAATTCTGTCTGAATGTGAGGAAAAACTTATTTTTTGAGGGTGGCAGAGCCCTGGCAGAGGCTGCCCAGAGAGGTGGTGGAGTCTCCATCTCTGGAGACATTCAAACCCCCCTGGCCACGTTCCTGTGGGACCTGCTGTGGGTGACCCTGCTCTGGCAGGGGGTTGGACTGGGTGATGTCCAGAGGTCCCTTCCAACCCCAATGCATTCTGTGATTTGGTGATACCGTTGCTTCATCAGACAGCTCTAGGGCTTTTGCCTGTTTGCAGTCTCTAAATTCTAAAAGGATTCTAAATTCTAAAAGGAGAATTCTAAAAGGAGATCTCCCCCCACCCTTTTTCTTTTTTTTTTGGTCGTTAAGCTCCTGAAAACAGATGCAGTGGCCCAGCTTTTCCTAAGCCCATGCAGGGTGCCTGAAAAAAATGAGATGGCTTTATGAAATGAAACCCCCAATGGGGCGAAGGTGTATGTTTATAACAGATTATTTCTCCCAATGATAGCAGAGCCCTTACGCACACCAAGACTACTCTTGATTCATGGGCTTCCATTGTTATTGATGAAAGACTTTAATTTTTTTTCTCGTCTCACACAGGTTTATTAATTCCTAAATCTAGTATACATTATTTTCTTGTTTCTCAAGTGAAAATGCCTGTTCTGGGACCAATTAAACTAAAGTATGGGGTTTATTTCTTGTTCTGGCTGGCAAATACAGCAAGATCTTCGTGAATATTTTTCCTTGTAGGAGCATGTGTTTCAGCGCTGCTCTACTTTCCTGAATATTTCAAAACTACTTTATAAAATATGTGGGTGTATTTTCTTGTTTGTCTGTGGATGTACATGGCTTATTTTTGAAAATAATTATGTTTTTTTTCTCTAAGAAGCAGAAAATTCTGAAAACTGAAAAGTGGGGCTATTTCTTCTGCATTTGGAGTTGAAAAATTGAGAAAAACCAAGGAAAGAAAAGCATTTTAAAAATCAAGTTTGAAACCAATGAACCCAAAAGGTATTCCTAAGCACTATTCTTTTTTTTTTTTTCTTATTTTTTTTAATGAAAAGTTTACATTTTTAAAGTGTTTTTAGCAAAATTAACCATATTGATCCATCATTACAAACCAACTATCATTAAAGAAGTGGACTCTTGATAAAATAAGGAGGTGGGGATTTTTCCCCAAGTCCTTTAGTAAAATATGGATGGTATAGATATTCAAAACATCAATTACAAAATGATTTTCTGTCTCACTCAGCCTTCTCAGACACAAGTGCTACGTTATCATGAGAAAGTTCTTAATTTACTGGTGATGCTGCATTCTAGATTGATAGCAAAGTGCACCAGGGAGTATATTCTGGTATTTCCAGATCCATTCTGATGACTCAAGAAGTCTGGATAAGATCTGAAAAAGACAGGTGGACTTCTAAATACTTCTTCTGCTCCTCTCATTATTACTTAAAAATCACTTTATATGGAGTAGATTGAATTGGCCAAATATCCAGATACGTTTCATTGCTACTGTTATGCCTAGTGTTATTATTAACATTATTAATAATGAAAATAATAATATAGGAAATATCAACAGTAATAAGAGCATCAGTAGGACAATTATACAAATATCACGGCCAGTTCTGCTGTCTGTTTCTGACCTGCTTTCTGAAAAAAAAGAAAAAAGCTTGGCTTAAAACAAAACCCGTGAGAACTCAAGTTAGATAAAATCACAATCCTTACAAGGTAAATTATTAGGATGTACCAATTGTGAGGATTGCAAAGGACAGAAAAGCAATACCAGCTTGCTAAATGATGTGGTAAATTTTTCAGGAGTTAAATTTTTACATAAAGATACTTTTTTTTCCTAGACTATATTCTTTGGACCAGAGCTTCTAACCAACTAACTAAAAATTTAGGTTTTCTACTGGAAAAATACATTTTTTTTTCTTTTAAAATCTGTTCTCAAGAGTAGCATCAAGGAACTTTTATAAAAAAAACGCTTAGCAACAGTCACTGCAAAGGTTGAACTCATTAAAATCCTTTTTAGACAAAGGCTACCTCCAAACAGTGCAATTTGTAAGGACAAGGACCTTCAGTGGAGCAAGTCCTGTATCCTCTTCCCTTTAACAAATATTCGCTACTTTCCAGCTACAAGTCTTGCATAAATATCGATCACACATAAACTGTGCTTTTGAAGAATTATTTTTTTTTAGTAATTAAAATGTAGGTTCAGACTTAGAATCTCTACTCAACAGTCGTTGTGAAACACTGCTTCGTTTTGGTAAATCGTCAGAATTGACCGAGCCCACAGAGAGGAATGGAGTTGCTTTTTTTTTGGACTCCTACCAAGGAAATTTCTGCTCTTTGCAACTCAAAGTCACTGCAGACAACGGTCTAGTTACTCAATTATTATAATTTCTGTAGAAAGAGAAGAAGCTTTGCACTATGTACGACACCCTATTTCTTTCTCGAGCACCCCATGTTCATCTGAGATCATAAAAAACGCAGGAATGGAGGCTCTTCTTGTCTTGACCACTCTGGTGCTTTACATTGCAATCTCCCAAAGACTTGCAAGGGTTTGGGAGACCGTAGCAAGGGTTATACTGACCCTTGCCTGCTGGCTGTGAACCTGTCAAACTGGCAGGCGTGTTTGCAAACGTTTGTTTCGGCTTTGATGGTGAGAAATGAAGCTCACATACGTATGATAAGGAAATGCTTCGTTACGGTTCTTATTCTTAGATTCACACATGGAGGCGAAACTATTAAAAAAGAGGGGGGAAAAAAACAGAGAGGTAGGTCTGGTACCATGACTCAAGCTGCAAATATATTCATGTTGAGGAGGATGGATGAAGTGCATCAAAGGGGTAGAGAGTAGGGTAGGTAGAGTAGGGTAGAGTAGGTAGAGTAGGGTAGAGTAGGGTAGGGTAGAGTAAAAGGACAACCAGTGCACATTTCCTTTCCTTCAAGATCAGCTGCTGCAGAAGTTGTTCCACGGTGGGATTGCTGCGAGAAGCAGCTGTGGCCTGTGAATAAAAGGGTCTGCTTCAGGGCCTTTAATTGGCTCTTACAAGAGGCAGTTCTACTGTAAGAGGAATAGTTTCCACAATGAATGCATTGTGGCCCAAGGATGTGCCAATGAAAAAAGAAATCCACACGGCAGAAAGGTGCTCTGAGACAGTGGAAGGACTTCCCACACTGCCTTAAGAAAGAGAAAACTAGGCAGGAGGATCCTAAACAGGACTCGCAGTCTCTCAGTCTTGCTGTTCTCATTACATACCATCAAAGTAATGAAAAAGGCCATGACTGTCACTCTGAATCACCATCTGCAAAGTAATTGCATCTCCCAGATTTGATTGCTGGTGGGTGGACTGGAGTTCATGCAATTGAGCAATCCCTGGGGGACTTCACAGGGAAGGAGTTCCTTCTCCATCTAAATATGGATGGTAGGATCAGAATAAATGCACAGTTTATTATGATGTTTTGTACTGATACTTGTAACTAATGAGCAGAATAAGCATATTCAAATGCTTCTGTAGGTGCATAAATAATATATGAGTGAATTAGAGAATATAATTTATCATGAACTTGCTTTTTTACCACTCATCTGGAACATTTGATGATCTGAAATAGTGATAAATGAAAACATTCTGAAAAATGCATGGTATAAGAATCAGGACGGATCCATCCTAATTCTCTTTTGCTCATTAAAAACCTGGTTTTCAAATCATATGTTCTTCCCTCATTCTTTGAAGTAACTTCAATTATGTCCATTTGGACCAAGACTAAGTTTAGCCCTTGAAATTCAATAAGCTCTATTGTCATGAGAAGCAAATCCCCAGACTCCTGTGGATCTAGAGACATCAATTCCTCAATGATGCAGCTAAAAACACAACTAGAAGCCTCAGGCTTACATCAAAGCATCTGACTGAGCTTCACTCGATGGGACTTACGCCGTTTCTTCATTTGTATGAGGATCCACCCTTTTTTTGAGCAGACTCAGCCCTGACAGGGCAGATGCTGGACATCATGTTGAGGTTCTGATGCCTTTGCTGCAGGAGGAACAACATTGGAGACAAGGTAGTCAGAGGAAGAAGACCATTTCTGTTGGGGACAGCCAAAGAATGAATTCTGCAAAGTCATATAGAGCTTCTAGATGTTTTCAGAGACCATCTGAATGATGGTCTATAGGGCTCCTTAACCCAGGGCAAAAATCAGCTCCCATGTATTTCCACCCATCCTTTCTGCCCCAGCTTAGGGTCCAGCTTCTCAGTCAGGGTAGGCTGGAAATGTCCTTTAGCACTAAAGCTGGACCCATCATGGGCAGCCGAGAGCTGGGTTTCCAATGCTCTTCAGTAATTTCCCTCCAGCTTCCTGTGATTCCTCTTCTCAGTTCACAGCAGGGTTCACCTTTTAATTTCTTGGCCTCTGATAAAAAAACAGCTAATTACCAAAGCAGCGTGGAGTTTGGATGATTGACAGGTAACATCCCTCCCATGAGGGAACAAAAAGCTGCATTTGGAAAAGGTAAGACAATAAAGGTATTTCAACAAGAAGTCAAACAGCAGGCTTCCAATGGGGAGTGCTAAAAGTCTCCCAGATCATCACACCAGAGTGGGTCCTTGTCAGCTGCCTCCATGAGAAGTGACATTTTAATTTGATCAGCTTGAATTCGTCTGCTCAACACGTGAGGCACCTGGGTTCAGTCACCAGGGTTATCAAAATGAACAAACACATCTCAAGATCACTGCGGGAGAGGGGGGCACGAAGCTTTTCACACATGATTTTGTGTTCTTTTCTGTCTTTTATCTCCATTTCCTGGAGACATGGCACCGAGAAAAAGCATGTCATATTGTGACACCTGCAATGCCAGCTTTGCTTTGCCTTTTAAAAGTATTTTCAGGATCTCAGCCGCTTGCGAGAGCACTGGAACCATCCGAGGGCCACTTCAGTCATGAGGAACTGACCTGGCCTGCAGATGCCTGGTTGCTAACATGAAAAAAGGAAAGGAAACTAGATTTCTACCTATTTTTTTCCTCTCAACTTATAATTTCAGAGGTTCATTTCTTTTCTTTGATTCTACAGTAACTGTAGAAAGGTGAAGAGGCCAAGCCTGTGGCTCTTGCAGACCACAGGGCCAGAAGGTGTCCAGCTGCCCCTGGACACCTGATTTTGCTGGGAAGGTGTTCTGCCAACAGCAGCCCAAAGGCCACCATCACCTCTCCTTTCCACCTACTTTCCTTTCTTCTCCTTTCCATCCATCTCAGGGTGGCAGCTTGTCTTTGTTCCCAGCAGAACCAGTTCAGAAGACCACAGCACCACCATACCTTAGGAGAGGACCTGCTGTCTGGGAAGGAGGTGGCCTGCGAGCCTGTCCCATGTGGACTGTTTTAGGGACCCCCGTGGGAACCCGCACGTCCCACCGAGCAGCGAGGCAGGTCCACAAGTCTCCATGCGATGCCCGAAGGCATCACCAAAGCCACATGGTTAAGACTTCAGGCTGCTTTTAGATGCTCAAATCTTTTTTCTGACTGCACTTGAGGATGTTGTGATTCAGCACAGTGGCCCAGGCAAGCCACCAGACATAGGACCCTCTTTGTAAGCAAGGCTTGTTGGGTTGTTTTTTAAATCAGTGGTCTCCTTTTGACAGCTGTGAACTTTAACATTGGCTGCCCTCCTCAGCTGGGGAGCAAATGTCAGTGCATTTGCTGTAGGACTGTTCCTCCAGAAAGAAAAACTAATTTAGAGCAGTTGGTTCTATAAGCAACCACCCTGCTTTGAAGAAAAAAACCCAAACCAAACCAGAGTAGATCATGATTTATGTACACTGTAATAAAGATAAGAGTTCCTGAAGCACACGTGATTTTTAATACTATATGCAGGCTAATTACTCTAATAGAAACACAAAATTGCTTCTTGGGCCCCAGAGAGCAGTTTAATCGAATGCGCTAAAATCTAAAGAAAATATTTGTTGTGAAGAAGACAATGGTTATTAAGACATTAGTGCCACTGTTTATCACGGGGGATGACGAAGAGGTGTTTTGTGGCACATTTCTTGGCTGGCAGGAGTGTCTCTGCGTTTGAATTCAACTGAGACACGAGAGTGCTATTCCTGAACACGCTCGGGAATCGATGCTCCGTGACACCGCCAAGCAATTACAGCACCATTAAGTTCCATTAAGGTGGAGACACTGCCAAATTTAGACTCGGCAATTAAAAAATCTAAACGAGCGCGTGTGATCCCCGTACTTTCCGATCTGTCGCACGTCAAAAGAAGACGTGTCAAACAAAACCAGAGCGGAGAATTCTGACTGCAACTTGTACAAACCACAAGTTCCCAAACTTTCCCCGGGTTTTGGCAAAGCTGTGAGCCCTGAAGGAAATGAAAAACTCGCCCTGCACCGTCCTTTGCTGGGTAAGAGTTCTGAAAGTCAACTATTTATTTATTTTAACACAATCCATAGTTATTGTTTTTAAATCACGCCCCTATGTTCTAATAAAAGATGTACCATTTCACTTCGCTTTCGTTTTTACCTGCTGAAGCTCTTCAAACACTGATTTTCCCTGAAGGGGGGGAAAGCTCCCAAGTAATCAGTGATCAGTGTAATATAATAATTCAGTCTGGGAAATACAGTAACTATCAGGGAGAGTGCCTGAAAGCAATTTAGGGAAGATATAAAGTCACCCGGGGCATTGCATGGTCAGGTTGTGAAGTTAATGGATAGATCCTTAAACCCTATCGGATTATATCTGCAAAGCGTTTCTGTCTGGTGGTGTCTTTTGCTAGACAGCCAGGTTTCTGCTCCACGTAGGCTGCATTTGGGTGGATGCTTGCACTTTATGATAGACCAGGTGCTGTAGGAGTACTGCCATCCCTGACATGCTGTTACACCGCACCAGCCAACTGGCTCCCAGTGCGCTGAGATGCTCTGTGAGAAGCTGCTCTGGATCATAGAATCATAGAATGGTTTGCGTTGGAAGGGACCAGCCATCCAGTGCCACCCCCCTGCCCTGGGCAGGGACACCTCCCACCACACCAGGTGGCTCCAAGCCCCATCCAGCCTGGCCTTGAACCCCTCCAGGGATGGGGCAGCCACAGCTTCTCTGGGCAGCCTGGTCCAGGCTCTCACCACCCTCACACCAAAGAAGTTCTTCCCCACATCTCATCTCCCTCTCCCCTCTTTCAGTTTGAAACCCTTCTCCCTCATCCTATGGCTCCCCTCCCTGACCAAGAGTCCCTCCCCATCTCTCCTGGAGCCCCTTTAGGGACTGGAAGGGGCTCTAAGGTCTCTCCGAAGCCTTCTCTTCTCCAGGCTGAACCCCCCCAACTCTCAGCCTGTCCTCACAGAAGTGTTCCAGCTGTCATTTTTGTGGCCTCCTCTGGCCCCACTCCAACAGGTCCATGTCCTTCCCGTGCTGAGGACTCCAGAGTTCTTCTGACCAGAAGGAGACAGCTTTTATTACCTTTGGAACCCAAAATCAAGCAGTACACGGTGTATGACTGTATTTTCCCAGAGCTCCACCTGGTTCTCATATTGAAAATAAAGCTCTTTCATGATTCTATCTCCCATGTGCAAGGGGAGCTGTTTCCAGTTCGAGCTGCCCGTGTCCTTCATGCCCTGGGATAGGAAAGAAATTTGCTCTTGACCACCCTTTTGGGTTAGTTGGGTCCCAGATGGGAAGGGGGAGAGCCCTTGCACAAGTCCATCAGCTGCTCTTGTCGAAGCTACTTGTCACTCTGGGGTCTGCAGTTTTTTTCCCAGTGGGGGTTGGGACAAGCTCCCCACCAGTTCATCACATTTTACAGCGGTGCCGCAGGCTGAAAAAAACCCCCAAGCTTTCCTTTGTGCTCCTTGAGTTTTCCCTGTTTCCTTTCTTTAAACTAGTTTCTTGTGATTGTTTTGTTCCATTTCTGCTGCAACAAATATATTTTTGTGACAACTGAGGGCAGTTTGGATGGTTTGAGGGACCGCCTGATTTTAACCAGGCAAAGGCAGGCTTGTTGATGGTCCTTTTCATGGTGAAAACACCCTGCTTTTGAGCCAAATCGCTAAATCCCCCTTTTCCCTGCCCGTTGCTTTCATCAGTCTGTAGATGCTGGAAATTCTTCCCACTCTGTTATTAAAAATGACAACATTTACCATGGAGACGTCCTGGTCAATGGTATGTTTGGCTGATAATTTTACTTCAAGCACTGAAAAACAAACAAACAAACAAAAAAATTGGCACTGGAAAATATCTTCAGATAGATCCTAAAATATTTTCTGTGCCCCATTAAAAAAGAAGTATATGACTTGGGGTAATGGAATTAAACAAGATAAACACTCACATTTTTCCTTGAGTTGCAATTTTCTCCAAGAGCACTAGACTCTCTGAGTGCCAGGGACCTTTCAAGATCAGACACAATAAAGCGAGAAGAGGCTTTCCTGCCTTAGCTCTGCTGCTTTTTTTTCCTCACGGCACTTGAAAAGAATTAAAATAGACTGAAACAACCCCAAACCCCACGCTGAGGACTGTTATTTGTAATTCTGTCATTCCTCCTGCGTCGCTCCTCATCCTGACAGGCGGGCGAGCTTGACTCCTCGTTAGGCAATTGCCACATCGCATCATCCCCAATTTACCAAACAGGTTGCGCTGCCAAACAGGTGGGTGGGATTTGCATAGAAAACGGATGGAACTATATTTGAAACAGACAGGGGCTAACTGCAAATTTATCCACATCTTTGGATGGTTCTTGCAAGTGCATAACAACAAACAAAGAGGTTAAAATAAAAGGCACAAAGGAATGGAGTGTTCTGGCTTACAGCTCGCAGAAATAAGCTTAAATGCCCTGTGAGTGAAAAATATTAATAAAGCTTTAACTACAGCTAGCTTCAAAATAGGGATGCCAAATCTTAATTTCAAGCTTTGACTCAATGTAGGGTTTAACCGATGCTTAAAAGCTGAAAACATTTTCTGAATCCATTCTTTACATGGATGTAACCTGAGAACGTGGATTTAACCATATACGTAACGGCTTTAGTGAGCTGGAAGCATCTTTAATTGTGGAGAATCTTTATTTCCATAGTCAGCAGTGAGGAACAAGCTGCCCGGCCAGCAATTTATGCAAATTGGCTTCCATGAAAACTCTTCTCTGCTTTGCTAAAAACACAGAAACTTCCGAATAACATTCTTTATCTCTTGCAGCGCTGCTTCACTTCTTGTAGTTCCTCCATGGTTTTCATCAAAATGAAAATTAAAGGAGACCCACTTTCCTGTTTGAAAAGCCCGTTTCTTCTTTCTGAGGGTGATGCAAACAATTCTGGCAGAGGGGAGTGGATGGAGTGTTTGTATTCAATAACAGCTTGTGTGCATCTGGTTGTGTGTCGGGTAATTGAAACTCAGTGGAGATGAAGTTCTCAGCCTCCCAATTCTAATCACATCCTCTCCTTGAATTATGAGATGATCGCATATTTCACTTGGAGGACGGGTAATAAATACAGGCGTTTGGGATCAGAGAGTAGGAAAAAGCCTTAATGAAAACTGTAGGAGATATCAGTAATAGTTATATCGCGTGATGGGTTTTTTCCTCTTCATGTGTTGCGTACCAAAGGGTGTTTAAGAATTAAGTCAGTCTTACATAGATTTAAGAATGCTCAGGCATCTGATGCTTAGTGGAGCTCAGAAGTGTCAGGGCCTCTGAATTATCATCTTTAACCTGGGTATGATCTTTCTTCTGCTGTATGGGTCAAAGCACAAGAATCAGAGAATCATTGAGGTTGGAAAAAACCCTTAAGATCTCAACCATAAACCTGACACTGTCACAGACAACCAGAAAAGCTCTATCTCAGAGACCGGCAGATGGGAAGAGAACATGCAAGAAAATGGGCAGAACCCTGTGTCCCACAACTGACAGTCCTTGGAAAAAGTAGGACCTACATAAATCTTAAGATCATACTATGAGCTGGGTAAAATAAGGACTTGGAAAGGCTCTTTCCCATTTTAACATCCCCTGATGACTCTTACAGCCTTATGAATACACTCCTTATATGTTTCATGTCATTTGTCACGCAAAGCCTTTAGTCAAGAGAGAAATGGGCACCTCGAGAGCCAACTCCTCCTACCTGGACAATTAGCTTAGACATCTCGCTTACAGATTGCTCAAGTTGGGGGAATTTTTATTTCTTCCTAAGAACTTGATTTTCAGCGCGCGTGGATATAGGTTTCCAGCTTCTGACCCCGGTATTTCAAAATGTTGGCCAAGCTGACACTGAATGAGATGGTTCGTGCCACAAACATGAAACTCCCAAGTTTTTTCCAAGGAGAGCCTAGTGAGGTTCCTGTGGGCTGGCAACGGGAATCAACACTAAACCTGGAAAGGGTTAGGCAGGGAGCTGCCTGCATGGTTGACCCACACTCCTGGTCCTTTGTTGAGGGCTCTCACGCTCACTTTGAAGTCTATTTGAATCCAGAAGTAGTAGTCGACTCCAGTTTTAGCTGCAGTGGTTGGTGTAGCTGGTTGCAGAAGTGGCTTCTTGAAAACCACAGCTCTTCATCCTGGACATCAAGGAGGTGTGACAAGGGCAGAGTCCTCCACATGAGGTAGAGGCATGTGGTGGGAAGCGCATGGTCCTTCTAAAATCAGATGGGTCTCGCCAAACCAGGCAAAATATCAGACACCAGAGAGTCACGGCACTCGCTGGTTTTGCACCATCCTTTTGTTACTCTCCTGCAAGGGCTCACAAAGGCACGTGCTTTCCAGTAAGAGCGTAAACAACCAGCAGCCACCAAGAAAGACTGCAATGACCTTTAATAACTCATGGTTGTTTCGGCAACTCGTCACTATTTTGCCTGGTTTTTTACCACCTTCGTTGGCAGGTAAAAAAG
>VZRU01021089.1:0-13318 GCA_013398155.1 Pedionomus torquatus | reverse complement strand
AGGAAGAAAAAAAAAAAAAAAAAAAAAAAAAAAAACCAAACCCAGCATTTTGATGGATCTTGGGGGAACCTTTGCAGTCTGCTGTAGAAGGAAGGCAAGGAAATATGGCATGTGGGTCGCAAAGGTTTAATTTTGTGATCTACACACCACGCTGGAAAGGATTTTTACCACCAGACTAACTGTAACTCTAGAAGAAAAATTATTTTAGTATGAGGGAAGAGCTGAATCATGGTGGGAAATCAGTTTGAACAATCTCTTCCCAAAAATGTGGAACGGTCTATATCTTAGCAGCTGCTTTCTCAGGCAAAAATACATATTTCAGTGTTAGTCCAGGCAAAAGAGACCCATGGAATGGCACGTTGGTGACATCTGATTAACAAACAGGATAAGAATACTTTTAAGTTAACGACCAACCTTGGGGTTAAATTTTACATTAGAAGTAAGGAATCCAAACAGAAATACTGTATTCAAAAAGACTCTCATGTTTTAATGTGAAACAAAACAAGAATTAAGATATTTGACTTTTTTGATGTGTCTGTATCCGCACAGTAGTTCTTTTCTGGCTGGCTTGGTTGGTTTTAGGTTGGTTTTTTTTTTTTTTTTCTGAAAATGGTCTAATCCATCTTTGACTCTTTTCATCAGAACTTGTATTAAAATCTCTCCAAGGGAATTCTGTTGGAGGATGTGAGTAGCTGTAAAACTTGTGTTGTAGAGAGGAAAAGTGGAACAATAAGCAAATCATTCTTCTGTATTTTGGCTCTCTTTTTCTGAATATTTGGTTTTAGAGGAAAAACTGCCCTCTGGCTGGAAATGTTAAAGAAGCAAAGTAACTTCCAGTCCATATGTATCATGCACACTGAAAAATTATTAGACTATTGCACAGGTATTTCTCTGATTGAGTCTCAAGGGGTTTCACTACTGAGAAATGGTGAACTATTTAATTAAGAGCTGAAGTGATGTCCTCTCTGACATAGCAGCCCTAAAAATGATGTTCATTTGCCTAGGTTTCATTCAGCTTGAGGAAAGCAGAGAGAGGATTGCAGGGACAAAAGCTGGGATATGTCTCTCAGTCACGTAATGTCTGCCTTTACATCGGGGAACCTCTGACCTTGGGGGTTTCTGCTAAAATTGATTTTTCCTATCTGCCCAGCTAAAATGAATTGTAGCCAGAAAAAGTACTTAGCGTGTTCATTCTTACTTTTCTTCTCTGTAAGCATTTGACTAACATCGCGTTAGTAAAACAAAATGTTTGTTTCTGTACTTTTTGCAGGGCTATTTTATTTTTTCCCTCTTTTTTCTTTTTTCTTTTTCCCCTGAAGATTTGAGGTCGTGTAAATGTGGGCAGTTTAAGAGTTTCAAAGCAACAATAGGCACATTAGAAGGCATTTGAAGGCACCAAAAAAGAAGTTATTTTTAATGTATATCTATCTATTTGAAAAAAGTGGATATAATAAATGCACTATCCAGAACTTATATGAAATACCGAATGTCACAAAAATAAGGCAGTTTTAGCCCCTTTTAGGGGCTTTTCGGGACTGGAAGGGGCCTCTAAGGTCCCTTATTGTCTTCCAAGGTGGTGAGACCCTGGCCCAGGTTGCCCAGAGAAGCTGTGGCTGCCCCATCCCTGGAGGGGTTCAAGGCCAGGCTGGATGGGGCTTGGAGCAACCTGGGGTGGTGGGAGGTGTCCCTGCCCAGGGCAGGGGGTGGCACCGGGGGGGCTTTAAGGTCCCTTCCCACCCAAACTGTTCCATGATTCTATGGTCTCCTCTGGCCTGGGGAGGGAGACAGCTATTTTCACAGAGTAGTTCATCCCCCTTTGGATGGGGTGACTTACTTTTCCTCCTGTACTCATCACCCAGGCAGCCCAGATCAAAATCCTAGTTGCAGCAAACACTAAAGATGCTTCATGCAAACGTAGCAGAAATAGCTCGTGGGGATAGTGCAAAAATTAAAAGGGATTGAAGCTGACAAAAGCACAAGAAAATAGGAAAGACGTGTTCAAGGGCTTTTTCTGAGCAGCCATTCTATGCCACCGCCTTAATCTGTTTATTCCAGAATCGCTTGGAGTGGAACGCAAAATGCAGAACAGTGCCTCTCTCTCAAAAAAAAAGCCAATATTCTTTGGAGAGTTTGGAAAAGCCGTGTCAGTGTGAGAGGGACTGGAAGTTGGGAAGCGGTGCTGCTCGGCTTGTTCGTAAGCTCCTACGGGCGTCATCGCCTTTCCTGCTCAAGGAGCAGAAAGAAAACTTTCCTGAACAATCCTCAGGAGTTGTGAATTATGGATGTATCGCTGCGAACCCTTGAATTTCTGTCTGAAAGTTAAATAAAGCAGAAGAAAATACTTTTTTTTTTTTTTTTTCCCCCTCTTTTCTTCAGTATTTTGATTCTCTGTGTGGATCCTTCTATCTATTATTTTTACATGGCTTTTACGTTTTCCCAGGTAGTCACCCTTAACCCCACGCAGCCAGCCAGCCTCAGGCTTTTCTGTATTTCCACTGTATTTTCAATATTTTAAATAGCGTGTGTGCATTCCTCCTAGATAGTGATCTTTTCTTTTTTTCTTTTTTTTTCTTTTCTGAGTAGCCAAACGTTCTTACGCGTCACAAATTCTGACAGCTCACGCTGCACTTTACATACAAATAGGTATTTTCATCAGGAAGAACTCGCTGTATCTGTTTCGGGCACCTCGCATGCCTGCGTCGCCTTTCATGGAGGGGCAGCCACTGGACCCAGCTGCTTTGAATCCTGTGGCTTTTCTTCTTCCAGCAATTGCATTTCCATCTCCTAGACGAGCTCTTACGACAGTTGGCAATGATTTCCAGCTTTCCTGGAAGCCTCTATTTTGCACTAACAGTTACAAATCTGAATCACAAATATTGTTCTCTTGTGCCTATCCTGGTTGAGACACAGTGTGGAGAACACTAAAGCCATGCAAAATCTATCCTTTCCAGTGATAATTTATAGTATTCAGATACTTTTCACAGGTGGAAGTCAGCTGGGATTTGCTGATGTGATGGGCAGAAGCTCCTCTGAAAGAACGCTGGTGGTGCACCAGGGCTCAGCAAACTCTGTGAAAGCCTTCTGTATCCCTCAGCTTCACCCTGATTTTGGGGAGGAAAGCACCATAGATGCTGCTGGACACCCAGACCAGCATGTGTGCCCTGATACCTTCTAGCATCATGCTGGAGCACAACCTTGGTGCTCGGAGAGTGGCCGTGCTGGTAACGTTCCCAGCACACGGTCACCTCCAGTTGCCAGTCCCTTGCTTGGTCCTTCCAGGCAAAATTTTTTTTGGGACAGTTTTGGCAGCAGCACAGTCCTGGGACTGTTCCCTACAGACACGCGGTGCCTTGTTTCAGAAGTGACAAATTTAATGGCTGGGACTTTCAAGTGAGAGACGGGGCCAGGAGGTGCTGTCTTCTCCTTGAGAAGCACTTTAATGCCCTTGGGAAAGGTGGGCAGAGGGGGTGGAGGAGCTGAGCTCTCCCCAGACCACTGCCTGATCTGCAGCATGCCACAGGGAGACTGCAGTCTCTCCAGGTCTTACCTCCCAAAGGTCTTACCTGTCCCAGAACGGGCACAGGGATGCTGGCAAACAGGAGGAGCTCTGGCTGAGCAGGACTCGCCATCTGGGCTTCCCTCAGCAGAGCCGGGAGTGCTGGGGAAAGCAAAAACCTGACCTCCACTGAGCAAAAGCCCCTATTTCCCTCTGAGACTCCCTCGGCGTACAGGGGTGGTGGCACTAGCCACAGGGCAGATTATGGGTGCACACGGGAGTTAGCTGGCTCAGCGTGACAGCTGTGCTGTGACATCTGCATCAGAACTTGCCAAAGCAAGTGGTTATTTGGTCATCCCATTTTTACTTTTCTTTTTCATTTTTTTTTTATGAAGGAACTGTTTCCTAAAAGTACAGTTCCTCTGCAGAAGTTCTTCTTGATTCAGTGCACTTGGATGGGCCTTCAGGGCATCTCCTATGTCATATTCTTCCATGCTGGCTGTTTCCCTAAAAAATTATCCACAGATCCCTCTGTTTTAATTTCCTTAGGGGTAAGAGCATCTAAAGTGCTTGCTGCTGATTCCAGTCAGCCTGGATGCTGTTTTCCAAGAGATCCGGCCGTGTTGGTCCTTAAAGCATCTCTGCTTGCTGTGGCACCACCCGCAGCAGCATCCCTGCCCTCTGGCTCCGTGCTGCTCTGCGTGCGTGCTAAGGAGGCCCCCAGCTCCAGCTACTGTTTAATTAAACAGCAAGGCTCAAAGTATTAATAATAAACTAACTCCATGGCAGGCAGAGCTGGAAGCATCTGCCAGAAACTTTATCCCTTCATCTCCTCCAGCGGTTCATGCCTTCTCTGCTATTTGGCTGTGTCATCTAGTGTCCCAAAGCAGGAGCACATGTTCCCCCCCTTCCCCGACTCTCCTCCTGTGTCCTGCCAACACATCCATGCTGCTGGGCTTGGTCTGCCTTCCAAGGGAGAGTGCCAGGGCACTGTCTGTCCCTGCCCCATCCCGCTGCCTCCACCCAGCCTCTCGCCAGGGCAGCAGGTCCCCACCACCGCACGTCTCCACCTGATGATGGTGTCCCTGCCCACGGCAGGGGGGTTGGAACTCGATGATCTTCAAGGTCCTTTCCAACTCTAACCATTTTATGATTCTATGATTCTATGTTGAGATACACCACGGAGAAGGCTAGAGCCATGCAAAGCAAAAAGATCACAGCAAAGCAAGACTATGGAGGCAGAGACCTCGGCAGCTTCTTGTCTTGGGAAGCAACGTTGCCTTGTACTCACAAGCTCACAGGAATGATCTATCATCCATGAGTTGTAGCTTTGCTGTGGCTTACTATGAATCATAGCCATTTGCCCGCTGAGAATAAAGAGCGAGGAGAGAATAAGCAGAGAACACGTAAAGGCTCTTCCCCTTTAGCATTTAGTAATAGCAGCAATTGGATACCTCCTGCCCTTGCCCAGCGTGGTCAAGAGATGGTAATTTATATTTATGAGGGTGTCAGAACGATGCTGACACACTTTATGCGTGAGAGCATGGTAATAATTTTGGATTTTATTACCAGGCAGCAACTACCTGTCTCCCTCCTGGTTTTCTTTCTGCAATCAGAGGAGTTTCAGTGCAGAGAAACGAAGAAAGGCTGCTCGGTCGCTGAAATCTCTCAATCACACGTGAAACAACTGGTTTATAAAACCACTTGCTGGGGAAAACATGGTATATACATACGGCTATAGGTCTATCTTTATGTCTAAGTATATAAATGAGCCCACAGTAAATGTGAGGGGCTGTCAAGTACCAGTGGATGCTCATCACCTGAGACAGATGCGTGACCGTCTGGGGGTCTGTGCAGTGCTCCATGCTGGGACATCACAGAACGATGTCCTTTGAGAGGGAAATCTGGCCCAACCTCCTCCCCAAAACAGGGTTAAGTTTGAAGTTGGGTGAGGTTGCTCAGGGCAGTGTCCAGACAAGATCTGAGTGCCTCCAAGGATGCCTCTACAGATGTGTCTCTGGGCTCCCTTTCCAGTGTGTGGCCACTCTCAGAGCAAAATATTATTTTTCCTGGTATCTAACAGGAACATCCTTTGCTGCAACTTGAATCTGCTGCTCCATGTCTTGTCACATGCACCTCTGGGAAGAGCCAGGCTCCATTCTCTCCAAGCAGGAGAAGTCTTCTCCAAGTGTCTCCTCCAAGGAGGTAGGTGAAGGAGCTCTACACCAGCTCTTAAAATGGCTGGGATATTCCCTACCTCCCATCCTTCACGTCCTGCAGCCCCTGCTGCCCTCCACCAGACTCGCTCCAGTGTGGAGGTGTCTTTCTCATACCAGGGAGCCCCAAACCGGACCCAGTGCTCCAAGTGTGGTCTCACTGGGGGAAGAGAGAGGAAGAACCACTTCCCCTGACCTGCTGGCCACACTCTCTCCAAAGCAGCCCAGCATGAAGCTGGCCTCTCCTGCTTCCAGGGCACATGGCCTCCTCAGGCCACCAACCTTATCCACCAACTTGCTGAGAGGACCCTCCTTGGCCAGATAAACAAAGATTTTAAACTATGCCAGCCCTGGTATCAGCCCCCGGGGGGATGCCACTACTCACTGGTGGACTTCTTATGGCTGAGCACCACCCTCTGAGCCTGACAGTCCTACCAATTTTCCACCCAGATAATCACCCACTTATCTGGGCCTTATTTCACCAATTTGGCTTTGATTGTATTATGGGGAACTGTCAAATATCTTTTAAAGGTCGAGGTATACAACATCCACCGCTCTCCTCACCCAGAGCCAGGAAGGCATCAGGTTGGTGAGGAATGATTTGTCTTCGGTAAATCAATGCTTGATGTCTAGGTGACCTTCTTGTCTGTCCTGTGCCTGGACTGACCTCTCCAGGGCCTGAGGTTAAGCTGACCGGTCTAGAGGTCTCCTGATCCTCCTTCTGGCCCCACTTAAAAATGAATGCAACGTTTGCCTTTTCCTCCTCATCAAAACCCTCCCCTGATGATCATGACCTTTCAAAGACAACAGAGAAAGGTTTCAGGTTGACATTGCCCAGCTCTTTCAGTGTTCTTGGGAAATCCCAGAGGTTTATGTGCATCTAATTTGTCTGAGTGGTCCCTAATTTAATCACCTTCAACTGGGGGCGATGCTTCCCTCCCCGAGGCTGTGCTACTCGCACAGATTAACCTGATGAGAAATGCATTATCTTTTGCTGTGGGTGCTCCAAATCATTCTAGTTGAAGCTTTGGCATTGCTTCCACGGCCCAACTTTCTAAAGCTTTGTTCTTAGCAAAAGCTTTGGCTGCTTTTGAAAATGGTGGGAGTTCCACTCGGTCCTTGTTGCTTTGATGCTCTTTGTAGCTTTTGGAGCCATCGCATCATCAATAGATGCTGTGTAGCTGTAATGATTAAAATCTTTTGCTCCAATCCAGTGAGTTGATATTTGGGGAATCTGCAGGCATGAGTGCATAAATATGTCTCATTTAGATGGCACATGGATAAATAAATGTCACCCAAGGTATACAAAGCTTCAGTATCTAACCATTTAATAACAGGTCAAGATAAGATCAGGGTCAGATATAAAGCCTGCTGGCAGCTTTGAACCTTCTATGTCTTCCCATGGAGTGCCAGGTTCTGTGACCCAAGTGTCAGGTCTTACACAGAAGAATTTAGTCACTTTATTAGCCGTCTGTAAGAAGATATTGTTTGTTGCTACCCAAATTCAGGCAGGACTGAAACCTGGCATTTCTTTACCCGAGTGTTTCACGGCAGGAGAAATCTGTGCTATTGGACTGGGCAGACGGGAAATATTGATGAAGAGATTACTGCCCAAAGAGAGTGCTGAGACCCAGAGAAGCTGAAACCTCGTGTGCATCCAACTCCGGCAAGATCGTGTTGAACAACAGCCCCTACTGACTTGCCAGCAATATTTTCTAAATCACTTTCAGTAGTTTGTGTACTTAATAACGTACTCATATATGCAGATAATACATAATTGGGAATTTCTGCCAGAGGTTTGAAGATGTTTCCTAGTGTTATGTAAAAGAAAATTACTTTAGTAGGACAGGCTTTGCCTGACTTTGTCAAGCGGGGGATTACAAGAGAGAGGTTTATCTTTTGTGTGATACGAAACGAACATCTGAACTTAGGCTCCTGAACTGACTTGTAATTAAAATTTCAAATGTGCTGAATGTGAACGCTTTGAAGAGAAACTGATGGAAGCTGCAGAAAACTAGAGACCTCTCTGGTGTGAGGTTTATGGAAGTTTCAAAATTATGTGGAAACTTCATAAGAGTTTATAACACTTAATAACTTAATTATGAAACTGTGTGTTCTGTCTCTAAGCAGCAGGATTTAGAGATGTTAGCCTGAACTACAAGCGATCTAGCAAACCCCTGTAGCTAGAGATGGGCTCCATGTGCTGTGCAGGAGAAAGCAGATGCTTCCCTGTCCATTGAACCAGTTACGGTTGACTCTACTGTGAAGCCTCCTCTCTCATTTGCCAGAGATTGTTCTGGAAACCACCACAATCAGCTTTGTTTCACATCTCTTGTGGGCTGTGGTCTTTGAAGAGAACATGAATCTTGTCCATGAAGAAAGACAGGAGAAGATGCGGTGACAGAGACACCTTGATAACCCTCGTTGAAAAGGTGGTCTGCAAGCTTTCCTCATGAGGTTCTCCTTGGTGTTCAGGATACAGTCCCAGATGATGATGTGGTCCATCAGATGGACAATAACCAACAAGTGTCTTGTGAGGGCTTGTCTGAAACCCTGAAAGAGCTGCTCCTGCCCCAAGTTACTCCACAGAGCCCCAGGCAGACCAGACCACTGCCGTTCGTCTTTTTGAAACCAATGTAGAAATACATATTTTTCACTACTTTGGGTTGTCTTCTCCAGCCATAAATCTCTCTGGCTTCCTGGGTGCCCAAGTCAAGGTGATCTGTGTCTCCACTGAGAAACAAAAAACCAAAACACGGGAAAAGCAGAAGGAAAATACAAAGAAAACATCATTTCTACAAGAATGCCCTAAAGCTGCTGTTTAGAAAACCAATGCGTCTTGGCCAGTCACACTTTATTTTAGTGTGAACAAAGAAAGAAAATCGAGCTTAATGCTTTATTTGTATATTCCTCTGTCACTGGGGAGAACGTTCCTCTGCGGGGGGATCAGGTTTGTCCAATAAGCCTCTTTCGGGCAGCTTGTCTCTAGTGCACATGAATAATGGAAAGCAAATAAACTCCAATCTGCGCGTCTCTTTATAAAATACATATTTTAGAGCCAAAATGCCCAAACAGCCTGAAATCACACCGCTTTGGCCCACAGTTGTACTCAAGCATTCAGTACCCTGCCTTGCTCCTCACCAGCAGAGCGTGTCACGGTGCTCAGCATCCTGCGGGACCTGCTCCAAAGTGTGCAACTACAACGGCTGGAAAACAAACCAAGGGGAGACCTGGAAAGCAGACACGGATAGAAGGGTGTCTTTGAAGACATGGAGTAGCTCATCCAGAAAACACAATATAAAAAGCAGGTTAAGTGGGTTACTGAGCAGAAAAGCAGCTTGTTAAGATAAATTCATATCCTTGACTGTTGTTTGAAGACCTGCTCTTTATGCAAGTCTTCAGTGTACCAGGACTGAAGTTCATGAGATGCTCAGAACCACCAACTCAAGGATGAAATAGGACAAGGTTTTCCATTTTGAGGGAGCTGGAGCACAAGTCTCAGAGGAATAGCTGAGGGAGCTGGGGGTGTTCAGTCTGGGGAAAAGGAGGCTGAGGGGAGACCTCCTAACTCTCTACAACCCTCTGAAAGGAGGCAGAAACTCCTACCACCTCCCTGGGCAGCCTCTGCCAGGGCTCTGACACCCTCACAGGAAAGAAGTTTTGAGATGGAACTTCTTATGTTCAAAGTTTGTGCCCATTTCCTCTAGTCCTGTCCCTGGGCACCACTGAAAAATGACTGGCCCCATCCTCCTGACACCCACGCTTGGAATATTTATAGGTGTCTGTCAGACCCCCCCCCAGCCTTCTCTTCTCCAGACTAAACAGCCCCAAATCCCTCAGCCTTTTCTCATCAGAGAGATGTTCTAGTCCCCTCATCGTCTTGGTGGGCCTCTGCTGTCCCCTCTCCAGCAGTTCCTTGTCCTTCTTGAACTGGGAAGCCCAGAACTGGACCCAGTGCTCCAGATGTGGTCTCCCCAGTGCAGAGCAGGAGGATGACCTCCCTCCATCTGCTGGCCACGTTCTTGTTGGTGCCCCCAAGATGCCACTGGCCACCTTGGCCACAAGGGTGCTGGTCCACGGGCATCCTGTTGTCCACTAGGATTGGGTTGCTTTGCCCCCACCTTGATATTCTGGAACTGGGGAGCCCAGATCTGGACCCAGCACAATAAGGAAGAGAGCTGAAGCTTTGGGAGACCTGGACTGCACGTGAGCTTTGGCTCGTGCTCTGTCTCAGGAGCAGGGGAGAGGAGGGGGAAAGCGTTCTGATGCCTACACTCACAAGCTTTTTATGGGGAAGGAAAAAAAAACCCAAAAGGTCTCTCTGCAGCACTTCTGGCTAGATCGATGCGGTTCATTCCAGGGGAAATTCCCTGCAGAGCTGCTGTAGCCCCCCTGCCAGGCTCCGCTCCCCCAGCTGCCTTCCTGCTGCTGATCCTCCACAGCCTCGTCCCTCCACCAGGGCATCCACCGCCCCCATTTATTTATTCTCATCTGAGGGTCGATTTTCAGGTATCAGTGGTTCAAAAATGATACGGACTGAGGAGGGGAAGAGTTAGGCGGGTAAGGAACTGGGCTGAGCTGCAGGCAGCCCCCTGGGATGAGTGCCTCAGAGCCAGGAGCATCTCATTAGCGCTGGTTTTCAGGAGGTGGCGTGTTCTTTGTCACCGCCTGAATGGACATCCCGAGGCGAGGAGGATGTCCTCGCTTTGGGCTGCGGGTACAAAGCGATAACGAGCGTATCTCTCTTAGGCAGGTGATGACTTTTTAGGACAAGAGTAAACAATCTGGTCCCTGCACCGCTTCCCACCAAATGCATCAAAGGGCAGACTTTCAGGACACTCTTTGAGAGAAACAAATTAAAATCCCAGCTGTAAGGAAATCAAACAAAATAATTTCTTAGTATATTAAATCGAATTCTTTCCTTTCTTCCAAAGGTTTCTTTTTCGTGATTATCAGATGAGTGCCCCTGCAAGGACGTATTTCAGGCCGACGTCCTCGGAAGCGACAAATAATTAGTGAACTTCAAACCGGAGCCAGTGCAAACTCTGTGCTGGGGGTGCTGCTTTATTCCTCCCGAAGCCTTCGCCTCCTCTAACGCATCCCATCAGGTGGCCTCACCCGTCCTTTTAAAATAGGACAAGGGAATTAAGTTTATCTGGCTGAAATCCTGACGTTCTCTCTCAGTTCTGTGCATCACCTCATTTGAGATTACGCTTTATCTTGTGCACTTCATTAACTGGTGAGAGTAATTGCTTTTCATTGCCAGCCTCGTTGGAAAGGCGCAAAATGTTTCGCATCAATACTGCGAAGAGGCTTTTTCTCCTCACAGAGTCCTGGGAGCAGAAAACACTTTGAATGAACTCGTGACGGGAATGGCTGGCTACGAAAATATCCTCGGTGATTTCTTTGTCACCAGAGAGCGGTATCCACCGGGGCTTTTGAGCCCGTATGGAACAAAACATGAAAGTGTGGGATTTGGACATCCTCTGTTGATAAGCAGGCAATGTGCATCCAGCAGATCTCTTTCTGCTCTCACTGCCTGGGACTCTGCAGGTAATTAGCTCTCAGGTATTCTGTGTTAAATGGGAGATTTTGACAGGCCGAGAGAGCTGGGGCTGTTCAGCCTGGAGAAGAGAAAGCTCCGAGGAGACCTTGGAGCAGCCTTCCAGGATCTGAAGGGAGCTCCAGGAGAGCTGGAGAGGGACTCTTGGCCAGGGAGGGGAGGGACAGGACAAGGGGGGAGGGTTTTAAACTAGAAGAGGGGAGATTTAGATTGGATATTAGGAAGAACGTCTTTACTGTGAGGGTGTTGAGACCCTGGAAGAGGTTGCCCAGAGAAGCTGTGGCTGCCCCATCCCTGGAGGGGTTCAAGGCCAGGCTGGATGGGGCTTGGAGCAACCTGGGGTGGTGGGAGGTGTCCCTGCCCAGGGCAGGGGGGTTGGAACGGGATGATCTTCAAGGTCCTTTCCAACTCTAACCATTCTGTGATTCTATGATAACTCTCGTCAGAAGGCACTGCTAATTAGCAGATTTACAGCAGATGGAGCGTGCATTTGCCAGGCGGTCAAGTCACAAGAGGATGGAGATAAGGCAAAAACGAGAAGAAACGGTGAGTAAGGCAGGTTTGTGCCCGTGACTGTGATTCTGCCACTAAAAGAGGCAATTTACAGGTGGCATAAAAATACATTTAGGATGTTTCACAAAGTCTGTCCCTCCAGCTCTCAGGAACAGCAGAGCCGAGGGGGTCAGAATGTAACACCCGACCCCACCTGCCTCATGCTCCTCACTTTTTCCTTCCCAAACCCCTTTTCTTCTCCAGACAATGAAAAGTGCTTTTCCCAACCGAGATCCCATCAAGGTCCCCCCCGCTGCGTTAAATTGTGTCTCACCCCGAGATTCAGGCTTTGGTGCTGTGGAGGGAAGCGATGCCATCGCTTGACTGAATCAAAAGTCTTTCATTGTTCAAAGGGGTTGTCACCTCTTCTGACAATGTCGAAATTAACTGCTTCACAGCAGGGGAGGTCTTAGAAATAATGAAAGTTCCTGCCATCGCTTAAGTATAAGCAAGATAACAGGCACTTAAGACATGGAACTGTTAATACCTGACCCTTTTTAGGAGGGTTTTCACCTATAAGGGGAGGGGGTGGAAAAGGAAAAATACAAAAATTACCGCTGAGATGGGGGAACTAATGCTCTTTTAAAAATTATCCGCTCTTCTTTCTTAATGCATAACAGCCTGTATTATTTCAACTGCAATGTCTCCATTATTTAAGAGTTTCCTTCTGCCCGCGTCTCGGGGCCCAGCAGGACCCGCGCTCCTGAGAAGTGACGGGGCTGTGAGGAGCAGCTGCCTCCGAGCCAAAGAAGGGGCAATTGGGGCAAACTGGCTTCCTATTTTTCTCCCAGGGAAAACACATGCTTTCCCACCCGACACACATTAACTGAAGAAGAAAAATACGACAAAGAACGGTACGGACAGAACGTAAGCTGCCTGTTTGGAAAGGGGATGTGGGGATGGATTCAGTGACCCAGCATCCACCCTTCCATAGTCTTTGGCTAAGTTTATTTAGGTTGCAAAAATAAGACATTTGCTGCAGAAATCAGAGCTTTTGTATCTTTTTTTACTCCCCTCCAGCTCATCTCTGACATCTATCTTAATGCTGTTTTGATCACAAAAGGCAACGGGGAGAAAAGCAGAAGGGAAAATAATACCACTTTGAGGCAGGCAGGGCTGGGGGTTGTTTTCTGCTGGGGTAAGCAGCAGGTACATTACGGCGGGGTTGCTAACAGCTGGGACAATTTGAACCATTCTGCGGGTTCTCTGTACTCAGCGGGTGCCAAGCAAAAAGGCATCCATTCTGCAAACAGCACCCAGCAAAGTCGGCACAGGGCAGCGCGCTCTCCTCCCGCCGGGGCAAAATGGGCCGTTTTCAGAAACCCGCAGCATAAAAAGGGCTCTCAAGGCCCCAGCAAAATGGCAATTACCTTTGGATTCGGCTTCCCATTTTCAAAATGCCTTTTTATGGATTCACGCTGCAGAAACTCTGATGTTCCCTCCGTGCAGGGCGCGCACACGTGTGGGTTTCCTGGCACGGAATCTCACCAT